>JAXRJS010000014.1:11622500-12130000 GCA_037127375.1 Dione juno | reverse complement strand
TAAATCGTGAATACTTCTAAATCTAAACTCGCCCTATGAAGACGATTCTGTCTGAGCATAATATTACTTAAGTTAATCACACATGAAATGATATGATTTTGTACACCTAAGTGTAACAAACATTACAAAAAACACTATCAATCAGTAACTATGTGATATAAGTATATGAAGCTGCCAATATCTGCACCTCACAATATTGATGTCATCAAATGAAGCATAGAACGCCTGCGGCGTGATGTGAAATGATTGATGATGATGACGTGCACCCTCGCGCGCGGAAACGAAATCGGAATTAACTGCTATGACCTTAAAGAGATAAAAAATAATCTTTTAACAAATTATGTATAAAATAATAAGTCAATAGCTAAATTATATATATATATATATATATATATATATATATATATATATATATATATATATATATATATATATATATATATATATATATATATATATATATATATATATATATATATATATATATATATATATATATATATATATATATATATATATATATATATATATATATATATATATATATATATATATATATATATATATATATATATATATATATATATATATATATATATATATATATATATATATATATATATATATATATATATATATATATATATCATAGATGATCCTAGTTCTTATTAATAAACTTGTGTTTATTGTTACAGGACGCCAAGCGCGGGACGGACCTTGAAATTGTTATTTCGAGGAAAAATCCACTATCACCGAAGCCATTAGAACTGGAACTTTGGGTATATTCTTACGTATTATATTTTAGAACTAAATGATAAAAGGCGTAAACTTAAGCGTTTGCGTAGTGTATATAAAAAGCCTTTAGTTTGAAATATGAAACATCTTCCTATACGTTTGTCTTTATACAGAATTCATTTACACTTCTTGAATGAAATCCTTTTTCTTTTACAATATTGTAAAGACATATAAAAATAAGTATATCTGATTTTAAATAGTAATAATAATCTTAAGCCTTAATCAGCCTTAATGATGTTTCCACTGGGATCGTGTTTAGTAAACATTTCCCTACAACCACATAATAAAGTTTCACTGCTACCTCACATCGTGTTATAGCATTGACGGAATATTACTGACATAAATCATTTGTCTTATTTGAATTTTTAGTTGATATTACAGTGCTAGGATAACAGGTAGATTTTTTCGTATGGATCTCAAGAAAATAATATTATTACTACACTATTATCTCTCAAGCTAAAACGGTTAAAAATATACCTTGGCTAAGAGACGTAAATATCAAATATGAAATATTCTATTTCCGACAAACGATATATCTGACCCATGCAAGGTAGTTCTGGATAAAAGCTCTCAGTAACATAATATTACACAATTACACAGCATTAAGAAGTCGTCGGGCGTATTAAATTTCTCACAGTTCGTAGCAAATGAGTAGCACCTGTGCTTATAGGTCTACTTAGTTATGGGTTCCATTCCCATTCGGGGAATATGGAGAAATGAATTATTTTCATTTCTTCGATTTGATAACAAGACAAAGCGCGGCGTAGCGTGTTCTGCCACTTATCATGCAATGTCTCAAAAATTTGTGAACAGTGAGTAAAGTAGTGTATATTTACATGCATATGATGTTTCTATTTAGATACAGCGTATATATATATATATATATATATATATATATATATATATATATATATATATATATATATATATATATATATATATATATATATATATATATATATATATATTCAGTGAAATATATCGTAATTTCAATAAAACATAAGATTGAACATTCTAAAATTTCATTAAGAATTTTTAAGCGCAATCTTAATCAACAATTAGAACTCACATATTTCAATTTCCCTATTGGAACAAACATAGTTATGTTACTGTTCATAAAGTATTTGAACTTATTATCATCGAACTCAGTTAGGTAAATCTCAAACAAGGTGTTCAGAACAATTGAATAAAATAAAATAAATGTATATAACATAATAAGTATATAATATAATATGTTATAATATATGGCAAGTAACTGCAATCCCTATGCACTTTATTTACCGGTTATATTCAGTGCCTTGTGGAAAAATGCTTTTATAGACCATTAAACGTTATAATGACGGTACGTGTCCTTACACAAACTGTAATTTAAAGTCGAGTCTACATTATGAAATTGACTGTTAAATAGAAATTTGTTTAATTTCAAGTTTGATATACATATATTGTGTTATTGTAGGTTTATAAATTAAGTTAAGATTTATTCACGCGTGATGGCCGACTTTACCTTAAGCAACCCGAAAAAAATCAAAGTTAAAATAATATTTTATTCTGAAAGTTCTAATAATTATCAGAATTATTTAAATTTATAAAGCTTATCACATATAAATGCTTATATATAATATGTAGTTGCTGAAATGTAAAAGTGGACATACAATTTTTTTTAAAAAAATTTGAATCCTAGTTTATTCGAAACTTTTGTGACGACGTCAAAGCTGCTTCCAGTTTTAGGTCATTTAACCTGTATGGAAGAACTAGTTCGTAAAGGTTGATTAAAACCTATTTTCACAGCTACATTGTCTCTTTGTACAGGGTTCTCCGCTCTTCGCAATAAGGCAGCGGCGTGTATCAACAGAGAACACGGAAGGCACAATATTTTTAGTCGGCCCATTAGATTTCGAGGCGCAATCCATGTATCACTTAACATTATTAGCTGTGGTAAGTTTTCTACGAAAGCCGAATGTGCTCCATTGGAATGCATTAATGAGAATCATAAAAATAACGGTCGCTTAAGTATTCGTTACTTTTAAGTAGCATTAGTTACATCTGATAAACGTGATGAAAGACGTTTCGAGATGCATTTCAATGTAATAATGTTCTACTAAATTGATCTTGTGACACTAATTTTATAATAAAACCAGTTACAGGTAGCATATCTATAATAACGGCTGATATTTATAATATGGTTTGTATATTACAGGATCCCTACGTAGAACTGGGAAAAGATACTAGGAATATAGCTGGATTAGAAGTCGTTGTGGTTGTCCAAGATGTCCAAGATATGCCTCCTGTGTTCACATCGGCGCCACCCATCACACATTTGCCTCGTCAAGTGGCGCCAGGTGACATGATAGTGAAAGTTCGTGCCGAAGATGGGGATAAAGGTGCGCCTCGGCAAATCAGATATGGCCTTGTATCTGAAGGGAACCCATTTACACCATTCTTTAACATCAATGAGACTTCTGGTACGTCCTATTCATATTATTTGAATACTTTTATTAACGGAACTAATCGGCAAATACCATATTGCATATTCACACGTTTAATGTTTTAAACAAGACGTCATAGTAAAATAATATAAAACTAACTTTGCATTAATGCACCTAGATATTTGTCATGTATGACCAGGGCTATGTATGAGACATTTATCCTATGTGCGGAAGCTCCATTTCCACACTATATACCAACGATAACATTCATTTGAATTTTAACACTGTAAAGTTTCATGTAAAATGCATGTCTATTGCACGCATACAGAAAATTCGAATAAACTGCTTTTTGATATTAATAGGATAAGTTATCAGATCTCAAGCAGGCATTGTGCGAATAGTTCTGTGATCTTGAAAATAATCTTAACATATATATATCGATAAAAATTTTAAAACAAATTTATTTATATATTTCTTTAAAGTATCGAATAGGAAAATATCACCATTTCTAAGAAGGTCATAAACAAATAGCTCTATATTTATAAATCTCTAAAAGGAAAATAAAGTTTAGATCAAAAAGTCATCCAATCGCAAATTTCGTGCAAAACTTTGCAGATTGCAAGTGGCGTTTATGTTTTTGACTTAATGACAATCTACAGTATTTTAATGTAAAGGAAGAGTACATTTGCCTAAAATATTACTAACATTTACAAATGGGTTATTTTTAAAAATAAATGCTATCTGTTTTCTGACTTGTAAAATATATTTTATCGAAAAATTAACAGCCATAACAGGACCAAAACAGCTTAATACGTGAAACACGGTCAAATCTATTATTTAAATCAATGCACATATGTAAAAGATTAAAAAAATATATTTTTGAAATTATAAAAAAAACGAGTACGCAATTAGTTTAACGATAAATATTTGTTTTACTTTTGAAAATACCTATTTAGTTTCTGGCTTGTTGAAATTTACATCAGGGCAAACTTTGTTTGGCTAAAGCACCTAGATTTTTCCCTTTTACGATTTTTTCCACTCGTATTACTTATTAATGTGAGGTCGACGCTCTCTGAGCGAGCGATATTTCAATTTTCCTGTATCCTCATATAATTTACGATATTTCGTAATAAAACACGTGTTTTATTGAACACAATTCTCGCTATAGTCACATTTTAGTACATGATGTAAATAATATCTGCATTATTACCTTTAAGTGCAGTCAAGAGTGTCTATTACCTGGTAAGAATACAAATATGTGTACATTGTGTACATGTTTGCTAATGATTTTAAAAATATGTATTCTCGTTAATAACATATTTTTTTTAATATTGGATCAGAAACGTATATGATATATTTGACCAATAGTAATAATAATCAATAACACTATATATTCGGTCAATGCAGCCTACATAGATAAGATCAGCACAACGTCCACAGGCTTCCGCAGGGTGTCCTTCTTCCTTATCATGACTTTTGACCCGAGTTTTATCGCAACCACATCGCGTGACCTATTTCACTTACTATTTTGCACAACATAGCTTCACTCATTTTACCAAAATTTAATCCAACTCTATCCGCCAACTTTGACAATTAACCGCTAAGCTGTGCTTATTTCCTAGTACCAACTGACGAACTCAGTGTACTCAACTATACTCACGCCAAAATAAACTTTATTTAAATCTAAGAAGTGTCAAAATAAGATAACATTTCGAAGCTTTTTAGTCTTCATTAAGTGTCAGATGGAATTATGAGGTTTTAAATTGAAAGCGCTAGATAACGAGCTTAACATAATGTTTTTTCTGTAAAAGGAGCTTTTCGAATAGAATAAAATAAAGCTAGAATATCGAAGAGCTATCTTGGTCGCTAATACAAAGACGAAAGACACTGTAAAAGTAAAGTAAAATACTCTTTATTATACACTACTTACTACATACAGGCGTATAGAATATTATATATTAAGTAAGATTGTTTAATAGGCGGCCTTATCGCTAAAAATTTTGGGGACAAATGTAGGAAATGGCAGAGTACAATTTGATATGAACTATAAGAACAGCTTTTTCTCCAAGAAAATATTCTGTTTATACAAAGCTTACTTAAACGACTTTCAGGTTTAGATTAATAATACGTCATTATTCTAAATCCACTGTTTCCTTACCTTACTTGTTTGTTAAGTAAGTACGACCATATATTTATTAGTACGCTAAGTTGACAAATTTTACTAAGTGAAATACAAATTATTATAAGCTTTTAAATGTCTTTATCTGTAACAGTTGCTTAAGAAAGTCAACTAAAATATATTCCAAACTAATAACCGGTTCGCGGCGTCTCCCGCTTGATCGATATTCTCAGATTCACTCTAATATAATATGCATGTATTGTACATATAAGATTTTTTGCTATTGCTTTTTAAAGGTTTTAATATTTTTTTATAATAGGTGTATTATATTATGTGAATCCCATGTAAAGCTTCCACGGGCAATTCTGAAGTATACAAACGCAAACAAGGTATGCTATTGAAAACAATCCAACTGTCTTAACTTACTTTTCATAACGAAGGTATATTTAGTTTGAATAGTCTTCTAGGAGACATGACAATACACACTACAGTTGCGACTAGCGACAACTGCGCTTCACAGATACGCTTAGCTTTACCGTTAAATGATAATGATTCAAAACATACGATATAAAATCCTGTCATTTATCTGCACAAAACGTATATAAAAAAGTAAAATTCATATTTAATTTATATTTACAATTATAACTCGTTTATTTTTGGGATATCATATAATTTTAAAAAGATATATCTATATATAATTTAGAAAATTGCAATAATATATAGTACATACATATATGTCACGTGCAAATTAAATGAATAAATAATGTATCGAATATAATTATAATGTATTCTGTATCTGTCTAGTAACATAGCTACAAAGCTCTTTCTCTCTAATGGTTAAGATAAATAAAATAAATCGCGATTTTTGCTTCAGAAGTTGCCAATGGATCGCATGTCAAAGACAAACTCTCGGTAAAGCTATTCGGAACAGATTTATATTTTATTGCAAGCGTTCTTGACGGGTAAATAAATTGTGATTGATTTTTCTTATATATACAGGATTATCGGTAATTCGATGTATTACCGATTATTCGATGAAGGGGATATAGATGAGGTCCTTGCTATCTATATTATGGATTTTCACCCAGTTTGATATTTAAGCATTGTTGATTGTTCGCCATTGGTTCGCCAAATATACGGATATATTTTGCATGATGACTTGATTGACTCCTAGAAGATCGCTTAGAGACGAGGCACGTGTATAGTATCAACATGATAGTTGCCCTGCGCATTTTAATATTAATTTTTTTTGTGGCTCAGAGGCTCGTCCAAGTTATCTCAATATGGGTGAATTTGCATCTATAGTATCATAGGACTGGCTCAGTTTGCAAGGACATCGTCTACATACATCCCCTTTATGGGAGTACGTTGAATTACCAATAGCCCTATATATATATATATATATATATATATATATATATATATATATATATATATATATATATATATATATATATATATATATAGTATATATATATATATATATATATATATATATATATATATATATATATATATATATATATATATATATATATATATATATATATATATATATATATATATATATATATATATATATATATATATATATATATATATATATATATATATATATATCTATATATATATATATATATATATATATATATATATATATATATATATATATATATATATATATATATATATATATATATATATATATATATATATATATATATATATCTATATATATATATATATATATATAGCCGCAGCAGGATTCCGAGCTGTCTATATATTTCTAGCAACAAAATATTGCACAATTATATGATGTGGGTACGAAATATTAAAAAAAAACACTTGTTTTAGTAATGAGGGTATTTTTTACATTTTTACTAACACCCTTTTGCGATTTCAATTTCACTTCGTTTAAGAGAATTTTTGGTTATATGTAGAATGCTATATGTTAATTAAGTTGAAGAGTAACTTTTGGTTACATATTTTATGTGACAACCTCTAGGAACACACGTACGGTGATTTACGAGGACAAAACAAGGGTACCATAATGTTTTATTCAAAACGACGGGTGAAGAAAGCTTTTTGTTTGGCCTTCAAATGAGTGACAGGCGACAAGACCCTGTAAGATAAATCTAATTATTTGTATGCGACGATTCAGTGTTTTTGCTGATATTACGCGATTTCTGGTAAATTGTTAGATATATTTAAACGCTGAAAGTGTGGTTAAATAGGTGTGGTTAGGTAAAATAGGTTATGAAATATATTAAATTTAAACAATAAACATTCTATCCACTGGATAAATGTAGGCGCTTACTATAGAACTAATTGAAATTTCCTTTGTTTTACTTCGGCCCTTTTATAAAGAAATATACTGATCGGGAATTTATGTTGTATAGGTACATGTATTTTACTTTAATTGCCCGAGATTCGAATTCACAAACTGAATCCAAACCAATGTTATCATAAAATATTCTAAAATTTTACATAAACCTACAACTTAAAGGCAGTTGGTACTTATCATATGACACCTTTACCCCGAGTACCTAATGACTCATTATAATTTCCCTTTGTTAGCGAAACTCATGTAGGTGTTGCTGTCATTCAAAGTATACTCTAATGGGTACCGTGTAGATATTTTCTGGCACTAAGTATGTCCACGTAGTTAATGTCGGTTTAAGTTTGTATGATAATTATAGCTCCATTGAATATGATTTGCTTTAATGAACACTGTTGCGTTCTAAATGTCTACAAACTACAATACTCGCTATATTATAGACTTGATTTGGTTATTTATAAACGAACACCATTACCTAATATAGAAGCGATATTTCTTATTTCTATGAAAGTTACAGCATAATTAGCTACGAGCTATTCCCTTTAATCACGACACGACTGTAAATATTTAACTGTTTGTATATAATGTTTGAAAAATGTAAAAATATTTTAAAAATATTTAATAAAATATATACTACAATCGAAGAATTTTTTTAACGGCATGAAATCTACATATAATAAACTCAATAAAATAAATTTAGAAGAATTTGCGAAGTAGCGCCATCTATTGAAAATTTACTTAAATACCCGGAACTTCGCAATGTTACACAAACTTCTTCAAAACCTTAACGGATTTTCATAGTTTACTATCATGTACATAGATGGCGGAGATGGTTCTTTACTAAGAAAAAGCTTTATTGTTACCTTCTTTAGAAATTGGTAATTGTTTATAGGAAGGAAGGAAGTTAGTGAGTAACTTTCATATAACTGAAGTATTTATTATATACAAAGTGTAAGCTACATATTTAATTCATTGTTGATCATACTTGGTATTAACAAGTATAGGACTGAATGAATGATAATTCAGTGGTATATACTAGTATTAATAAACCATTCAGTGATAATTTTTTATATAGTAACTATAAGTAGTACTTTTTTATATAGTAGTAACTATAAGTATAACACTACTTTTTTAAGATTTAACATCTTAAAAAGTTGCTCAATTGTTTTCTTTCATGCGTATATTTAACAGAATGAATATTTTAACATATTACTAATGAGACTATTAGTAATATGTTAAAATATTCATATATATTATAATATTATCTTCACTTCTTCTTTTTCTCTTTAATAATGTTATTGTTTAATTATTGACTTCATTTTATAGGTGAAGTGACACTTGAGAGGCCAATCGAAGAGATTGCGGCCATATCTCATGCCGGAGCTCCGATACTTCTTACTGTAGTAGCTGAAGAGGTGCGTCTCTCTAGACAGGAACCAGAAGCCATGTCGTCGACAGTACAACTTGCATTTATACTACCTGAACGGGATAACTCACCACCCTACTTTGAGAATGAATCGTGAGTTATAATTTTTTGTAAAAATATGTTTTATAATTAGTTATTTAATTACTAGGATTAACTTAAATGTACTGGCAATGATTGTAATAATTGTAAATTGACATGGTATTTTTCATTACACTTAAAATAAATTTGAATTTAAATATATTAATAAGTGGAAATATGTAAAGCATAAATTAACTTTTACTTGTTACTCACATAATTACATAATTTTGGTAAAAATATGTATTTCTCATTAAATTTCCCAGATACATAAGCTATTTAGACGAGAATGCTCCTCAAGGTACAGCGCTCGTATTTAACGACCCTTATATTCCTCAAGTGAATGACAATGATGCAGGAAAAAACGGTGTGTTCTCACTCTCGCTAGTTGGAAATAATGGTACTTTTGAAATATCACCAACAGTTGCGGAAAGGCACGCACAATTTATTATCAAAGTTCGGGACAATACTATGCTGGATTTTGAAGCCAGGAAATCAGTGATCTTTCAGGTATGTTATGGTATCATATAAATATCGGGAGGGCGTCGTGACGCAGTAGAAGTGTCTGATGTAAACGCAATGGTTGTGGATTATACTTAAATTATTTTCATTTCCTTGCTTTGGTAGACAATATGCGGCGTTGAGTGCCCCCTAACTTAAACCTAAAATTAGGTGGAAAGTTCTTACTTACTTACTAGTCGTCCATACGAATCTCACTATATAAATATAGATTTAGTATAAGCTTTGTTTATATAATATAGTACATATCGGCGGCTTAAAGTGTGAATCTGCTAACATATAACTTGCTTCATAGGCTCTTAGCAGGTTTACAATTTAAGCCATTTTGATGGTTCTGTATTATAACTCAGTTGGTTACGGCACATATCAATGTATATACAATGATGAAAATTTTGGCCTTTTTTCAGATTTTGGCGCAAGAACTTGGTCCAGCAACGAACTTATCAGTAGTTACAAACGTAACAGTTTATTTGAATGATGTGAACGACAACCCTCCCGTATTTCTGGCTCTCTCGTACGATGTTGAAATACCAGAAAATGTAACGGCTGGTACAAGAGTAGTGCAAGTTGCAGCTGATGACGTAGATACAGGAGCGTTTGGAAAAATTCAGTATACTGCTATATTAGGATACTTGAATACATCATTATACTTAGATCCTATATCAGGATTAATTACTATAGCGACGAATAATCATGGTTTCGATCGTGAAGCAATGCCAGATTTGCATTTTTTAGTAGAGGCTAGAGACAATGACGGTGTAGGTTTAAGAGTAACAGTGCCATTAATTATTAAGTTATTAGATATAAATGATAACCCACCAGAATTTGAAAGATCGTTATATGAATTTGTATTATCACCAAGTTTAAATAACTTTACATCAGCGGCATTTGTAAAGGCAGTTGATAAAGACGCTGAGCCACCAAATAATGTAGTCAAATATGAAATAATTGAAGGAAATGGAGATGGAAAATTTTCTATCAATGAAGATACAGGTATGATTTGTATACACTTTAGTAACATTAAAAATCACATAATATATATTTATACTAAGTTTTATTTTTAGGTGAACTATATTTAGTAGAAACTTTAAAAAGAACCAAGAAACAAAATGTATATAGAAGCAAACGGCAATATGATAATGAACAAGAAAGCGAAGTTTATATGTTGACTATTAGAGCTTACGACCTTGGGATTCCAAGATTGTTCTCAAGCGCAACCGTAAAGATTTATCCTCCAGAAAGTAAAACTCGAACAATGTCATTCATAGTCCCTGGTGCGAATCCAGACAAGAAAAAATTAGAAGAAGTATTAAGTACATTGTCTGGAGGCAAAGTTACTATTGTAGACATAAAACCCTATTCAGGAGGAGATAAAGCAACACCAGATCTGAGTGGCCAAGAGTCTAGTCAAGAAAAGTAAGAAATATAATGTTATGTTAATATTATTTACTACTTAAAACTAAATATGTTATTAATATATATATATATTTGTATTTTATTTTAGGAGCGTAGTCATAGCTATAGTGCGTATGGCTGGTAATACCGCTATTAACGTAGCAAAACTGCAAGAACAACTAGCAAAAAATATGACTGTTTATTCTTCCAACACGATAAATAAGGAACAGAAGACATCAACTAATGAAGATAATTCGGTAAGACAGGATTCACAATATTAAATAATAATATTTACTCATACTAAGTAACTAATTTAATCCAAAATCTGTTTAAAATAATGTTATAATATTTTGTTTTTTGTTTCAGGGCGTATATAAAGCTGAAAGCCGTCTATTGTTTTGGTTATTAATTTTATTGGCAATTATAATAGCCCTAGTATTACTTCTACTCATATGCTGTTGTATATGTGAGGGTTGTCCGTTATATATGCCACCAAGGTATTAAGCATTTTATATCAAATACAAGCTTATATTTATTATTTATTTTGGAAAATTGTTTGTAACACAAAAATTTCATTATTTATATATGTATATTTAAATATATGCAATTAATTGAAGTACTATTTAAGTAACAAAGCTATTAAATATTGCATGTATGTATAGGTTTGTGATAAAATAAATACAATTAGGCTGATTGCAAAGTTATTTATTAACTATTTATTTTTAAGTACACATTTTACTAAAAATAAAGCACCGCACATCTATGAATAAAGCATACTTACGCACTTTTACCATATATCAGTCTCGTTTAAAAAAGTAATGTAAACAACAGATAGGTACATAGATATCCATTAATAAATTCTAGGAAAAGAGTGATACGTGTCAACTCCACAGAGGACGACGTGCATTTAGTGGTTCGAGACAAGGGAGTTGGGAGGGAAAACAAGTCGACGCAAAATGTAGAAAATAAGTCTATACAAGCACCTGAATGGAGAAGACGTGAGGCCTGGAGCGCAGAACAAACAGATTTGAGGACGAAACCCACTCAGTGGAAATTCAATAAAAGGAACTACAGAGGGAAAGATCTATCCAAACCAGCTTCAACTCCTGGAGACATACGGCAAGAATTTGTTCATGCTGCTACTGATAATGACTATAAGTATGATGACACCCGACAATCATTTCGGCAAAGGTAAAAATTACTTTATGTTTAGAATTATTTGAAAACTGAATAATAATTTTAACTAAACCAAATATAAAAATCTCTTTTAACATTTTTGAAAACACAAATGTTTGTAATTTGTAAGAACTGATAATAAACTATTTATTTCAGAGATGGACCAAATATCATATTCACTAAAGAAATGCAACTTCAAGAAGCTTTTGCAAATAAACATAAAGAATATATTGAGGATTTAGAAAATGGATATGACAGGATAGCAACTTTACATCGGCAAAAAGAACAAGAGAATGATTCATTAAGAAGGCACGAAATCGATCGCGGATCGGATGTTGGAGGGTATCTCAAATCTGAGAAAGATGGAAACATTAATGAAAAAGAAGAACACAGACTAAAACGTGAAATAGACAAACATGGACAATCTTCTATAGGAAGAGACCAATATTTCATTAGAGAAGGTAACACTGAAATTTTACGTCTAGTTACACGAGGTAAAAATGAAGACGAAAGATATGTCAACCTTCCCATTCATCAACAGCGACCTGTCACTTTAATTCCTCACAATCAGTATATTGTTGTAGACAGTGGAAAGGAAATGCTCATGGAAAGATTTATTCGTGAACAAGGAGAAGAGGCCAATAATATGAGAGAGAAAATGAAAGTTACCGACTTAGATGATGTTTCAAACAACAAAGATGGTAAAAGTGTGGCTCATAAATCACAAACTGTACAGGACAGTCAGAATCTACGTGAATATTCAAATTTGCAACCGGATGTGCCGGGGCTAGTACCACAGAAGTCAGATTACTTACAAAGTGCCTTAATAGAAATGCAAAACAAGTCATCCATTCATCAAGAATTATTAGAATCATCCTTACGTAAGCAAAACGAGTTACTTCACCAAATTCTTATAGAAAGGGAGAGAATATTGCAAAATCATGAAACAGCATCACAAGTGGAAAGCAAATTGGAAACTCAAAGTCTACCAGGACATTCTGTTATGGCTACCCAAACAGAATGTCATATCGGCACTCAAACAGAGCCCAATTTATTAAATGAAGTAAAAAGGAAATCAAGAAGTGATAATGATTCATATAGTGAAGATGAATCTCAACCTACTATAGATAGCAGCAAAAAAGTAGCATGGTTAAAAAAGAAGAAACCTAAGAAAAAAGTTAAGTATAGAGATCCGAGGCGTAGTATACGTGTTTATGAGCAAAAAAGGAAAATTAAGACTCCTATTATTGAAGAAAGTGATGTCTCACCGTCCTTAGAAAGTGAAAAACACGTACGAATAAGTAAAACCAATGAGAGAGAGGAAAGAGTAAAACATTATGGTGACATTACCAAGAGCACTGTCACCACTTCAAAGAATCAAACAGTAAGATCCACACAAATTAAAACTGCAGATAGTGATAGGAAACCAAAATTGCGACGAGAAGTATTAATGGAAATTTCAGATTCATTTGACGATAAAAAAGATACAGATATGATCCTTAAAAAAAATAAAATGGACCATGATACAGCTTCTACAAGTGAAGAAAGCGTGAAACAAAAGTTGCTTCAAGAGGACGAAAACAGTAAATCTAATCCTAGTGCAAGTAGTCCCACATACAAAGACAAACGAAATTTAATATTTTCACGCCAAGGATCGTCAACGGAAGAACACGAACACGTAAGCGATTCTAATAAAAAAATAATGATAACAGATTTGGATGAACCAGAAAATAATGAAAGAACTATTAAAAAAGACACTGAAAGTGAACCAGCAAAAATAAGTGAAAACAAACCAGTACAAAAAAGTTTACCGAGATACATGCAATGGTACAACAAGAAAACAAACGGTCTTAAATCTTCAACATCCGAAAAAGTTGTGCCAGATAAACCTAAACGAGCCTCCAAGACAAAAACAGAACAAGAAAAGGATTCTAAAGATAAAATTGGACGATATGGCAAAATAATAAGCAAAGAAAATCAAAATCAAGTTGGAGAAACAAAAAAAAACTACAAGGAAAAAGAAAGTGATTTTATCCATCCACGCTTGCTTAAGGAGGGAAGAGTTACACCTGTTCCAGAGGGACCATTACCTGATGTTCACCCTTTACTTCAGCACTCTGAACATAGATACGAACACCAATATGAAAATCAAAATCCACTTTGTTATATAAAACCAACACATATACCAAAATATTTAGGAGGGCCATCAGCTGCTAAACGGCAATCTTCAGAACAACAACAACAACAGCAGCCTATCTATGTTAATCAAGAAGATATAAAAAATACAGAGAAACAAGATATATCTGAAAGTGCGCTTACTCACAGTATCTCAATATCAACTAAATATGACGATGATACAAAGACAGCAGCTGAAGTACATGTCTCCAAAATAAACATTGGAGGAGATTCTGCTGCTGAAACGTCAAAACGGATAATATCGAAAGTGGACGATAATGACTCTGGTATTGCAATGAGCACGCTAGTTCAACAAGCGGGCAATGTAAAAAGACTACCAATAACAGAGAAAAAGAGTATTTTCACTATCGCTTACGACGATGTTCAAACGAAGCAACTCCGACCCGACAGTAGTTCCACGTCATATTAATCAATGATAATATATTATTTTAATTCGTCATCCAGAGTGCCTTATAGACATTATTTTTCTATATAACAAATTGTAAACTTTGTTCCGTCCTATTTATTGAACATAATGTACTTATTAAATTGTAAATAGATTTTTTAAATAATATTTTAAATGTAAGTAATAAATCAACTGCCTTTATTTATGACTGGTTTATAAATACATTTTAATATATGTACGAAACATTTTATTGTATATAATCTAAAATTAAGAAAACGTATTATTTAAATTAATAATAGCTTTAATGAGTCTGTTGTAAATAACTATTTCTTCATTCACATTACCCGTACTGTTACAGTATGCAATTCTATATTTGTTATAAAATATAAAGTTATACGATTATATTTACAGGCATGTTTAATTTTTCCTCATTTTGTATATTTATAAAATCAAAGGCATTTGATAAATCATTTCAGTTGTGACTTTTAATAAGTGGTACTCTTTCTACAATTTGTTCTGATAAATTAGATGACTAAGACCGCAATTTATCACTAAAATCACAGGGTTGCACCACTTAAAAAGCCTTGCCTCAGAATGATTTCTATTTCATAAACAGTATAAAAACGAAAAAGGTAAATCTTATTCGGCAAGAAGAGTTTAATTAATATAGACTCAAACTACCAATCAATTTAAAAATGGAAAACGAGTGATATTAAATAAACTATATTCCTTTTTATACATAAAATGGATAAGTACAATTTCTAGAGCTACTGGGGGACATCCGCTCAACATAGATTCTTTACTCTAGCAATACAAAATCTAAGGATAGTAAGAAAGGCTATACATATCCTTTTTTGCTTAAATATTTTAATCCTAAACCTAAGCAACATTCAACCTTAATTCACTTGAAATGGAATGCCTGCATTCATTTTAGGTCCTCCTCCTCTTATTCACACACAAAATTGGGTAGGCGTAATCTGTGTAACTGATTGTGAAAGTGGCGGTTGTCAGTTCGATTCCCAATCGGAGAGGACAAATTATTTTCATTTTCTCGCTCTGGTAACAAGACAGAGCGCGGCGTTAAGTTCCGTCACTCAACATGCAATTTCTCGAAAGGCGGAAAGCGGGAAACGGTGTGTTTATAACACTAGGTTCCCTCTGCCTACCCTGCTGTGTGGGATATAACGTGAAACTATGAAAAAATTGTACATAGGTAATAGGCAAAGAAATACGACTGATATTATGTTGCGTAAAATCCCACCGCCGCATGCCGCTTTCACGGATAAGGTCCATTATGTATGGATGTATTCATAAATTCAATTAAATTTCATGAATGGCCATTATATCACTGGCTACAATATAATAAATATTACATCATATTAATTGATTGACATAAGCAATCGTGCATTGCTACCTGCGTCTGCAGTCAAGGTTACCTATTTACCGTTTATATTGTTTTCGACATGACTCATGACATACATTTGACAATATAGACTAAATAAGCTAAAAAGTAAAAAGGATATATCCTTTTTTATTATTTATTAAGAATTTTATATCGTTAGAGTAAATAATTTATGAGCGCAAATCCCCCAGTAGCTTTCATACTCTCTCTCACTCTCTCTTACTTTTCCATTTTATGTACGGGTTCCCACAACCATTGCATATTTTATTGCAGTTTATAAGTTGCTCCAAATCTTGGATTTTCATATAAAAACGACAACTCGTCACGCTCAACAACTTTTACTAAAATGTAATTTTCTTCTTTCTTATGGCTTAGCTGTTCTAATGTGATTCTACACCAGTGGTACACACTTACCAAATCCTTGATTTTTAGATGTCAATGACAACCCTCTCATTTTTGTCGTGGCAATATGTCATTAATTGTTATAGTTCAGCTAGCTGCACTACTATGAATCTACATGAGGTGTGCTCTTCAAGAAAAATCATTTATATTCTAGATCCTCGCAGGACTAAAATCTATACTATAAAAATTTCAGTCGAACCGTCTTGTAGATCCGAAGATGTGCGTGTGTGTACAAACAGATAAACAAACACACAAAAAATTTATATTCTCCTACATAATTTGTTCCAAAAAATATTTAATGTACAGACACAATTTTTATACTACTTTATTATAATAGTGCATATTACTCAGACTGAAAATTAAATTATTATAACAAACAAACAAAATATGCGAGCACTTTTTACCCGCCGCCATTGTCGGCTACTTTGGCCCACTCGGTACTAGGCTTTCATATAATAACGAGAGGTTATTCTCAAAGTCAATGCAAGGTTGTAAATTGTTTACGAATACAGCTATTCAATGACAGGTGGCGCTGTTATATTGCATATGTTAGTTTTAACTTCTCATCAATAGATGGCTTTGTAAAAATAATATGTATAAAAAGAGGATTATGGTTGATTCATTATAATTTGCTCATTAATCTACATAGATAAAAATGTTCTTATCATTAAAATATATTTTATCTTAGTATTATTATACTTTTATGTTTATGAATCTTATTTATTACATTTTGATTCGCGTTCTCCATTGTCATCGCGAATATAGTCAGCCTTCAGACCGTCATGGTGGCAAGTGGGGGATGGAATGTTTTAACATTATGTTCCCTGTCTATCCTAGTATTTCAGGGAAAAGGTAAAGCTTAAAAGCAGAAATCTGAAATTATGTAATTCCCTGATTGTCACCTTTGCTTTACCAATTAATATTTTTAGTTAGATTTTGAGTTAGACTGACTTCTTATCATATGCTTTTATTTTAATATGCTTTTAATTAAGATTGTACAATAATATGGTTTTAGAAAAAAATAGCACAATGGAGCAAAGGCAAAAGTTGTGAATCATAAGTAGCAACTATTTAAAATTTGGGCCCAGTAGGTGGCGCTGCCGTCGCTATAAATTTAAATGTCATAACTTATTAATGTTGTCCGTTAGTCGCCGTTCATTAGTTGATACTGTGAAGACTGGCTCTCTCAAATAATATTACATTACATACAGAATAGGAGGAACCTATCATCTATTTGATTTATCCGCTCCGAAGTCCCGCAAAAGCTCCGCGCTCGTACTCTCAATGACACTGCTTTTTACTACATACAGACATAGACTACATACAGACTTGGATTATGACTTTTGTGTGACCAAGCTGTACTACCCAGATCCTAAAAATCTTGACACTAGAGTATCTCTGCCCCTTCTTCTTCGTGTGTGATACAGTATGAAGCTAAAATAAAGAAAAGAAAGAAACATATCTGTACATATATAAAAATTGTTAATTGTTAAAGCTGACATTTTATTGATTATTATATATCTATACTTAAATACTTTATCGATTAAGTCTTGCATTCCAGAAATGTAAAGTTGAACATTGTTTCATCGAGCACTCAATCATTCGCATGAGCTACTCTCTTCAGCTCATTTGCACAGACAACTCGCGCGGAAAATTATTTCTTTTCATATTCCCATTTTTCACGTCTTACTTAAAGTTTCCAATGACTGGGGAGTTTACAATTGCTCTGTTTATTTTTGACTTTTTCCTCCCAAGGAATTTGTTCTTAGCTGTTTGTTTACGCTAATTGCTTAGGTGCCGTCTAAATGAAGCTTTTTTCTACGTTGATCGTCCAATAAAAATATTTTTAATTTATATGAGTTGGCAACATGACAACTTTATATTTGGAAATTTTAAAACCATACAAATTTTACTAGCGTTATTATGATTCTTGATTACATACAATGTGAAAAATCCTAAGTTATCAGTAGTAGGTAATTACGTTTTATGAATAAATAAAATAAATAAAACAAAGTAAGTAAACCAAATTATTATTATCATTGTCAAGTCTGGCGGAACTTTTATTAAGAAAGTACCAAGGCGACAGAAACAGACATGAGGTATGGAAATTACGTCTCCCCGCGGCGACTTGCTTTCACGGTCCACTGGGTTGATCATAATAAAAACTCGCGCCGTCGCCTTCGCGCGAAGTTTGACCATAAATTCGGTGGTCTCAGTAATCGTCCGCTTGCCGACGGCGAAATTCCGTCCCGACCCTAGATCTGCTTTTAATATAATAATAAATATCACAAGGATACACTACTTTTTCTGTAAAGTTTTTTCTCTCTTTGTTTCCCCGAGGGCGAGCCAAGACCATTAAAAAGGTTAGGGCGGGCGGTATTTTATGTGTTTTTAAGTGTGTAACAGTCATAATAGCCGTTGTATGGTATCGTAAATTAGGCGTTATACATTTTTATGCTTAAAACAATATCTTATAAAATTCTGAATAGTTTTGTTTTACAAATTGTTTTATAACTAGTTTTATTTGCTTATAACGAGATCTGAAGATCTGAATTCAAAATATATTAAACTGATTGTCTGATTGTAACGCGACGGTTGTGGGAATCGAATCCCACTGAGGGGAATGTGTTATTATCATTTCCTCATTTTTGTTAGAAAACAAAGTGCAACGTTGAGTTTGCCTCTCAACATGTTTCAAAAATTGGACGAAAAGTGGGGAACGGAGGGTCTTAACACACGCATACACAAGCTTATATAAAATTCATTCATCAAACGCAATTCATCTTATATAAAAAGTACATATATAATATAAAAGTTAAAATTAATAATCGTTCATAAACGGATTTTGGACTAGTATTCAAAGTAATTAACTTCAAAAGTCTTACTTTGGTTTTTGAGATGTAACAGATGAGAGTTGCCGAGTGTCGGATTATACCGCTTATTCCGCGAAGGGTTAACTTTGAAGTATCATTGCGTTTATTAATGGTCAAGTTCAACCCCACCGGGCCCCAATTGAAACTGATTGCTTTAAATGAATTATTAAATTGATATCATTTATTATAAGCATAAAATATATTGTGTAATTTTATAAATTTATGTAATTTAAATATAAAGAATTGATCAATGGTTTACTTTAATATTCTTTTTTTAATAAACGACATATAATAAGACCTTTTGTTCTATTTATTACTTATATATTTGTTTTCACATATTTTTTTTTCTGGAAAAATGACGCACCAGTATTTATTAAATCATTTTATCAGCAAGAAATCTAGAAAGAAGTCCCGTGTAATTTAAATAAAATTGTTACAACGTGGCTGGTAAAGCTAATGTTAAATATATTGATGTAGTGTAATTTAATTAATTAACAATATATAAGTAACACAATATTAGGTAACGATTGTTATAGTAGTGATTTAGTTTATGTCTATATCAATGACGTGACGTGGATTTCCTTTTAGAATTTATAAAATAAATTTCCTTACTTATTCATAATTTACTTTATATAAGTATATAATTTAAAAGATACTGTTATGATTTTAATCAACCGTTAAATTAATCGAATTAATAATTATATGATAAGCTTTAGGCAGCATCATGAATTGGACAGTATATAAGTGTTCAGATACTTACAAAAATTTAGTATATCTACATCATATTGAAATTCAAGCGTGCTGTTTGCCATTTGCCATTGTTCTAATCTCAGCGTTAAGAAACATTATTTCTTAACAAAACTACACTGTTGAATTACAAGTAGATTCTCTGCGCTATAGAAAATATCTATCTTTTATATAAATTAGAAAATAATGCTTGTTACAATACAGTATAGAGTACAGTAGAGCTATTTATATTAACAACATCCTCAACTAACGTCCCTCCTAAATTGTACTACCAGACTTTTTTTTGTCGTGATACTTTAATATTTGTATGTTGGATACTTAAGTTTATTTCATAACTTATTACTGTAAGAAAATAATTATTTTATACTATTTCACACAAGCTGTCTAAAAAATATTTTATTATATATTACTAGCGACCACTTCGCGGCTTCGCCTCCTTGATCGAGGTTCTTGAATTTATTCAAATATAAAATGCATCTATTGCACATATAAATCAATTATTCTCCTGACAATAAACACTTAACCCAATAAAAAAAGAATTAGCAACAATTTTTGTTCCATACATTCACTCGTGATGCAATGGCCAAGGGAAATATAAATTATTTTACATACAATAGGGTTACTGGTAATCGGAAGTTGTCCTGTGAAGATTCCATCCACATGTGAGATTTTTACATTCTTATATCGCAGGGTCCCATTTTTAATCCTTTGTAAATAAGTCCTACTCGGTAATTGGTAAATTACAATTGTCATATCTTCTAAATATTTACATTAAAGAATATACATTTTGTTCAATTCATATTTTTTTATTAAAGGCCCATTTGCGCCTAGGATATAGAACCAAATCAGTTTACAAGGGCCTCAGCTATGTCCTCTTCATAGGAATACGTATTACCAATAACCCTTAATATATTATATTGATGTCATAATAATAATAATAATAATATATATATATATATATATATATATATATATATATATATATATATATATATATATATATATATATATATATATATATATATATATATATATATATATATATATATATATATATATATATATATATATATATATATATATATATATATCTTCTTCTTCTTCCTGGCATTAGTCCCGGCTTTTGCCAGGGTCTGCCTTCCGACTAAGCCTACTCCAGTTTGCACGGTCTTTAACATCCTCAGTGGACAATCTATTGGCTCTCATGTCTTGTGTCACGACATCCAGCCATCGCTTCCTTGGGCGTCCGGGTGGTCTAACTCCAGGGACAGACATGTCAAGGCACTTCCTTCCGATATAGTTCTCAGATCGGCGCATAACATGGCCATACCATCTCAGGCGACGCTCTTGGAGCTTATCCGCTACGTCACGGACCCCAAGACTACCTCGAATGAATGTGTTGCGTATGCGGTCGGACCGCGTAACGCCACACATCCATCTCAGCATCTTCATCTCAGTGACGTGAAGCTCCTGAGCCGAGATAATGTTGGCCAACATTCGCTGCCGTATAAAAGAACCGGTCGGATAATGCTCTTGTATATCAGTCCCTTGAGCTTGGGCGGTATTCTGCTATCACAGACTACACCAGTGACCTCCCGCCATTTGGCCCAGGCAGCGTTTATACGGGCATGGATGTCGTGGTCGATGCCTCCAGACTCATGCATAACGGCTCCAAGGTACCTGAACTTCTCCGACTTAACGGCTGGCTCAGGCCCGATATGGATGGTGCTCGAGTCCGGGTTCCCGCAAGCCATGTACTCGGTCTTCGACACATTCAGTTTGAGACCACCGTTCTCAAGCGCACCCTTCCAGGCGTTCACTTTACGCTCCAGCATCAGTCGGTTCTCGTCGATGAGTACTATGTCATCGGCATACATCATCAGCCACGGGGGCTGGCATTGGATGTGAGCCGAGACAGTATCTAGCACTACATTGAATAAGAACGGACTAAGAGCTGAGCCCTGGTGAACCCCTACAGTAATCGGGAAGGGCTTGGTGTCACCAACAGCGGTCCTAACCACTGAAGCGGAGTCTTGTACATATCTCTGATAACCTCAATATAGGCTTCAGGGATCCGCTTGGATCGCAATGCCCACCAGATACACTGACGTGGCACACAGTCAAAGGCCTTCTGCAAGTCCAAAAAGGCCACATGCAGAGCTCTCCTTTTTTCCCTGTAAGCCTCCATCAAAATTCTGAGGGCAAAAATGGCATCCATAGTGCCTGATCCTGGTTGAAACCCATACTGAGACTCAGAGACAGTACATTCTTGGCGGAGCCTGAGGCCGATCATGCGCTCGAAGAGCTTCATGGTGTGGCTCATAATCTTAATGCCCCTATAACTACCGCAATCTTGAACACTGCCCCTTCCTTTGTAAATAGGGATAATAAAGCTCTGCCGCCACTGATGTGGCATCTTTCCAGTATTCAAGATACGGTTAAACAGGTCAGTAAGTAGTATAAGCAGACCAAGAGAGCCCAACGATTTCCACGCCTCGATTGGGATGTCGTCAGGTCCTACCGCTTTTTCCGTTCTTCATGCGTCGAAGACAATTACGAGTTTCGTCACGGGTTATTGGAGCAACAAGTCCGAGGTTAGGAGATAATTCAGGAGGAAGACTACAAGACTGCCGAGTGTTCAGCAGCTCCTTAAAGTAGCTTCTCCATCTCTCCTTCACAGAGGCATGACTACAAAGCAACGTGCCCCGAGAATCTCTGACGCAAAGACATTTTGTAATATCCTGCGTCGCTTTATCTCGAGCACGAGCCAGTTTGTATATGAGCTTCTGCCCCTCCACAGTTTCAAGTTTATCGTACAATGGCGACAAACTTTCTCTGCGGGCTCTGGCTACAGCTCTTTTGCTGGCCCGTTTCGCTGCTATGTACTCCAGTCTGTCTTCAGGAGAGTTGGAATGCTGCCATTCTTTAAACGCAGCCTTCTTTTCCCGAATCACCCCCTGCACCTGGTCATTCCACCACCATGTCTCCCTGTCGATGACACGCCCACCCTTAGTAACGCCAAGAACTCGCTTGCCCGCCGCAATGATTGTTGAATGAGCTCGATCCCATATATATATATATATATATATATATATATATATATATATATATATATATATATATATATATATATATATATATATATATATATATATATATATATATATATATATATATATATATATATATATATATATATATATATATATATATATATATATATATATATATATATATATATATATCATCTCAGAGGGTGTCTAGCCAATTATCTGTCCGATATTTGGTTTCCGGCATACGGGTACGCGACCCCGGGACCTCGAGCCACCACTTTCATAACCCGATCCAATCCATGTAAGTGGTGTCCCTCCCCTATATTCCAAGTCTTTCTGCCTCTTATTCCCTTTCCTTTCCTGGTTTCTCCCAGTAATGGGTTTGGAGGTCAGATGGCAATCGCTCCACAAAAAACCACTTCGCCACTCATATGGACCGATTGGTCTTAGTCGGAAGGCAGACCCTGGCAAAAAGCCGGGACTAATGCCAGGAAGAAGAAGATATATATATATATATATATATATATATATATATATATATATATATATATATATATATATATATATATATATATATATATATATATATATATATATATATATATATATATATATATATATATATATATATATATATATATATGTTAAATATTTATTATTTACACCACAGACTTTAATCGTCTATACCTTTTTATTTGTTCTCGTGATTTTTATTTTGGAAAAAAATTGAGTTTTATAGAGTATAAGTAGGTATCTCTCTCTCTATACTTTGGTGTTTATGTCCGTATTGGACACAGTTGTTGACACTCGCGCCTCGTTATGGTATTCGTCGAGTTGATTTGCTAGTTTTTTTTATTTAATAATAATATAATAATAATATTGAACACTCTATATTTAGTTTTTGATTTCTTTAATTTTGCTCTGCTGTGACTTAAGTATGCTACTGAAGTGTGTGTTATGTAAATATTAATTTAAGTAAACTAAAAACATAACAGCATTAACGGCACCAGCGTTTTCAAACAAGCATTAATTATAACATTTTATTAATTTTTGCGCGTCCACCTCCACGCGTAAAATTGACACTTATTGCTTTTGGCCGAATTTATACGGAAAACCAATTAATCACGTCGCCTCTATCTTAGCGAAAGCGCAATAAATTCTTTACGGACTTTAATTATTTTCTTATGATTTTAATTTCTCGACCCTCGCCTAATCTTGGATTTTCGAACAACTGTCTCCACTCAAATTTTTTTACTTAGAGTTCGCGACTTTTATTAATAAAGGGAAGATAATTAATACTACTTAAATGTTGATTAAGTTTTTTAAATTTTATTGAAATTTTACGTTAAATAAAAATTTCTGTCCTGTACCAATGAATTGTTTTTGTGAACTTATTATGAATTAATATTTTTGTATAAAATATTTGTTGTGACAAATTTTCACAAAATACCAATATTTTTTACTTGTGGCTTGGAAAGTAACTTGGAATTATGTGTGACATGAGACATTATTAGGGCCCTTATTATCAACTTTGACCTTAGACTACTGTAGACTTCTCCTCTAAAAACGGATAATTCAATAAAATACTTCGTATGGTGCATGTTCAACCAAAAACTTTAAGCCCTTTATAAATAAACGGAATAGGATTATAGGCATATAAAAACTTCCACGTGTTATCGAAAAGATAACAGATAAGATAGATGACGATGACAATAATATAGACTTAGATCGGATATAAATAATGAACATATAAAAAGTATGTGAGTTAATAATAGAACTAGCAAATATTAGAACTTCTTACTTAGCTTTAAATTTAAATTCATACCGAATGTTCAAATTTCATTTCTTATATAAATCTATTCATAACTTTTTATAATTGATGGCGAGCAATTATACGAATTCGACCTAAAAACCGCGCAATTAGAGAACCATTTGTCCACAACAATAGACGGCCTTTTCGGGCCCCTTTTCTAGCAATATTAGTGATGACTTCAATAAAAATAATTCTTGTCTTTTAGGCAAATTGCATCGCGAAGTCCAAGGAAAGCCTTTAATTAAGGTTGGCCCCTTCGCCACCCCGTAAACAGCGTTGCGGCCGTCACCTTTTATTTTTGTTAATTCTCGGAGCTCTTTCTTCGCCGCATAAGTTACTTCCCCCCTTCCACCGTGATTCTTTACGCCTTTTTGTCACCGTTTTGAATTCTTTTGAGGAAACCCTTTTCTTCCCATCTGCTACGCCCGTCGATATTAACTCCGCGACGAGTTAAACTTTTTAATATCCGTTAAATTTTGTTACGCCGGGTCTAATGCCTTTTAAGGAGATTCTGAGAAAAATGCAAGCACTTAACGCCAATCTTGTTTAAAAGAAAAAGTACGGTATATTTTTCTCTTAAATTTAGCTAAAAGTGTAAAGTTAACCCTTTTAGTCAATGTTAGTTAGGTGTGTTCTATTGTAACTAGTTACAAATATGAAAAAACCTACAATTGATATTTATTTTGTTACGGTTTCTATAATGGTCTTTGCGAAGAGAAGATATTTGCTTATAAATAAAGCTTCCTGTTCAAAAGGAATAATGAAAAGATATTTCTTAAGATTCATTAAATTATTCACAAGGGAACAAAGAAAAATAATGTAAATTAGATCGAAATGTTTAAAAAAAAGTTGTTTGGAAACACAAGATCGTGATGGGGCCGCAGTTGTCGGGACACGGAATTTTTAATCCATTTCCCGCAGCCGATTAATATTCAGAGCTCGGCCGGTCTGGTTCATCTCCTTTTCCATTATTGCCTGGACGCCAACGTCTTCTACCTTCACTTTGATTTTCAAACTAATTATGTTCCTTTTACATGTAATTGCCTTATAAATTAATTTTATTTAAAACATATTCAGCAAATTTCAAGTTCAGTAGATATAGCCAAACATTTAAACACAATATTTCATATGATTCTGATAATTTATTTAAATTACAAACTACCAATTTAACAGGACTGGCAATTACACTAACGTAAACCTATTCACCATCCTCCAACAGCAATATTGCCTTAATATATTCAATATCCGAGGAAATGATAATTTACCGACGGTTAGAATCCATTATGGGTATTTACTTGACCTGAGCTTAGTGCTTACTAAGACAACAGGGGTGACCGTGCTCTGCTTACAACCACCATAACATTGAAGCTCCTTGAGAACACTTACCGACATTCTCAAGGGACTAAAATTAAATATACTGGATATGGATGTGAATAAGTACAATATGTTCATTGGAAGCTATTCAATTTATTTTATGGCAATAAGATAATCACTAAATAATCTTGAACGCCCAATAGTTCATTTAAATTACGGTGATATTAGCATTAAGAATAAAAATTTGCTGCTGAATATTCAATAAAAATTTGCGGAAACTATTTTCTTTCTGAATATGTCTCACTAATGAATTGCATGTTGTCAAGTATAAAAACAACTAGCTCCTAGACTACGAGGAGATAGCATTCCAAGTTTCATTCGAGATTGAGCAGTATAGCATCGCTTCGTTCATCTGAATCATATTCATATTTTCCATCCATTATAATTTCAATGGTCCGGTCCGACGTTAAGCATAACATTAAGCAGACTAAAGAGTAATAAAGACGAAACACAATTATAACATATTCAATAGTCGTATTATCACTTACTATACAATTATTCAATAACGATAGTAAACTTAGTCATATTTCGCCGCGGCGGGTACTTGCAATAGGTCGAATTTAAAGTACATACGAATTTAGGAAGGACTTACACCTATTAATTTAGTATAGTTAAATATGTTAGATGAATATGATTAAATTAAATTTGTATTGTAGTTGAGTTGGGAATTATAATATATAACAATATTTGTTAATGACATACCAGTTTTGGAGGGGTATTGATATAAGATATAATGTGTTTCTTTTTGATATTCCATCTTTTGAATGTGCCACGACGGTTTGTGTTTTGTTCTTTATTGTTTATAAATATCAAATAAAAAATATACGGTGGTAGAAATATTGAAAATAACATAGAAACTAAATTGAGTTTCTACACACTGAAATTGTGTAATCCACCTGAATAAAAATAATAATAACAATTAAAGTATGAAATACTTTTGTATATTTTAACATAAGAAAGACATTGTAGAGCAAAAAGAAATCATTCATTTTAAAAGTCCATACGCGTATTCCCGGCAAAGATTTTGCAAAACCTCATAAGCATAGATAAACATTCCACCCGCAGCTGTCAATAAGAAAATAAAAGAAGATAAATATTACGAAGACAAACAGAAAGGTGAATCGAAATTACCACGACCTGAATTTGGAATTCAAATCTGGATATACGGCTTCTACATCGGCAACACTGTTGTGTTGCTTGATTCTTGTAGAAAATATAGCATAGTATCATGAATTTTATTTAAGTAATTTGTAACACTCATTTGTATAAGTTATAATAAATTAAAACTAGATTCAGACCTATTGTAAAGAAAAAGAAAACTAATTTTAATAATCATAATAAAAAACATAATTTTGAACGTTGTGGGAATCGAATCCAAATCTCTTGGTTAACGTCTAATCGTTCTAACCATTAAGCCATACTCTTCTAGTTCTATTTCATAACGAAGGTTGTGTTGGTACATATAAATATATATATATATATATATATATATATATATATATATATATATATATATATATATATATATATATATATATATATATATATATATATATATATATATATATATATATATATATATATATATATATATATATATATATATATATATATATATATATATATCAAAAAAAACTTCTAAATTAAATGTCCATTCGCTCTACGACAATAACGTGACTTATATAGGTATGTTTATTACATACGAAATATTTCAAGAGGGAAATCAGGGATAATCTATAAATATTGCCCTCGACACTTTCGCTCGCAAATTTTGAAGCGACAGTATTCCTTATTGTACCCGCACAGTGAAAAATATATGCACACCCCCCACCGTAATATACGACACGCGTGGGGAGTTATTAAAATTATAAACAAATAAAATTATTCAACTCACACCCTTACGAATCTCTTCGTGGTTTGAATATATTTTAAGTTAAATCATTTCATTTAGAAAATTTAAAAAAAAATGCTACAATTCATTGAGAATGAAACATACGAAACTTTGAAATTAAGTTATCCTTATTTTTGATATTTAAATTATTGTTTTTTTTATTTTAATTATTTTAAGAACTAATATAATTCGTTAGTCTCGCTCGTTTTTTTTTATTTATTGCGAGTATAACATCGTGTTTAGAATAAAAAAAGCATTCTCTAAGTAACATGGACAAAGTACACACTACACAGTTATTACTTATAATATACATTCGTCTTCTTTGTCATATTCTAAGATAAAAATTCGCGAACGTAAGAGGCGAGAAAGTCGCTGGAATTTAAAAAAATAACAATTTCCTTTTTGATAACATGTATAAGTTTTTCATATATCGATATGCCTATAACCCTGTTCCCTTTATTTTATATTAAAGCGATAAACATGTCGATTTCTTGAGTCACGCCTGGCCGCGCTCCCTTCGAATATGCAAGTCATGAGAAAGCGCTTATCACAAGGTTTAGATACCTCCGAGATAGACGTGAGATGAATTGCCACGTTGCTATGTGATCTTAGTTCACACAAATTTGCATGCTCCTTATTGTTTCTACAAACAATACTAACTACTCATAATCATATATAGTTAACATATACAATATGTACCTACGTATGTTACAACAAAATTAGCATTCAATTTGCAATATTCTTTATGCAATGGAATGTTAATTAAATATAAAAAGAAATGTTTTTAAGAATGTATAACACCATTTTTATACCTGTACAAAGTTTAAATGTATTTGTGCATTTAAATGTAATAAGTTTTCAGCCTACACGACGATGAGAGTTTCGGTAATGTAAAAGGTTTCATTTAGAGAAATTTTAAGCATCATAAATAACGTTCGATTACTCTAATCTAGAGTTGGGGCCGGCAGCGGACACTCTAACAATGGCGTTAAAAATGAGTTCGCAGTCCAACTGTCAGCCGCGATGAATCACTCTACTGCACAGAAGAAATATCTATCGGGAGTTATTTGCACAATTTTGTTCACCATGTTCTAGTAAAGGTTTTTGATACAAGATCAGCAGAAAATTATTACGTATTACGGAACTTAGTAATATTAAAATAGTTAAGAGTACAGATAAATTATATGTTTAATTTCATGTAAACAATGTATAAAAACAAAGAATTATTAATAATTCCAAGTCAAACAAATATTTTAGACGAACAAACCATGTTGTAACAGTGTTATTAGAAGTAATATCAAATGCAAAGGAATTTCCCTCAATAGCTGTAGACTCATAAAGCAGCCGTGTTGAACAACGACTGTGTGAACAAGCGGCCGCTTGGGACGCAAAACTTCAACAATTCCCTGTTGGCTTGTCGCGAACAGAGTTTTACGGCCAAATTAATATAGCAAATTAATGCGTTTCGAAACCGTATAATTTTCGCATATGAGAGGGTTTCTTGCGACATCCCAACCAATATGTTATGTACCTTATAAATTAACGTTTTCATTCATAATATTCGTTCAAATCATACTCTCGTTTATATCTTACGCAATAATTATCATATTAGCTTGCGCGGATTTCTATATTGCTTCGTAGCTTGAGTGAAAACTGTATCTAGTAGGGCGAAATTCGTATCATTTTTCCATATGGAAATTATATAACGAACAGAGCACAAGACAACAACGATATGTTAATTAAAGGAAAACATACAGAACATGTTTCGTGTTTATTTTGAAGCATCAGACGTAGGAAACGACGGTTATATTTTTTAATTTCTTTCTCTATTCAGTCTATCATACAAGCTGGTACATTTACCAGAATTCGCTTTGATTGGCAGAGGTCCTCGTTCTATTTTAAGAAACGATATATCATTATTGCTACAATAGAAGCAAATTGATTGCAATCAATATTAATATTGTCGTATTTAACTTAACATTAACTATAAAAATACTTTCATTTTGTCATGAGGTTTTTGTTTCAGTGAATCCTTATTTAAACGATCCAAAATTCCAAAAGTAAATCGTACGCTAAGTCTAATATAATACACGTTTAATTATACGTACACTTGCAAGTAGCATGTAAGTTTATGAGTGCGATTCGTCACGACAGTTGAGCATGCGAGGGTCTGATGAGACACGTTTCTTAAACGCAGTACAATAACAATAAAAAGTTACACCGGGACTTTGTTAATTTGAAGCGTTATAACTTAAGGTGCAAGCCTAAAAGTGAATTCAAACAGAAACAAAACATAACTATCTTGTATCTACCTACCTATCTTTCGATAAAATTAGACCCGCTCAATATGTAAAGAAATAAGTACGGGACTAGGATTTTTATAAATAGGTAGGTATGCTTCATAAGATCTATACTATAGAAAATAACAATGGCTAGTGTGTTATTAGCTTTTAGTACATGTATGCATACTGGTATATTGTTATAAATATATTTAATATAACAACGGTCGTCGACAATATTGAGAGCAAACAATTAGAGGCAAGTTAGGGAGATGGGGGTGCCGATTAAGTTATACACATGCGGGTTAGAGGGTAACCCTGACTCAGGAAGATTAAGATTCATCGGAAGGCCCTTACATGGAACAAACATTGTATTACGAGCCGGTGTCTTGGCGATGTTTGCCTAAGGTAGGTGAATGTTAATTTAGAATTCACCCCCTAGAACGTTGTACCCAATATTAATATTTTGATACTGTCGCGTAGAAAAGATTCGCTATAAGCCATTGGTAGGAAAATTTAAAAGACAAGTTGATTTTCTTGAGGTAATTTGCGGTAACAAACAAGGGGTGGAGCGGTATAGCCATTAATGTTCTGGAAACGCCTTCGGGCTGTCCACAGCTTGACCGTCCTCTAGGGTTTACTCTCCTCACTATTAAAGTGCTAAGAGGGGCATTATTTTACCCTCTTGGGACTTGTCATCAGAATAAATTAACGGTTTAATTGTCTCTATTATAGTTTTCAAAACTGCTTGTGACATCTGACGTAACCATTAATTTTTCTTCATATAAAATTTACTAATCTTTATTTTATAATTTTAAATACATCTATGTTTTTTTTATAACCTTTAAAATAAATTATTTTTCATATATATGTTTAAATGTATATACACAAAACAATCAAGATCACCGCTACAGAGGGAGAGCCCGAATGATGCGTTTCTTTTGTCTCGTCGGCCTAAGCGAGACAATGTAAGAAAAGACCGATGCGTCAGCAATCGCCAACGGTCAAGAAATATTGGATCACATAGAGATAAGTAAAGGGAGAAAGTCACGGTTCTTTTTAGATATTCCGTCGTTTTGCAATATAGCTATAGAAAGTTACAAGCAATAAATACATGTATAAAAAATTTAAAAAAGCTGGACTCGTATCCGCGCCTATTGGATACCGTTTAATAGACGCGATTTCTAGTGCCGCTTTGTTAACTTTTACTTAAATTATTTCTTTACTTTTAAGAGCCAAATAAAACTTTTAAAATGTTCATATTTACGTACAAGAACATTTTAAAACTTTTATTTGGCACATAAGTATTTTAAATGAAACAATTTGAATATTTGTATAATTTTTGTTTCAATTGTTTCATTTCAAATGAGCAATCATCGTAAAATCAAAGATCTTATATTATACATATTATATAATATATTTGCCACTTCTTCTCGTACTATATGCACCAAAGAAATAAGCACCAGCGATCGGAGATCTAAGTCCGGCACATTAAGAACAGACCGCAGTCGGTTTATCAATCGAGGGTGACTTTATTTAAAATCACTACCTATTGTCACTAAAATTGGGCATTCAAGTAGAAAATTTATTACCCGGTTTTGTGCTTACTTATAAAAAATACGTCTATTGTTAAGGATTTCATTACTACAGAGTTATTTTAGTATTTTTATATAAATACACTTCTCATCAGAAAAATCGAAACACTTTCATTTTTATCCATATATATAACTCTTTTATTATAAATTAGCACATAGTTTATAATAAAAGAGTTATATATATTGAAAAAAATACATGATTGTATAGCTGGCACTTTGGATTTTACAGAGGTAAAGGTCTTAATTCAAAATTAGAATTTCTTTTGTTTATGATATAAACGTAATGAAATAAGGTACTCTTTGAGACAAATGCGTCTTTCGACTTCGCGTGTTTAGTGTAGATTAGACGATTAATACCTAAAAATTAACACTTAATTTTACACGTTTTGACTTTGGGACGTCTGAAAACACTTTTTTTCTACAACGTATTGACGCTTCACCCGCAGAAGCCTCCCATGTGATATAGATATATATATATATATATATATATATATATATATATATATATATATATATATATATATATATATATATATATATATATATATATATATATATATATATATATATATATATATATATATATATATATATATATATATCTTCTTCTTCTTCCTGGCATTAGTCCCGGCTTTTTGCCAGGGTCTGCCTTCCGACTAAGACCAATCGGTCCATATGAGTGGCGAAGTGGTTTTTTGTGGAGCGATTGCCATCTGACCTCCAAACCCATTACTGGGAGAAACCAAGAAAGGAAAGGGAATAAGAGGCAGAAAGACTTGGAATATAGGGGAGGGACACCACTTACATGGATTGGATCGGGTTATGAAAGTGGTGGCTCGAGGTCCCGGGGTCGCGTACCCGTATGCCGGAAACCAAATATCGGACAGATAATTGGCTAGACACCCTCTGAGATATATATATATATATATATATATATATATATATATATATATATATATATATATATATATATATATATATATATATATATATATATATATATATATATATATATATATATCGCCCATGATATATAAATATATGTAATTTAATATTTAGAGAAACATTTTTATATTAGGGTTTAGCTTGCGGTCACCATTATGGTTATTTTATTATTTCCCATTTTAGTGGATCACCGCACAAAAATATAATTTTCTCATTATCATGAATCATGTTTTATACATATAAAATTATTTCTTGAATCAAAATATTAGTCAAGATCGCATTAAAATCAGTTACGTAAGTTGAAATTTTTATGCGACGGGACACTTCCCGTTATTTGTTTATACTATGTAAAGATCATATTTTTATATTAATAACAGATTAGACTTTGATGATATAGTAATAACATTATGCTAAGTGCAAAAAATGTTTATTAAAAAAATTTAGACAATAAATTTAATATTTTTGGCATACATAAGCAATAAACATATATTTCCAATAAATGTAAAAAAAAGTTACATTTTTAAAGTCACAGACTAAAGAGAAAAATATTTATAAATATATAAAATTTTAACTGGACGGTATCCAAATTTTACTAAATTCCAAGTTAATTTTTTTCACCTATCTAATATAACAAAATAGATAAAAAATCCTTAACTTACTAATAACCACCTTCTTATCATTTACATCTACTAGGCAAACATGAAGCCGAAGAAGCTGAGAACTGCGGACATGTGGACTATCGGATAAATGGACCGGTAATAATAAAATGTAAGGGGTAAGATGTAGATTGCTATTTAGATAATTGTTAGCTGTGTCCGCACTAGCCAGTGTATCGGAAAAGTCGTTACATATAGGGAGGTTTTATTACCGTCCGAGGTGGTCATTTATAGGAAAACTATCGGAACAGTCATAGGAAATGGATGACGTCGCTTTGTTGTTTCCGGTAAACGGATGTGAGAAATTATTACAGCTTCGCCTGTTATATAGTGAGTCCAATCAAGTTATTACATTTTTTACAAGTATAATGTTATTTTACTCAAGTAAATATAATAATAATAATGTTTACTACTATTATTTCTAAAGTGTATGTATTTGTATATAATAACTGCTAGACTTGATTTAATTTGTTTAATTATCATATATTAATATGTTTATTTAATTATTTATTTGATAGTATGCTACTTCAAAAGATTCAAAAATACAATAGAGTAGAAGAATTGTTTAAAAGTTTATATTTGATGTAAAAAAAAAGTGTATACTTACACAGTTTCATAAAAATAATATTTAGTATTTGGCAAACTGAAACATCCTCTGTTTGTTTGGTCGAAGCCTAAATAAGCGACTGCCCGCCAGGTGAGAAGTGAAATGGTTCGCAATTTTTCCTTTTGCGCTTTCCATGCCTACTATTTCCTTTACGCCACTTTGTATTAAACCTTTAAGCGGCTTTACAGCATACTTGCATACTTTTTATTCGAAACAATAGTTTAATATAAAGCACTGCAAAAGCGCTTTCTAGCGGCTTGAGGTAGAAATATTTTATGCGTCACTGAGCGCATTCTGTCCCAACAACGGCCGAATTATGACGGTCAACTGACCACCCAACGGAGACGCAAACGGGTAATCAGATAAACAAACATTTACTCCTTTGATAGAGATAAAATATCTTGTTATACACTGCTCTGTTTTCAAATCACAAGTTTCATCACAACTAGCTTTGTTCTTATGTAACCTTCTGAATTAACTGTTCTCTGTCCCTGCAAAGATAAGATAAAAAAGATAAGTATATATTCAATTAATCAATATTTATTACTCAAACGTTAATGTCTTTGAATTTACAACAGTTTCCTTTTAATGAATGGAATCGATCATATTCAAGCAGTGCTACATAACTTGGATACTTCAATACGTGACTGACATGACTTTACGCTATTGTTGGTATGTCATATTACAATATATACCTTAAAGCGATATAAATAAAGCTTATATTCAAAGTTTATGTATTAAGTATGACAGAATTTGCAAGTTCGATGTTTAGCGCCACCTGCGTCGGCTATCGTCTCATAATATTCGGCTTAGCGCTCGTACCACACCACACGCAACGCGTTTATATTAAATGACTTGAACTTACAAGATGTGTTCTTGTAGAGAGTCATAAAATAGAAGGATATTATACAATATTTATACAGTACCCCATTTACTAAAAATACAACGTAATTAGGTACTACTTTTATATATTATTAATAATAATTAAAGTTGAGTCTCTATGGAGAATTTAAAACGTTGATTAGGTATATATATTGTATAAAATGACCTAATAGATCTAGAAGATTCGAAAGTTATGACTACAATTTTATATTTTGAAATAGGCTAGTTGACTCCTTTTCTAACTTCAAACAATAAGAAGTATTTCTTACAGTTTTTAGATTAGAAAAATAAAAAAATTGATTTAGATCAAGATTCATTCCAATCAAAAAAAAAATATACTTTCCAATTTTTTATTTATGTATAACAATATATGTATAAACAAATAAACGTCACGTGTATGTCCCTCGTGATTTAATGTAAAGTGTGTTTTTACACACTTATTATTTAGTACTGAATGTAATTTTCCATTTATTTTTTAACTAAAAGGTAAACAACACAAGAACTTTATTCTATTTAATAATTTACTACGTTGCCTAAAAAATGTATTACAACCTTATAAAGTTTCTATTTATATATTTATATATAGTTGTTAAGTAGGTACCTACTACCTACATCAGTGATCACAAAGATATACACATATACTTATATACTGTAAGTTACAATCGATAGAGATGCAGGATGAAATGACGATAATTATGTAAACTTGACTATATGACTATATTATGTAAACTAATATACGTCATATTTTTTATTTAAACTTCGTGAATTTTGTCTTTTTATTTAAACTTCGTGAATTTTGTCTGTTTAATATAATTTTAAACCTTCTATATATTTTATAATATTCATATATTAAATTATGGATTTCTGGGTGTCAAAAAAAAATTATTTTGGCATAGTAGGAAAGTTATTAGTAATTTAAGATCTATTTAAAAAAATATTGTCAATTTGGCTTAATATCACTTTAAATAATCAAAATATAGAGTGTTTAATACAGTCACATATCTAAAAATTAATAACATTTTGTATATATAACTGTGTTTAATTTAATTAACCATTAATGATATTATAAAAGCGTACCGTACAGTAACATAAACATTGAAATAAAACAAAGTAGACCCACGTGATGCATGGGGCTGTTGAAATAATATTATCGTTACGACTCCGTACTTACTCTCCAAGGAAAATCAACATAAAGTGAATAAAAGAAAATTATGAATCGCACGAAAATAAATTACCCCGTGTTGGCGGCAAAATAACATCACATTTGAATGCCTTTTATGCTTTATGGGCCCGTAACTATATGAATAAGAACTCGCTGCTTTATGAGACATAGGAGCACGTACGTCGCATTATTTTTAGGTATGCCTACTTCTTTAAGTGCGTTTATACTTTTTATTCGATATATATCATCAATTTTGAAAAGTCACATGTATTTATATATATCTTAAATATCAGTGTTTATATTTATATGTATAATTAATAAGTAATCACAGCTGTATTGTTGCATAATATGTCGAAGAGTTTTAGCTTAGGTACTTACCATTATTAAAGGTGTGGCATATCTGTGTTATTTATCAAAAAAAAAGTGTAGACTTCGGTTATATATCGACATCCGAAGATCAATGAAACATAATAAAACCATCTAAAGCATGAAAATGTACTGTAGTTCATATAGGAAAAAAATTAAGTTTGAATTGCGAGGTTTCCATAGAGCATCAAACGCTGACGTTCCGTTTCGTTATTTATACAAAGTACAGAGAAATATAAATTAACTGCTTAATTTAAAATCGTAAGTTTAAACATCAGTTGTTATAATATATAATATTTATAATAATATGTTTCCAGATAATATATAAACTACATAAAACACCTATAAGCTATTAATTTTTCTACAATTATTGTGTTAAAATTAATTAGTTTTATTCGTGATTGAATAAATAACATCAACAGCCATTGGCATTACTTATTTTACGTCAATATCGTAGGATCAATCTTCAGTTAAATGTAAGTAGTAGTTCAATTGATATAAGTAGTGATCCAAACACCGTCCAAAGTCATGGTCAAGAATAACAATCGAAACCATCAATTACTATAGGAGTGAGATATGGCGTGTGAACGCGCAACGCCTATAAAACCCGGCACAGAATAAATTTCCAATAATTACATTATCGAAAAAAAATGTCGCACTCACCGCCGACAAATTTCTCCTTACCTCGGAAGCCCATAATTCCTAATGACATGCAATAACCGTACCCCCAATTTTCGACATAAACCCGCCATAACAATATCGACATCAGCAAAATTTTTTGCCAGGAATTTTTATTTGAGAATAAGTAACACTTTTCTCTGTAATCAAAATTTCCCGAGCCCCGCGGTCGGATGTTTATCGGCTACTCAATTTGATTTTTACCACCGCTCTGATTTCACTCCTTTCAAGGAATGTTAAAACGTACGTGACAGGCGATCCCCTTATTTGCTTTTATTTAAAAATGTATGCATCGTTATACATCACCAGCCTATTTTGATTAGTCTGTCCTTATATAGGTAACATGGTTTCTAATTTCTTTGAAAATTTAATACACAATTTAATGATTGCACTTTAAAATTAGAGTAGTGAATGTTGATTTGTATTTAACCTAAAATATTCAAAAATTACTTCATTTCATTTGTAAAATTGAAAATTCTATGGGGGCAAGTTTTTTATATTCATCGAATTATCTCCCACTGTCCACTGAAACTTGGATAAAATACACATATTTATATTCAGACCGGACCGACGTTTCAATTGCATACTATTTTACCTTCATAATCCGGTTAAGGAAGAAGGGTGAGTAAGAACTTTTTTATGTAATTTAAAGTTGTCACATATATGTAGGTATTTACATTTATTTATACAAAGCAGGGTCAAGATTTTTGTATTAAATATATTGTTGTATTATATATTGTTTTTCCGTTTATATTGCGTGTTGTAGCAGAACTCCACACTCTCTTATTACCAGAGCAAAATTAATTACCTCGAGTGGGAATCAAATCCAGAAGCTTAGATGGCCTCTAATTTTGAATATTAAATAATATTTTATTGCAGTCTCAATTTTAAGTAAAGCAAGTAAAGCACAAAACATTTTTAACATACATATATAATTCTGACAAAAAATAGCAAGAGCTTCTGTTATTACATTTCTTCATGAGAGCTTTAAGACGTCACAAGTCTGATCACGTGCCGACCTCCTTATGACTAATGACCAGCTCACATGCCCTCACACCTCGTGTTTTATATTCAAATCATACAGCGTCCTGGCTCTGATTAATGCTATTTTCTTTAGGATCATTTGCAAAACGTCTTGGGTTGATGATCTAAATTGTAACTAATTTCCTTTTTTAGTTTCTTAACAATATCTCCTTCAATATATCAATAAACTAAGTATTTAACTAAATCTATGTCTCTAGCAAACATTTACAGTTCTCTCATTTGTAAGACGTCTGGGTCCGCCTTAGACAAATTAATAACGAGATAAAGAAACTCGGCGGGTCTTAATTCATTAATTAACCTAATTGTATTTGCCGCGACTCCCATTATTATGGTGTTTTGTGATTAGTACAGAGTAGATATAGAAAATTCTTTATTTTACTGATTTTTATTTTTAATCAATATGCGTAATTACTCATCAGCACATATTACAGGAATTCTATTGTCTATGGTACATAATAATCTAGACAATTTTTTTTTTTTAAGTCGTTAACAAGCACGTGATTCAAATAATTTAATGACGCTTTCTCTGTGAAACCATAGTCTGTGCATCGAAATTGTGGGTTTGTTTGATTACCAAAGAAAGGGGTAAATCGAAAAGTTTCTACGAAGAAAAATTTGGTAATTTAAGAAACAAAATAAGCGCCGCACCGGCTGTTCCAAGCATTTTTCACTTTCAAACATTAATTGCTATAGAAAGTAAAATAAGTCAGCGCGATTTGCTTTTCGCCTTTTACTGTAATAAATTAATTCCATTGTATACCTTTCAAAACAATGTCAACAAGACTTTCCATTTTATTTTTAAATCATATCTCGATATTATTCACTCTACTATTCATTTCATATAATACTATCTTTATTAAAAAACTACCAAAAATATCGAGGGGTGAATTTGTTTTTTGATAATAATTTAGTATGGCTATAACCTAACTTTGTAAATAAAAGCGAAACAAATTATTGCTCCCCGTGTCGCACATATCATAGGTGCAATACGCGGCAGTAAAAAAGTTGATATCGTATTCGTAATAGATTGTATTCCTACTGTTATTTTGGAACTTTTGTATATCGTATAAATTGTTTGTGTACTTACCTATATGAATACTATGGAAAATACGTATGTATATTTTTATATACTAATGTCTCCGTCTGAGTAAAATATTTTTAAATTAAATTTGAATATTATTTATTTCACGTAGGTATATACTGCAAAGAACGGTGTGTTTACGCAGAGAAGTCATGCTGTCCATCCTGTATGTATTGCGTATAAGGTGGCGGAATTCAACACTTTAAATGTATATGTGATGCGATTTTTTTTTGAAATAAATCCAAATATTGTATTTGAACCCACAAACTACTACTACTGTTTGCCACGAATCTCTAAGTTATTTGAACAAATAGTATCTCGTAGACAAATTAAAAAAAAACATGAATTACTAATAAGAGTGCTCTTTTATACGGGAACAAACATTGAAACATTACAAACTCAAAGGTCATTTAATTGGGTTTGTTCAGGACAAAACAAAGATGTGAAACTTTTAAATTGAGTGTCCGTGAAGTGTTGGCAACGTGTTGACTTTGCCTGCCGTTTCAAGTAAATAATTTTCTTTATGAAAGTACCAACTCCCAAGAGTTGAAAGAATGCACTATTTTTCTTGCTCCCAGTTAAAAGTCTTGTACAATTCTAATAAGAACAAGAACACTAGAGGCTTTTTTATATTAGGATGCGAATTGTGACTTGTAATTTATAACATAAAACAACTTATTATTCATAATGTATTTTATTATATTTTAACAAAATTATAATGCATATGAAAGCTATTACAAATATATTCATATCCATTAATTGATTAGCAGCACAAGCTTGACGACATTCATAAATAACAAAAGTTTTCATATAAGCTCGTACTCATACGTTACCCATTTAATCAAGCCGACAAGCAGGCAATCAGCGAGTAGTCTGGAATTAGAATTGAATGTAAATGTGCGGGCTTTATCGGGATTATAGTGTTCGTCTGTGAGTGGAAGATAGTTGCGGCTCTGTCCGAGTCTTTATGTGCCAGTGTAGGAAGACACCCGGCTTTTGGTAGAAGGTCGTTCGTTATAGATTACGCATGTGATTTTTTAACTTATATAGTTAAATATTTAAACTAAGAAATAGCTATTTGTTACAATTGTTTACAGTCACTTTATATTTAATTTTTAAGTTTTTTATTTAACTTTTTTTTAAACATTTTTTTATATTTAACTTATGTATACTGAAATACAATGACGAATGACTGTATTTTATTTTGCCTTCTGATACTTATTGATACTATAAAATCTTATTGATACTTATTTGATTTTCGCTCGCACTAGTTATTAAATCCATAAATTAAGCACTGACTGTAGATAAGAAAACGTGTTAAACGTATTATATAAGCTATAATAATAATATTAAAATAAATTCATACATAGTAACATCACTAAGTTAGATCCAGGTTCTAAGTAAAGTGGTCGTTATACACCCATAGGGCACCATATATGCCCGTATCCCACCTCTTTAACAAATTTTACTGTCAACTAATCCACCCTTTTCACGAAACATTCCATGTAGCTGGTGTACATCGTCGTTTTGATAAAATTAGCTGACATAGTTTTAAAGTGACCCGCCATTATTGGGCAATTAATTATTAGTACATATTTCATCATAATTAAAATAAAAATGCTTTAGAACATTTTATAGTAAAATCTTATCGTGGTAAACTTATATTCTGATCAATTATAAAGAAAATTCAAAATGAAAATTTGTGTAATTCCGTTTTCTAGGATAGGCAAAGAGAAAAGAAACCTACTTACCTACAGTCTTATCAGAATAAGAAAACAAAAAAATGTCAATCTCCCGAATGGGGATCAATTCTAAAGACATCTAATTCACAATCAGACGCCGTCCATCTGCGCGACGATAGCGCTATACAATAATAAATAATATTTATTTTCGACGGATTTGTTAAGCTTATACTTTATTGCAAAAAACAATTAAGTGATGACTTTCGGATTTGACTATATAATAATCGAAACGCCTGATCAAACAAGCCATTTAATTAATAGTTCGCGTGAATCGCTTCAAAGTTGTTTCATTAAATCACGGCGTGGATTGAAACTATCATTAAGGTTGGTAAGCGATCGTGAAGCTGTCAATCCCGCCAAACCGCGCATTACGCTAAATGGCTCGCGTAACGGGATGGCCCGGGATCCCGGGATCCTAGTAGGGGAGGAAATAGTAGCAACATGCGAGGATATTCGACTACTTATGGACAATAAAGCAATGTTACACGACTACCGGTCCCGGAAACGGTATATTCATCTAATTTAGTGATGCGACCCAATTATATAATTTGAATAATGTTCTACATGACCACCTTTGTTTGGGTTGTATAGTATAATAATCTAAATATGTAGCTACAAATCTACATTATAGTATAACTTAAACTTAAACGATAATGTAATGTTTGAACTAGTATTTTGGAAAGACAGAGAAAATTTGTATTTATATATTTTATATTTCCGTTTATCATTCTTATTTTTATCCTTGCTTGTTATTTACACATGTATGTTGTAAATAAGTGTAACTTATTTAAATTATGCTACCTTAGTTTTGCTAACATAGAAATCAGACGACAATAACGTGGAGTCAGGAACATTATCGCTGTTTGACTTCACATTAAATCTTAGAGGCGGCCCATAAATAACACAAACTTTTATCCCACCCGAAATAAGCACTCAAAAATGCAAAGAGCAGAACGGTATAGAAGCACGTTCACTAAATTTATTTTGTTTCGCACAATTCAAATAACCATAATTCACTGAACCTGAGCCTATCTAACGATATAATGAAATGCCGTTAAGTTTAGAAGTAAAGCTTAAGTTTGCAGTGCTCTTGCCTTGAGATAAAGATGTCTTTCCAATTTATTGATCTCGCTTACTTTTGGTAATGGATAACAGCAAATTAAAAGATTTCGATTACCTAAATACTTAATATATGTATTAAATTTGTTTTTTTCACTCTGTGCTTACGTAAATTGTATTGAGGTGTAAATATAAGAAATAATTGTTAACACATATTATTACTTATTTTTAAATGAATATTTACAATACTTGAAATAAATTACAAGAATCTTTTTCTTTTCATAAATAATAAATAAATTCTGGCGTTTAACAGTGCATGTACCTACTCCTATATGAAAATAGCACGTAAATGTTTGACTATGTAATAATTTTCTCACAAATAAAAAAAAATTCTATTAGTAGAGGAAATCTGTTTAAAATATCTATGAATAAGTAAAGACTAATTCAATACATTCTTACAAGTAATGACCAAAAACAAGCGTGAGCCAAAAATGTAGAGGTGCCGCCATCTTGGTTCTATAATTAGATGGTTTGCATTCAAGTCGCATGCTACGTATGAATTTTAGCTATTGTCTGACATTGGACCTCGGAAGCTATATCATTTCGCACCTTCGATCTACTTAAGGGTAGGGGGTGAAAACGAAACACATTATAAACGGATGAAAGCCAGCCGAGGCCCTCTTCATAGGGAATAGCCTAATATATTATAAGAACAATATTGAAAAATATAAAAGTATTAGCTGCTTCTACTTCAATATAAAAATTTGATAATTGAAATTACTTTTTTAGAAATAGACATTTAAAGTAGGCACATAAAATAAAAATAATAGAGCACTGAAATTTCTAAATTTCACATTTTGCTTGCTTAATAACTTAACTTAACTAATATTATTCAGATTCAGCGGTGATACAGTTTAAACTGGTTCCCTTATTTGCGTCTGCACGTCTATTTATCTCAGACAATCCCTCAACAGTTAAACAAATGCTCCCATTGAAAAATATTAATCTTAGGACGCCTAATAGATATTTATGCTTGGTCGGAAACAATTTCTATGGAGCTGGGGTTTATTTTGCAAACGCTTAACAAATTCAATCAGCTGATGCTGTTTACCATCGATACACTTATCCGCTTCCCTCATTATATTATAAATTATATTAGTCATGGTTCGGAGAATTTGCTGCACTTTTATACTTAAATATCTTAGACACATATACTCGTTCTACAGGATCTAAAAGTAAAATGTTTAAGTGCCGTAAAAATTACTAAGCAAAAGTAAATATTAAGAAAATATATTAAATATTATTACAATTAAGATATCCTACTTCCTACTAATATCACATATGTGAGAGCTTGTGCGGATGGATATTTGTTCCGGTTTGTAACAATGGAACGGATTTAGATGAAACTTTGTCGTAATATAGCTTATACATCAGAAGAACATATGGGTAGAAACAATTTATGATAAACTAATGCAATTCACTTTACTAGTAGATAAATAATAGTGTAGTCAAAGCGGGCGTCGCTAGTTTGATAATATAACATAACTATAGTAAATGGACAATTAATATTTTTACTCATCAATGTCAATAAAGTGTAAAGGTAAATGTTAATAGTGATAAAAATATAAAAAGATCCCTACATTAGAGAGTCTGCGATACGCGGCTGTCTAGACGTGGCTCCAACCACGAGCGAATATTTGATTAAATAAAGAGATCAAATAGTGAACATATACCTACCCCGTTGCTGGAGAATTAAAGGAATATTTTTTCGCTCTACGCTTTATCCAGCACTACAGTATAACACTGTAGACAGATCGTACTTTGTTTTAGAGCGAGGTATTGGAAATTCTTCCTTCCCTCGAGTTCGAACCTACAACCATCGCACTTTCAATTAGACACTAACCTACTACGCCACGACAGCTTTATAAATTTTCAAAAACTGTTTATTAAAAAAAATCTAGATTTAGTAAAAAAACATTTATTATTTTATCTTAACGTTTTTATTCTAAGCTCACATTTCATTTAATTAAAGGCCAATCCGCTATTTCCAGGCGCGTAGCATTGAGTCAAATTCAATAGACGCGTAAGCGTAAGACGTCAACATCTTGATACACCTTTATTATGCTTTTTACGTGACATTTCAGTGTCATTGATAATGTGATCACGACTGTCCGACTTCTCTCACTACTTCTCATAACACTGATTCCTGCCACACACACAAATATTGTGTATCTATTCATTGTGAACTAGATAGCTTAAAGTGAGTATGCATACCCTACAAAGAATATGAATACAGATATAAATTTTTATTTTGGAATTAATTATTATTTTGATTTTTCTGAAACAGAAATACCGACACAAGAATGGAAATTTAATAAATTTTTAATTTTTTTTTGTAACGGAAATAACTAATTTTATATGTCATATATTTATACACACTCATATACATCTATATATCGTTAAAGATATCTGCACACACACAGATGAGACAATTTGAACACATACAGATAGATACACACTCATATATATCTATATAACGTTAAAGATATATTGAATACGTATATCATTGGATGGTTGTAAAAGAAGTTGTAATCGTATAAAATTTCAAGTGGAACAAAAATGAAACGATGTAAATTAAAAATGTACCAAAAAGAAACACGGAGACTAGGGGACAGGGAGCCCGTTATGACAAGTATGTGAGGCAATGGTGTTAATGAAAACGGCTCAAAAAAGAGCTACGTCCAAAATTAAAAGCTGCTTTTAGAAGTAAATTTTTATGTTTTAAAATAAGAATGTATAAGGATAGTATTATTTTTTGTAGGAAAATGTCAATGCATTAAGAAATAAAAGTATCGATAACATATATACATATATCAATATAAGTTTGTTATATTTTTTTTATTTTTGTAAAGCAGGGCAGGCAGAGAAAACCTAGTGATAAGAAATTCGAGGAATGGAATGTCTTTCCACCTTTCCGCCTTTCGACACATTGCGTATTGATTGAGATTTCAATAAAATATAATTTTACTCTAATTTATTTATTATAAATTCAATTTATTTATTAGCTTTATCTAATGTGTTTAATAATATAACAACTCATCATTCTAATAGTCATTTGTTGTATATATTAGGTTATTGTTAGATTATGTACATAAACAATTTCAATAAACAATACAAACAATAAAAAAATCACTTATCACTGATAATAATACACACATAATCTTAAGTATACATATATGTAAGTACATATTTAGATATCCTAATAAACAAAACGCAAATTAGCTAGCTCACTATTGTCGTAGAGTAAAAATATTCTGCATATGAACAATAAACAATAAAAATACAAGACAAATGGTTTTAATTAACCTGATGGGCTTATGACTGATCGCCTTAAATTCGTAAATTTCGTCGCAATTAGAAACACTTGCAAATCTCATATCAATTAGGCAGCCACCCAACATAACGCCCTCGTAATTGTTTTTGAATGCGTAGTTCCTGCTTCGCATGATTTATTTGAATTTTAAGTTGAAAATTTGTTTGGTAATTTTGTACCAGCACATATTGAATAAACCTTGGTGAAAATATTTAATACTGTGAAATTCAATCTTGCATTTACAAACTTAAACAATTAAACAAGTCTTGAAACATTTATACGATTCTATGCAAAATTTACAGCATATATAGCTTTTCTAATAAGTCTCTTATTAAGGAAACAAAGCTCGAACAAAAAAACAGTGATACACGCCTCAACATGGCTTTCACTAACCAAAGGAAATCGCTGGAGACGTCTTTTGAATAATTTCTATTTCTGGGACAGACAACGTACGACTGAAATCCGCAGCCTTGACAGCTAATTAGAATTCTCATTGTTCAATGAATCTTGCCGCATTTTCTATTTTTCTTCGAAATCTAATTAAAATAAGCCATAAACTTAAAGCCATTAGGGTCCAATGTCGTGTACAATTTTAGATTCATTAGCCTCTTTCTTAAATATTTCGAGTAATGGAAAAATACAATAATCCGCTGTGAATTGTGGGCATTGTACTGAGTCAGTGTCCAGGAAGGATGTTTTGCCGGGGTTCTCCTTTTATTGTCGAATTTGCGTTTTATGGGCTGTCACAAAGGGAGTGCTGAGAGAATGTGACAATTCTGCACCCTTGTCTTCTGTCTGTTTTTTTACAACACGACAATTAACTAGCTTATTGTCATACGAAATTCATAATATTCTTTTTAAGATATACTGATTAAAATCTACTTTGCACATCCTTCGTATATAGTCTTAAATGAAAATAAATAACAATACGTTTGGTTGACATGAAATAAAATATATAATTTAAAATTACAGTTCTTCTCTACTATACAAGAATTAAACATATTTTATATACTAGTCTCCTCTCCTTGAATAAATAATACATTTAAAACGATAATCAAAGGAATAAGAGCACAAAATAATTTTATACTTTTAAGAAAGAGAAAAGTAATAAGTTTAATAACATTTTCTAGCAAAAGTTCTCGATTTACCACTGATTTAGATATACTGAGCATCAGCTTCAGTAGCAGCTTCATAAAGTATTTTTTTAATGAACAAAATGTCATGTAAATTGATGTAAATGTCATAGAATGAACAAACGAAAGTCTAAATAATTCTTCCAATGCATATCCCCATCTTAATAGCCAGTGTCCAGATGCAAACGACTTTGAAATATGAAGGATATTTGTAACACTTACTACGGGTGGAGGACCCAGATTTCGTTATTAAGTTCTTAATCACATGCTGTATGGTGAATTTCGTTCGAGATTATATCAATCGCATTTAAAATAAACAATTGTAATTAAATAAATGAGTGGTTTATCCTTTCTTTATCTTATTTATATAGTTTATAATAATACCATTAAGCCTTTTTCAACGAATTTCATTGCGGGATTCACTAGTAAACAAAGTAAATTAAGAAAGTTTTATATTAATTGCACATGACATAAGAGTATAGCTAGGAAAAGTATCGTACAAATCATACTTAGGTGCGCCAAAATGAATGCAAGAATTGTGTTTTTTATGAGCTATAGCCGAGCATAATACTAGTATAGAATGAAATTAAAAAACACCCATAACCCACACCAAAGCAATTGTGGGGTCCAAATAAAACATATGAAGACAAAATCGTTTCGATTCGTTTTCACTTTCGATTACACAAAATGTCATCAAGAGCGCAGAAACCGCAAGAGTCAATAAAATGAAATCGCAGCGTACGCGGAACGAGGGTGTCGCCACCGTCGCCCCGCGGTCGGACGTGACGCAGCTTGACGACGGTCACTTTATTGCTGACCTCTGCCTGTCTCTGCGCTCCTAATCACGACTCCTGATACTATATTGATACATGAATATTTTTAAAAGTAAAACCACATTGAACGAAAATACGATAGATGATAAGATTATCGTATATTCCATCTTCGTCCAAATGTTGAGTTTCGTAACCCAAAGTGCAACGCCCCAAAATCATACAATTACTTATTGCAATCATATATCTGTGTAATTTATACTTAAAGCTTTTGGGTACAAAAAAGTTATAAGCAAAGTAATATATTATTAAGTAAAAATATAAAATCGATAAAATTATAATTGTTTTAATCTATTATACTAAAATCAAATGAATGACGTACAATCAGATTGTATTTATTTTTTAACTCGTATATCGTTTTTTACGCTTTCGAATACATGCATTCAAAAGTGCTTAATAAAGAGCGGGTATATTCTTACCTAGCAATGTTTTACATAAAAATACACCAAACAAGTAGCAAACGTATATTTGATTGTTTAACTGATATCAGACTGACACATATGTGTGACAGATATGTATAAACATATCATATTGTATAATAAATAAAAACTACTATTTGTGTTAAAAGTGTATTCTCACATTTTTTAATAACAGTCATTAAAATATATCTGTACCTACATCCAGAAATATTTCTTTAATTTGAATATTGTACCATATTAATTATGATCGTATATGCAGGAGCTCGGACCATTAGACGAAAGATAAACAGCGGTACCTACTAATCTCTGGTCAAATTTGCTTGACCCGTACTTCTTCCTTATGAGGGGATGATTCAGGTTTACATACGAATAAGTGGCTATATTGTACACTTAATAGTATGTGGAGTCATTTGTTCAACAGAAAACCAACGTAATGAAAAATATATACATTTCAATAGACAATAATAAAGGCATTTAAATTATTATATAAAATAATATCGTGATTAAATTATTGAAATTACTATTGTTATTGAAATTATTAGCAAGTTTTATATAATTACAATTTACAATCAGCTAATTTTATGACATAAATAATTTATTTTACACATATTTTTAATATATAATAAATAATAAATGAATTTGAATCCTGATAACTTAAGCTGAAATTTTAATTTGTATTTCCTTTGTAGTCAGCTATATAGACACATGCATGTTTTAATCGTCTACCCATTTAAACTTTTCTAACTACGGAACGCTGAGCGGGCTCGTTACCGAAGGATTATTAAATATTGAAACAGTGTCCGTCAGATAAAAGCTGCTTCCTAGACGACCGGCAAATCCCTACCAAGGAGAGAGAACAAAGACAATTGTTTTAATAAAGTTGTAGTTGAACTTGATTAATTTTCATTTCAGTCCACGATTTTGTCATTTAAACTTAGGATTTGATTCACTGAACGCGATATACTATATATTTTTTGGGGATAAAACAAAATGGTTCTTAGATATTACATAATATTAAAAATAATAAAAGGGGCTATCGTGGCGTAGGGGTACATTATCTGACTGTAAACGCGACGGTTTCATATATTATACCGGTTCGATTCCCAGTTTGAGAACATAATAATTTTCATTTCCTCGCTCTAGTAAGAAGATAAATGCATTGTTCGACACACAATATGCAATGTCCCGACATGTAACGTGTGAAATGGAGTATCTTAACACTAGCTCTCTGCTTGCCTTATTATAAGCATGATACTGCGTGCAGCTAAAAAAAATAATAATATAGACTATAAAGACTACGATTACTGTAATCGTTAATTGATGCAGTTCAAATATCTATCATACAAAAATTTAAAAGAACAATAGAATATTAGTTAAACACATTATAAAGTATACAAACACAATTATTTTACTTACCTTTTAATTATTTTTTAGATAACCATAGCTTCATTTTTCAGTGTGCCACATGTACGTACGCTTACTTTGATGTAAATAACTCGTTGCTTATTCCGCATCACGAACTGTCCATATCGCCACCTGGTTTAGACGTAAGCCCTGCAAAATTGTCGGATTAGAGCGAATGGACTAAAAAGAAACAATACAAACAGATTTATTCATCGACACTTGAAATTGAATTCGATTATACACTAGTATCAATTTATATATGATATCTTGTGTAGCCAGTGTCGTCAACAGTCCTGCATAGTATTTAATTTATAGTATTATTATTTGACTAAAAAGCCAGTTTAGCAAGCAATCTTGAATGTATTACGCGCTTATAATATGCTTCAATGATAATGTATAATAATATTATAAATGCATTTATGCATGCATAATATGCAACTAAAGAGAAAAAAATGAAATCCTAGTTGAGCTTAAATCGGTTATCGGTACTAAACACCCAGGGGTGTTTAATTGTGAAAAGAAATCTTTGCTCTTTGTCAGCTTTACCGAGGGGAGCTATTGATTTCTTTTGTTTTATGCTGATTGAGACACCTTAGCGAATCGCGGACCCCACGTTTGAACGCCTCAAAAAACACTTTATTTACAAAGCGAATTGTAAAAATCAATGACTTATTTTATTAATTGCTTAAATCGATGTTTTTTTACTAAAAACTAGGTCTTAAGAGCAATTGTGATTCTTCAGTTTGTTTTTGTTATATGGATATTTTATTTATTGTATTTTAAATATGGATCACAATAATACATTGGTAGGAGCAGGACGGTCATTGCAAGTACAAAAGACATCAATCTTTGTCGAACCTACATTCTTATCAAATGTATCGTCTAAACTTTATCAGAACCACAAAGTATCGATGTGACACGTGAAAATATTTAAAATGAACCTAATTTCTTTATGTATAAGAAAGTTATTCGATAAGAAAACACTGAACGAGATACTTAGAGCCAATCAACATTAGTCCCTTTGAGGTACACTGCTAGGCTCATTTCTCTTGTGATTGACTGTAAGTTAAGAAAAAAAATTGGATTGCCACCTCGTGTACGATAGCATCGCATTTTTCGAATTTTCACTAATGGGACTCTGTTTTATCTCAAGTTCCTAATGTTCTTATGCGGGCGACAGTAATAAGATTTTGACACGTTAATGAAGCAGATTATAAAGATTTAAAAGATGAATTCCAAAAGTTGTCGATTTTATAATATGTTCTTTAATATATAAAGAGAGATGAGATCATCGTGGTGCGGTGAGTTGTCATCTTACACTAGGTCCTTTGAATTTAGTTACATTGCTACGTGAGATATAACGTGAAACTAAAAAAAAAACAAATATTAATACATCCTACCAAATATTATAATTATATATTCAAAAACATTAAGATCCTTGGCTTTCACGATACAATTCAAATGACATTATTTTAAGTGCAAGACTATACTACTACTAAATATTGAAATCTCGTATAAAATATACATCTATATAAAATATACGCGACTAATTCGATTATAATAATTTAATTTAAATATTTTTACACTATAATTATTCCTTAATGATTATTCGAATGAAAACAATAGAGTGTCATGTAAAAAATGATGACACTGATAAAATCTTTACCACGGATCACCAATCGCATTTTCAATTCTGTCTCAAGGTATCCTCCTGTAGAGAGCGTCAAGGAGCTCCTTAGGCCAGGGGTGACGTCAGCGGCGACTTTAATTGCGGAGCACTTCGTTAACGGCCGACTTGATGGCATCTATAATGAACACCCGAATTAATGTAGTGGGCGAAATCGAAAATCGAAGTGTGGACACCCTCACGCAATTCAAAATTTTGTTTATTTAGGATTGGTCTTTGAATTACCTATTCTACTCTTGTTTTTGGTATACGTTGATGGAGATACTAAGTAAAAGGTTAGTGTCTCTAACTCTTTCTTTATTTGTCATGTGGAGATAGACGACAATCCTTATAAATTCTTGAGTCAGTATGCAGATTCCCATAAAATTCTACTAAAAATAAGAAAACGATTAAATGTATTATAACTATTTTATATATTGCAAACAATCATTATAAGTAATTTATATAATAGTAATAGCTATGTTATAATATAAAAAGTACAAAATAGCGGGCTGTACCTAAATACATAAATTATATTTAGAGGCAGACTCGATCAACTTTTTCAATTGTTAAAAATGCCTTTCGAACTCTTGTTTTGCGACGGCTGGTCCTAAATAAATATGCTAAAATAAGACTATAGAAACGGCTCAATACTTGAAGCTATCGAGATGAGGAGGGATTTTGAAATAAAAAATTGGTACCATGAAGATTGACAGGTGCGCCTTAATAACTGCAGCGACAGCTGCTTACCAAAACGAGAAAAGGTAAATTGCCGACTTTATGAATTGTAAGCGTTAAGGAAAATTATTATGATTTCTTTGATCAATTTCTTTGATGACCCAAAATATAACTAATACTGCTATGTTTGTTATTGGTTAAAATGAAAAATTAGATTTTTTTTTATTGATATCACACCAAAAATGATTTAACTCTATTATCATTATATATATAAGATAATAGATGCTCTATTTTTTGTTTTAAATAAATGAATTATATAAATTCATTTAGTAGACTACTAAAGTACTATGTAGACAAAACAGTTATAGACAATAGAAGGGCTATCCGGTCTGGGCATCAGCCACTTATTCCGCTGGCCTAAGCAAATTTTCGCCCGGCTCTGTTGGTTTTTCGTCGGATTCCATTTCTTCATTTCTGATTATACTTATAATATACTTTGGATAAACAATGGCTATATTCCAACCCTTTCGCACTATTGCTGTTTAAAAGCTTGGTAAGTATAGATTATTTTTTTAATAGGTTTAACAAGTTACCTTATCTTGATGAATAAATTTTATTTTCAGAACATCGGGACACAGTCGGACTGTGGGACAGTAAATGCAATGATTTTAGATTTGATCTCCATTTGAGCGAATGATTATATTTTCTAATTACATAAAACACGACATAGGGCCGGGCTATTTAAGACGCTAAGTTAAGATATAGGTATGCCTCCCCTTTAAAAGTTTTTAACACTAGTCTCAACCTACTCTCATCGAATATATATTTTTATCAATACTTTGTACATCACAAAAATTATAATCCTAAGAGAATCCTTCTCCATTTTATGTAACAATTTCATAAACATTTTTCCCTAGATCTAACCGCAGTAAAAGGTTTTTGTATACGTTGCTTTTTGACTCCTTTTGGCAGTTAATCCAATATTGACCACCCCGGCAGGCTATTGACTTATGTTTGTATTACTCATAATAATTCGTCGGGTACCTTTTATTATTCAAAACATCAATTTGCTTGAGTTGCTTTCTTTTGCAAAAGCCCATTAATTCTATTATATTTACTTTGTGCGGTTTATATTTTTATCGCTTTATACCTTATATTAAACTAATTATATATTTAAACTTACTATTCAAGTTTATTTTGTACGAAATAAAATAATCATGCGAAAATTATAAACGTTTACACATGGAATGAAAATATCCTCATATCATTTCCACTAAGCTAAATATAAGTATTTCATTTAAAATTAGGGTAGAAGCAGTTTCCGACACGGACAAAGAGTCCACAGTATCTAAATGTTAATCTTTGGTCAGTCGCGCAAAAATTATGTTTTTCGGACTGAAGTTACTGGGTTGGAAGAACCGTTCATTAAATTTATTAAGTTATATCTAACACCCACACGCTCAGACGACGCGGTAAGGGGAAACGTTCTTGGTTATTAATAACACAAATCCCGTTATTTGTTAAGGTTTAAGCTTAGGACGATCGTGGATATATTTAAATAGATTATGTGTAATATGGACAGTAAAACGTGAAGTAATTTTAATATTTAAATATTCGGAAACAAAGTGGTAAATTTGTATAATGTTTGTAAGATTATAAAAAAATTGTATTTGTGAATTTTTCGCTTTACTGCCTGCGACGCATATATTGTTTATACGCACATATGATTTTTTTTAATTGAAATTTTGATATCTAAAATAAAAAAATAATTTATATTGTTCTTATTTAACCTGCTCATGAAAAGGAAATGGTTCGAAAAATGTTATTGCCACGTTACAGTACGACCGCTTTAAAAGGCTTCATTTTATTTCGCGTCAATTTCTTCAAAGCGAAATGACTTCAATTTGAATATGTAATGATGGCTTAGGATAATCGTTTGGCTTACACTAATAAAGGCTCTACTTTAAAGCGAAGTTTCAAAAGAATCTAACAATCGTTCGATCCGATTCGGGGGTGGTATAATTTATTCGAGTGTGGATCGCCATTTTGCGGCGGGGCGGTCTGCGCTATCGCTCCGGAAGACGCCTTAAGACATTGATGCTGATTCTTTTTTTATTATGCTCCCTTGGTTTCTTAAAGACGCTAATATAAAGCGGCCATATATAAATAAGCCGCCTTTGTGAATACTCCTCGATTTCTTAAGCAGGAAGCGATGCTACCCTCGTCTACGGAAAACAATCTAAATTACATTTTCACGCAACTTCAAATGTCTTATTAATTGCGACTTTCCAATGTGATAAATTTAGTCTTTTATTGATGCGCATGCTTCGAAATCGGCTTACGTTTAAACAGCAATTGTCTCGATTCAATTATAAAAGAGCTCCGTTTGAAATGTATGGAGCTCGTACCTTCTTAAATTACATTTGAAACAATTATTATGAATATAATACTACTATACGAAAAATATATTACGCTTTATTTAAAACAATATGCCCATTGCTCACGAAGACACCTGAATGATTTAAAGGTACCCTTAGACAGCTTACGATACCGCTTTCATCACCTTCGGAATGACCCGTATCCCTCTAGCTTTTAGATAATACGAGATAGTGTCACAAATTCCCTGGGGATTTGTCAAACAAATGCTTTGCTATGTATCGAAAAAAATCGACGGCTCAGTAGTTGCCATTAAGGCTATTTATGGGTGATTCTCCCTTAGCTTTTTTATTAATAAAACGTATATTATGCGCACAAGTGCGTTTTATATGGCGGTCCTCCTTTTTTTCGCGGATATTATCGTCCGTCTTCGGACATCTAATGTTATCGATTACGTATTAGGATGAAATATATTGTCCTGCGTTGTATTCATAGAAATAAAAAAACATTTTATGTTTTTTATAGAGAAATCTTTGCATACAGCAATACATAAAGTATTATTTTATTTCTTTGTGTTCAACATAAAAATAGAATTGTCAAGACAACGACGCATAATTTTGATATTTACCAAACGTAAATGAATTGATTATAAGAGAGAAAAAAGCTAATGTCTATCTATTTCTTTTATTTTTTTAAAAGCTTCTTCAAGCCTTCCTTGGTATATCTAGTGCTAAGACACTCTAAAACTCAATGCCGCTCTTTGTCTTATCTTGTCTTGTCAATTCCATCGAGTGGAGATTGAACTCATTACCATCGTATTGACAGTCTGAATCTAACCTTAATGTCCTCTAAATAAAAATTTACCTTTCAAATGTTTCAAAAGTATGAACAAGTATAACTATACAAATATACATATACATTTGCTACGATATAAAAGTAAAGTTTTTTAATATTTTTGTTTTTCAGACTTGACACATGTATCAGGTAGATCTGTTTACTTCATACTTGCGGCAAGCAGTTATGCAAACATGAGTATTGATACGGGAACTTTGTGACAGGAAAACAAAGGCATTCATACATATAATAACGAACATCGCTTATATTATATATATATATATATATATATATGTATATATATATATATATATATATATATATATATATATATATATATATATATATATATATATATATATATATATATATATATATATATTGATATTTGATATATGCAAAAAACTTATATATGTTTGACTGTGCTTACTGTACATTTAGTGTAATAAATAGTTTTAAAATGTTATAGACAAACAAAACAGATTATTATATAGGTATTTATGTATTATTATTTTTTTTATTTAAATATCCTTTTTTATTTGTGGGGTAGGTACAGACCAAAATGGCCTATAATGCTATATTTTACTTTACACTAGAGATATTGCTAATGCAAGCCACGTCACCGTCAAAAACAAATAACTTTATTCCAAATAATGCTTAATTTTTTGAACATCAAATATATAATTTACAACCGGTACACTAAAGTTAATGCCTCAGACATGAGAAGAACCGACGCAAGAAACTCTATATATGATTAATAATTTTATTTCTAGATGCTAGTAATAATATTTTTACACATAATAACAAATGTCTAGTAATCTCACTATGTTTGCTTCTAAGTTAGATTTATCGACGTTTTTCTTTTCGAGAAAGAACTTTTCAATCCCCCAGTAATGTTTGCGTAAGAGCTAACAGACGTTATTTGAAAGCTACATGTTAATAGCAACATTTTCTTTTGCCATCAGTTCTTAAAGATATGTTGAATAAATGTTAAAAAGGGACTTTAGTGATATATAAAACTTCTATTCAAAATAATATATTTCTTAAAATTATTATAATAAATAATATAAAAAAATATATTGTAGGAGATAAAAAATTCAATTAATATAGTCATTTTATTTATAAGTTCTTATTTATTAATGATATTAAACTATTATAAAGGCTTCATTATTTATGATAAATATCTTTATATGTACCACAAGTACTTATTACGTTGAAGTAATTTAAACTGCAATGTTAATTTCGAACTGAAAAGGTCAAATTTATATTTATTTTTTATATAAGTACAAGTATCATTTAATATACTACTTTGCATAAAAATACACTTCTCACACAATCATGAAGTTTATTACACCTCACGAGTTAATTCGCTGCGTCTGACGATTGTTACAAAAGAGAGCCAGCAGAGGCGAAAATTAAAATGTATTTATTCGAACGGCATAAAAAGCCAATATGAGTGGCAATAAAAAGAGGATGCAGTGAGAAATAATAAAAGATAACCTCTGGAGTGAATGGAAGAGCTCTTGTAAAGAATGTTTGCGTAGTGGATAAGACGCGATCAAGGGGACACCTCCCTCGTCGTGGGCAGGAGGAATTAAAATCTTTTCACAATGTTTCACAGTAGATATAGCTCTAGTGATTCTAACAATACATGTCAAATTTGACTTATTTGTTTTTCCGTTTGGAAATTTCAAGTTTGTTGTTTTTAGTAGGTATCGTGGTTGTGCGTGCGTGTGGCGCAGCGGCATATTGTCTGATTGACGCGACGGTTGTGAGTTCAATTCCCACTCGGGGAAAATGAATTAACTTTCATTTTCTTCGCCTTGGTAATATTAGGTTCCCTATACACATACCTTGCTATGTACAGGAGCGTTCAGCTATAAAAACCTAATCTAATTATAAATACCAAAACGTATGAATTTTTTCTAATTTCTATGACTTAACTCATATAAATTGGAAATAGTTCGATAATTTTTGAATACATTAATTGCACCTGAATAATAAATATATTATCAAATATTATATTTCAGTACCATTGTGTTTAAATAAATTAAATTAAATTCCTTAATATATCTTGTTAATCTGGCCATTAAAAAGAAGTATTTTCTAACTTTAATTGTAAACGTTACAAAATGCAATTATATTAATACTTCTATAACGATCAGAACCTTCTTCTTAAATCGCGGCGTAGGTACATATGTGTCTTATTAACAAGGCACTTTAGACAGCACCTCATTTCTAATTCAGAATTGTTCTCTCGCTGCGACATTAAGTCGTTACGAACCCTTGAGCCACGGTCGAACACAGAGCATAGAAACAAAAACAATATTTTAATATATTTATAATTACTGGTTTATAAAGTTTATTAATGTAACTTAAAACATAAAACCTACTCTGAAGCATCATGTAAACAAATGAAAAGAAGCTTGATTGCTTGCTTGGAACACACTAGTATTGTGAAATATATAAATGTGCCTTGATATAAAAACATGTTAAATGTCTTTTATATATTTATCTGTATCGTTTTTAGTTATTGTCATTTTTTGTATGATAGTGCTTATACATTAATAGATAAAGTTTAAATTTTCAAAATAACAAATACATTATTGATTAAAATCTGGCATAGTTATTATATTTTATTACTTTTATAATAACTAGTCATTTTAGTATAAAATAAAACTTATTTGAATATTACCTAAGAATTTTATATTGATAACATTTCTATTTATATTTACTCCTTAAAGCAAGCGGTGGTATTACGCAGTGTTGTAACTTCATTTCTGTAAGTCTCGTTTCATGAGTAGATTACAAGTAATTAATTTATAAGAATACGGCTGCCAGGAGGTATTACCTGCTGTGTTATGAGGGTCGAAATGGTTCCAATATGAGAAAATTGGATGCTCTTACCAAAAATTACCTCAAACTTATTTTTTTAAACATATTATTCAGTAGATAATTATTCATGTTAATCGTCTTCTGCCATAACACGAGAGATTCGATCTTTATAAAGTACATGAAATATATGTTTATAGAAAAAGTAATAAAGTATTATTATAGATACCAGATTCATTTGTATAGCATTTTTTTTATATGAAACGTTTCTCTTCATAACTACACGTATTTTATCTATTATTTTTTACTAGATTTACTAGATAATACTCTGTTATTTAACAGTGCGGCGTCATTTAATCTTTGTAACGGAATTACACCATCGCGCTTTCTCGCACAAGCTGTTACTTTTAATGTTATTCGGTTTAGAATTAATGATTTTATTGCTACAATTACCAGTTATTGTGGTTAGTATTTAAAATTCGAAATGGTTCACTCAAAGAGTGTAATAAAATGTAATTTTATGTATTATTATTGAAGATTAATGAATTATAGCTGAAATTAATAAGTGAAGTCGTTGTGTGTCGCTTGAGATTCAAGTCCGAGGATGTCTTAATAGTATAATAAAAACTATTTGCTTCTTACTAAACTATATTCTTATATATATTATGATCTATATCTACCGACATTAAAAGCAAAATTTGATTCAAAATTATGAAAAAAAACTTTTGTGCACTCCAATAAGAATGGTTAAAAACAAAAATCAAATAAAGAAAGAAATTTATATATGTATGCAATAATAGATAATACGAATATGTCAAAAGTAGTAGATAATCATTCCCCATGTAGATGCCAAAGACATTTTACCTGTGAAATTTCCCTAGTCTCAAGGGACCGATTAAACGTGTAAAAGTAAGAATTACAAAGTGGCAGAGAAAAGCAGCCAGTTAGCACGTACCGAGAAATTGCCAAACGTTTGGAGAAATAACGATTTAGTATTGATGTTTCAGTTCCAGTATAATTTTCTTCGTGAAATTTATTTAACAAGACAATAACTAGTATGATGGCATTCATTGTTTGTTTTGCTTCGAACTTATGAGCACGTAATAAATGAGATTTTCTGTATACTTAGATTTATAGTTACATATATTTTTATAAACCAACACGATGGTTATTAATTATGCTTGATATAAATTTAGAGGACAGTCGTGGAGCAGAGGCGCATTCACAGGCAGAGCCCAGTAAACACAACGGCTTGTGGGTTCGATTCCCACTCGGGGAGAATGAAATATTTTAATTTTCTTCGCTCTGGCAAAAAGCGCGTCGCTAAGCTCCGCCACTCAACACGCAATGCCACGAAAGGTGGAAAGCGGAGAACGGAGTGCTTAACTCTATGTTCCTTGAATCTACTGTTTCCTCTGCTTATCCTGCTAGGTGCGGGATACAGCGTGAAGATTAAAAAAAAATTATATGTTGTCGTCAGTAACAGTTTCGCGGATTGGATCTCGATTCAAAAGAAAAAGACTTCATGAAAATGATGCTTTGTCTCTTATATTGTGTTTCTATTATAGTTTATTATATATACAGTAGTTTCTATTATATTGTGGAATAAGAAATGTTTTTTTATTTATTTGTTATTAAATTATAACTGTAATATAAACGGACATGACGACTTTATTAAAAAGTCAATAGTTCTAATAAGAATTGACTTTTTAATAGGATTCGCTAGCGTTTGTTTTGGTTGACACACGTGTTAGTGAGAGTTTCTTATTTTAGTGTTAATTCTTTTTATTGTTCTATAGTGGAGATATTTTAAAGTTTTAAAAGGTCCCTTTTTAACAAGGTGGTTGGTTGTAGCAAGTGTTGGTTTCGCTAATAACGGTATATTAAGTAGTATAAATAAGGTAAGGTTAGTTTTTTGTATTTTCGTATTTTATAATGGATGGTGATCCTCCTCCTGAACCTCCTGATACCGGAGGTGGTAAAGTTGATGGTCAAGCGATGTCAAGAAAGAGGCAAGGGGATGATTCACCATTAATTAATGATTTTGCTGCAAAAAAAACAATTATAAATCCATCTACTGCGACACCCTCTATTCAAAATTTATATGTCCACCCGTCCCTCTCCGATGGTCCTAAATCCTATATTGATACTGATAAAGGCCCTTTCATTGTATATGTGTCCAGGGAAGTTCCTGACCCAGCTGCTGGTACCTCAATTAGAGCGATTAAGTTTGGTCAATTTTTACACAAAAACAAAATAAATTGTATCACCAAGGATGGTGTTAAGAACGTTGGTCGTAATAAGATCAGCGTTCAATTCTCAAATGCTGCTGCAGCGAATTCATTTGTGACCAACCCAATAATAAGTCTATGTAAGTATGTTGCAGTAATACCTACATTTGTTATTACCCGCATGGGTATAATTAGAGAGGTGCCAGTTGACTTCTCGTTAGACGAGCTTGTGGAGTCTTTGGTTTTTCCCTCAGGTTATGGTCAAGTACTGAAAGCGCGAAGACTTAACAGAAAGAGTGTGAGTGAGGGGGTGACTACATGGATCCCGACCCAGTCGGTTGTAGTTACTTTCCGAGGACAAGAGTTGCCTGATAGGGTCTTTTCGTATCATTCCTCTCTCCCCGTCGAACCTTACAAATTCCCTACTATCCAATGTCTTAATTGTTGCCGTTTTGGACATATTAAATCACAATGCAGATCTCAGCCAAGGTGTTACAGGTGTGCCCAGTCTCATTCTGGTGATGCATGTGACACAGCCAAGGAGAACTCAAATTGTTTGTACTGTAACAGTAAGCACTTTGCCACAGATAAGGACTGTCCTGAGTATGCAAGACAACAATCCATTAAAATTGTTATGTCTCAAGAGTGTATCTCATACATTGAAGCATCCTCTCGTTTCCCTTCTGCCCAACGTTCCTATGCAAATATTGCTAAGGAAATGTTCTCCCCTCAAATTTCCACTTCTCCTAGATACCAACAATCCAGAGTAACTCATAACCCAACAACTCCTACCAAATCCTATCGCAAAACTGTATTGCAATCTCCCCGTCCCCGCGCTCCTCTTGCTAAAGGTTTTGATAGACAGGCTCACCAAGCTTTAATTGGTAATTGTTCCTCTTCCCTTCCTAATGGTCACGCTCTCAATCAAGGTGTTGATAATCCAACAGTTGGTAGAAAAGATCTGTTAGTGGCTCTAACAGAAACTCTTGTGAGTATTATATCCACCTGTGATGAACTTCCTTTACCGTCCAACGTTGCCCAAAACCTATTAACAATATTTAAAATCCTCAATAATTGCTCCACTGACCTTCCTGCAGTGGAATAGTAGTAGTGTTCGTGCTAAAAAGCATGAATTACTGCATATTGTTTCCCTGCACAATCCTGTCATTGTTGCCCTCTCGGAAACATGGTTGGTGCCAGACTCCCCGTTCAGGGTGTCAGGTTTCGCCTGTTTGGGGGAGGACAGGGGTGACGGGTATGGAGGTAGTGCTATCCTTATCCAGCACTCCTCTCCTTATTCTCGCATTCCTCTCCCTTCTCACAGTCAACAGATTAATGCTGTTGCTGTGAGGGCCTTTAATATCTCCTTCCTTTCTGTATATATTCCTCATCCTTCCTCTTCCCTTTTCCTTGAGCTTAAGTCTATCATTTCTTCGCTTCCTACTCCAGTGCTGGTCCTGGGTGATTTTAACACTCATCACACTCTGTGGGGGTGTTATTAATGTGATGGATTCTCGCCTTTGTTGGTGGACTTGATTGACGATGTAGATCTCTGCATCCTTAATGATGGTTCACCGACTCGTAGGGTTAATCCTAATCAGAATCCTAGGACTGCTGTTGACCTTTCCTTGTCTTCTCCATCTCTTGCTTCCCTTCTATCATGGTCTGTTCTTCCTTCCTCCCATGGTAGTGATCACTTCCCAATTCTTTTATCCTTAAATAATAGATACCCTCATATTAATAATCCTCATCCGCTCCTTAAGTTCAATTTAAAAAAAGCTAATTGGTCTGAGTATGCTGACTCGGTGGATTTCAGGTTAAATGATCTTCCTGAGTCTGTTGATTATGAGAATGTCACTTTTTGTTATGATCGGTTTGTTTCTGCCATTTTATCTGCAGCTGACTTACATATCCCCAAAAAACTCTCCATTCAGAATCGGGTGCCTTCCAATCCCTGGTGGGATCAGGAATGCTCTGATTCTGTCGATCGGCGAGTATCTGCCGAGGTGTCGTACGCAGCCTGTATGACAATGGAGAAGTATATGGATTACAGACGCAATGATGCAAAATTTAGGAAATTAATTTGGAAAAAGAAAAAACTTGGTTGGGTCAACTTCTGCGAGTCCCTTAATCCTCGTACCTCTTCCTTCATTGTATGGACTAATGTTAAGAGATTTCGTAGGTCTCTTAATAATGTCCCTAGTCCAAATTCCAACAATCCATCGCTATGGCTTAACAATTTTGCTGACAAATTGGCCCCACCTTTTGTACCGCCGTTTGATTTATCCCCAACCATGCCGATTGAATCTTCAGAGGAAATGGATGCCCCCTTTTCCTATGAGGAACTCAAAAGCATCTTAGCGGATTTAAAAGACACTAGTCCTGGAGAAGACGGTGTCCCTTATTCTTTCATAGTGAGGTTAAACGAGAAATCTAAGCTTTACTTCTTAGATTTAATAAATAAAATTTTTCAATCTGGCAATACTCCTGATGCATGGAAATCCCAAATTGTTATCCCTATCCTTAAACCAGGGAAATGTCCCTCTGACCCTTCTTCCTACAGACCCATTGCCCTTGCATCAACGCTATCAAAAACTGCTGAGCGATTTTTAAAAAACCGTTTGGAATGGATAGTGGAAAGCAGAAATATCTTAGCTCCCTCTCAGTTTGGATTTAGAAAGGGGCTATGCACTGCAGATAGTCTCAGCATTTTAACTACAGACATTCGACGATCTTTTGCCAAAGGAGAGTATTTAGTGGGTGTTTTTTTAGATGTTGCATCTGCATATGATAATGTACTTCTTCCGGTACTCAGGCAGAAACTGCATAAGCTGAGTATTCCGCCGAGGTTGGCCAGTTTCATATGTAATTTGCTAACCGATCGAACGGTATCTGTTAAACATCCGCTTCTTACTGTTTCCCCCAGACATGTCTGGAAAGGACTTCCTCAGGGTTCAGCTCTTAGTCCTCTGTTGTATAACATCTACACACATGACCTCGAATTGTCTGTTAGTAGTTTTTGTAACATCCTTCAGTACGCTGACGACATCGTCCTCTATTACAGCTCAAATTCTGTGGAGGACATAACTTACCGCCTTAATACTGCTTTGCACTATCTTATCCAGTGGTTGACTGATCATGGCCTTACATTGTCCATTGATAAGTGTCAGATAGTAGTATTTACAAAAAAAAGGAGTACCCCTAATTTTCATATTGAACATAATGGTATTCCCATCCAAGTAGCGGAGAATGTAAAATTTTTAGGCATTATACTTGATAAGCGACTGAACGGAATTGCTCACGCTGAATATCTCAGCAGAAAATGTGAAAAGGGCATTAATGCTTTAAGAGCGGTGTCCGGTGTGTGGTGGGGTGCACATCCTTATACTCAAAAACTTCTGTACGGTGCCCTCATCCGCAGTCATATGGATTATGCTTTATATGTTCTGGACCCCTTTAATAAAGTAGCCACAGAAAAGCTTAATCGGATTCAGTACAAATGCCTACGCATAATTCTAGGGGCAATGAAGTCTACTCCCACTAATGCACTCCAAGTGGAGTGTGTTGATCCTCCTCTTCCTATCCGCAGACAATTCCTTGCAGACCGATTTGTGGGTAAAATGTTACAACTTTCTTCCCATCCTTTATGGTCTAAGTTAACTGAGTTAGCTGACCTACTCCCCCGTGATAAACCATTACCATACCTGCTACATAGTTTCCTGAAGTTCACTAATTTACCTCATCCCTTGTTACGCCTCCCTTCTAATCCATTGTTTTGTACACCGTACAAAGCATTGGTCTATCATCCCTCCATCATAACAGACCTTGGCTTTACCAAGGGAGATCCAGGCACCATCACAAAATTCCAAAAGGCTGTAAATGAAAATTGGTTTAAACATCTCCATATCTTTACTGATGCATCAAAGCTTTCTAAAGAAAGCTGTGTTAGTGCAGCTTGCTGGATACCTAAATTCAAAATTATCTTACAATTTAAGTGCCCTCCCGAATCATCAGTGTTTACAGGCGAGGCTGCTTTGTTAGAAGCAATCCTGTTCACGCTCTCCCACAACGTGTTTTACGTTATATTACTGACAGTTATATTTACTGACTCTCTTAGCTGCTTAATGGCTATTAAGGGCAACCCGTTTCATGGTAAATTGAGATCTTCAATTGTTTTAAGGATTCGTGAAGAATTATTCTCATGTCATCTAAAGGGTTTGGAGGTCACTCTTGTATGGATTCCAGGTCACTCTGGAATTAGTGGGAATGAATCTGCAGACTCGTGCGCAAAATTAGCGATCCAGTGTGGTACTCTGGATCACTTTTCTAATTCGGCTCAGGATCTGTTGTCTCTTGCAGCCACTCACTTGGACAAGTCTTGGTCTGAATACTGGGACTTATCTAAATCTCACAAGGGTAAATATTATGCATTTCTCCAGCCGGATATACCAAAGCGTCCTTGGTTCTTCTATCAAAGATTTACTGAACGGAGGGTTATATCTACAATTTGTCGCTTACGTCTTGGACATGCATGTACACCTGTGCATCTGGCTAAGATCAGGGTCAGGGACCACTCATTGTGTGAATGTGGCTTGGACGACGGTTCCCTTTCCCATATCCTTTTCTCTTGCCCTAAATTAATCCGTCCCTTATACGATGCCCTTCCTCTCAAAGTCCCCCGTCCCCTTAATGTTCAGTGTTTGTTGATGTTTGTGTTTAGTCCTTTGTGTAAATTTTTATGTAAATATATTAATTATAATAATATTAAAGTATAAGCTAACACTCATGTAAAATATTATTTATTACTAACCTTATATGTTATCTGTTCATATTGTAGATATCTGTTAATTTTGTTATAGGTGAAGGATTTAAACTGGATCTCTTTAAAACATGCATTCTTCTATAGTGTAATATTAGCTCTTTTTTACCGTACACTCTCTTTTGTGTGTTCTTCATTCGACGTGACATTGGCGAAGTGATTTGTGCTCCACTGGCACGCTCGAAACGCCATATATAAAGACAACAACAACAACGATTTTATAATAATTTAATATAAAATAAACATTTATTCCTTGTTTTCAAAAATTCTATTGTAACTGTAACCACCATAATTTAAAACAAATTAATGGGTGTTGTTTGTAAAGAGTGATTAAAATAATTAAAACTCCCATTATAAGAGCAGTCTGATCGATCTCAAAGGAGACATTTCACATTAGTGTTTTACTAGTACCTACTACCCGTGTTTTAACGGAATATTAAGACACTACAGAGGGAACTTAATTATTTGACGATACAAACGTAGGCTTTGAGTAAATAATGTAAAATAATAACAATTATCAATTATATTTAAAAAAATTTCATATAAAATTATTAAAATAATGATATTAGCATCTCATAAAAATATTAATCTATGATTAATAAAAAATTTTGTCGATTTGTTTGTTTTTTTTCCGTTGGCCCTTTGTTAGTACTTAAAAGGTTACAGTACGGTAGGAACGTTACAAATGCACAACACTAGAATTCAGCGTATCCAAATCGGCGTATAATAGAAAAAAAAGCAAAAGAGAAGATAAATTTAGAGAATGAAATCAAAAAAAAAAATTTATGCAACATATAATTGTATATGATAAATTTCAACGTTAATAGATTTAAACATTTAATAAATATCTTTAGTTTTAAAATACGTTCTATAAACTTATATTTAAAATTTAAAAATGTTTCACGTACACATTAACACAAGTTGGGACATTCTTAGGCAAATGTTCGCCTTCTTATTACAATAATAATTATCAAGAGTGGCGTTCAGCCGACTTTTAATTGATCCTCGAGGGCGACTCGCAGATAAAACTTATCAACTTTCTCTATTACAGTTTAAGAAAACCGCCACCGTCGTTTTGTTTGGCCGATAGCGCAGTTTTCATTGCTTTGCGAGTGTAATGTGACGTGTAATCGCAATGGGATAAGTAAGAAATATTTGAAATATTTAAACTTATTTTTAAGAAAAATTTAAAGATATAGACACCTACTTCTTCCACTTATAAAAAGAAGAAAAAAAATGGGTACATGGAAGTACTATGTAGGGTCATAAAGTTTACAAAAGCTACGGCACCTATTAAATTAATAATAACATTAGCCATATTAAGAAGAAAGAGTACTGTTCGCTACCTATATATGCTATGGGTACTTAGTATTTACAATACATAAACAAATATTTAAATATTGCAGTAATATTGATTTACTTTTAAAACCTTAAATCTAAAATAATATCTGGCGCCGAATTATAATAAAACGTTTAGTGTAAACGAAACAACAAACTTCCATATTTTATTACGATCGTAATCGTAAACCGTTCTGCATCCCGCGTAAAAGTTGCTTCTTCCCGGTCTTCGCTCCCCTTTACAGAGATTTCATTATGGAATTAAACTAAAACTTAGATAATACAACAAATTCTAAAAGCGTAATTTGTATCTTCCCTTTTATTCATTAACTAAATATATTTATTAAATTAACCTTAATTATGTAATTCAATTAACAATATATGTTAATTTATATATTCAATTAATAACATATATATATATATATATATATATATATATATATATATATATATATATATATATATATATATATATATATATATATATATATATATATATATATATATATATATATATATATGTACATATATATATATATATATATATATATATATATATATATATATATATATATATATATATATATATATATATATATATATATATATATATATATATATATATATATACTGTCTCTGAGTCTCAGTATGGGTTTCAACCAGGATCAGGCACTATGGATGCCATTTTTGCCCTCAGAACTTTGATGGAGGCTTACAGGGAAAAAAGGAGAGCTTTGCATGTGGCCTTTTTGGACCTGCAGAAGGCCTTTGACTGTGTGCCACGTCAGTGTATCTGGTGGGCATTGCGATCCAAGGGGATCCCTGAAGCCTATATTGAGGTTATCAGAGATATGTACAACGACTCCGCTTCAGTGGTTAGGACCGCTGTTGGCGACACCAAGCCCTTCCCGATTACAGTAGGGGTTCACCAGGGCTCAGCTCTTAGTCCGTTCTTATTCAATGTAGTGCTGGATACTGTCTCGGCTGACATCCAATGCCAGCCTCCGTGGCTGATGATGTATGCCGATGACATAGTACTCATCGATGAGAACCGACTGATGCTGGAGCGTAAAGTGAACGCCTGGAAGAGTGCGCTTGAAAACGGTGGTCTCAAACTGAATGTGTCGAAGACCGAGTACATGGCTTGTGGGAACCCGGACTCGAGCACCATCCATATAGGGCCTGAGCCAGCCGTTAAGTCGGAGAAGTTCAGGTACCTTGGAGCCGTTATGCATGAGTCTGGAGGCATCGACCACGACATCCATGCCCGTATAAACGCTGTCTGGGCCAAATGGCGGGAGGTCACTGGTGTGGTCTGCGATAGCAGAATACCGCCCAAGCTCAAGGGACTGATATACAAGAGCATTATCCGACCTGTTCTTATATACGGCAGCGAATGTTGGCCAACATTATCTCGGCACACTCAGGGGCTTCACGTCACGGAGATGAAGATGCTGAGATGGATGTGTGGCGTGACGCGGTCCGACCGCATACGGAACACATTCATTCGAGGTAGTCTTGGGGTCCGTGACGTAGTGGATAAGCTCCAAGAGCGTCGCCTGAGATGGTATGGCCATGTTATGCGCCGATCTGAGAACTATGTCGGAAGGAAGTGCCTTGACATGTCTGTCCCTGGAGTTAGACCACCCGTACGCCCAAGGAAGCGATGGCTGGATGTCGTGACACAAGACATGAGAGCCAATAAATTATCCACTGAGGATGTTAAAGACCGTGCAAAGTGGAGTAGGCTCAGTCGGAAGGCAGACCCTGGCAAAAGCCGGGACTAATGCCAAGAAGAAGAAGATATGTATATATATATATATATATATATATATATATATATATATATATATATATATATATATATATATATATATATATATATATATATATATATATATATACATACATATATATATATATATATATATATATATATATATATATATATATATATATATATATATATATATATATATATATATATATGTATATATATATATATATATATATATATATATATATATATATATATATATATACATACATATATATATATATATATATATATATATATATATATATATATATATATATATATATATATATATATATATATATATATATATATTTATAGTAATAAATGCATAATTGTATATATAATGTATTGTTTAGACAAAGAAAAGAAGTTTAAGATAATGTAAGAAGACTTGTCTGAAGAGCAACAATAAAGCCTGAAAATATAGATCGAATGGAATGGGTAAGAAAATTAAAATTATGTTTTTTAGCTTCACGCTGTGCCCCGCATATATCCTATAGCTGGGAACGTTGTCACTCGCTTTCCACCTTTCGAGACGTTGCGTGTCAAATCCTAACGCCGAAAATAATAAAATCGATTACTACTAAATAAATCTACATTTACTACTAAATGTATCTACAATCCTTTCATTCTATAGATAAAAGGCATTTATTTATAACTATAAATAGAGCTTGGAGACTTTTACAAAATAAAAAAATATTATGTAATTTATTCCTCATTATTTTTGGGAGAAAACAAATAAATTACATCGTTAATAGTTAAGCAAGAAATCGGGAGAGAGTTAGACAATTAGAGGTGCTTCTTGTAAATTTATGTGTTTACGTTCAGAGCATCTTGCAACGGTGCGCCGATTTATTTGCAATAAATTATCGGAGATCGTTACTTGAGAGGGTTTCTAAAGTACTAATAGTGGTATTTGTATGTAGTTAGCACTCATTTACAAACGTTATTTTCTATTATATTTATGTGTATTATTTATTGAAATTAAGTCACTATTATAGTATAGTGTTGTTTAATCCAATATAATAATATTTTTTATTTCTTTTATAAAGTATAAAAAAGTAAAATAAATTCATTATCATAGGATATTTCGACCTATTCATGTGCATGTATGCTTGATTATATATTGTACAATTTCAATATTTTATATATCAAAATTCGTTACTAAAACCGTCGCGCCGCGCTGTCGAGTCTATCCAGAACGTATGATATGATAACAGGTGTTTCAACGTATCCGCTGTTTACTTAGACCTATTGAAACGCGGTTCAACCAATTTATCTTTTCCGAGCACACCGCACATCTCGGCCAAGCAGATAGTGAAGCAAAACACAAACGTTGACTCGGACGCGCCGGAACGTGACAATTGACAGCTAAGCCGCTACCGGGCAAGGAACGTTTTACTCCTTTTGGTCCACATTCGCACATTGCGCCGCCGGTTTCTGACGACGTTATTTTTTAATCAAATATATCCGGAACGGGTGATAGACGAAAGGGTCGCAGTAATGAAAAACTAAAAGGAAAAAGTAGCCTTTTAAGCAAATAGAGACGAGACGAAGTTGATTGGTTTTGTTAGCGAGCCTGTTGATTGGCACGGACGTAAACAATTGGCTCCAGTGTTTAAGCTGGAAGGACAATTGAAACTCAACGATATCGGTACATCCAGTACCGCTTATCGCGGTTTGTTTTCGGTATACCGATGATGCTTGACAACTAGTTTCAAAAAATAAACTTTTGCATTGACATTTCTCTGTTCATGCGTTAAATATTGTTATAAAAATTTTTACTTTTCCATAGCACATACATTTTTTAAATAAAAGTATATTTTATCATAAGAAAAATTTTAAGAGAGAGATTTTGGGCATCATCGCACAAGAACTACATAAATTGTCGTAAATATTCACGGTGAGTAGCCATGAGGCAATAAATCAGTGATCCTCAGCCGCTATCATGAGTCCATTAGAGGTTCGGGCCACCCGGGAAATGTTTTTAATAATATCTATGTTTTTCTTAGTATAATACATTTATAGTATCTATGTGCCTATTAAAAATAAAGATAAATTTATATTTAAATTTAAAAATATACAATAATTATTGAAGAGATTCTTTCTAATTTGGAGTAATTAGCTACAAGCATACTAAGAATCTGTGGATTTTTTTTTAAAAACACAAGTTCATTTACAACTGAGGCTATTATGGTGATAAATGTACATATACGTTACGGTTGAAGGTTCGATCCTATTTCGGGGGAATGAACTATTTTTATTTTACCCGCAAGACTAAACCCAGCTTTGAGTTCAGCCACTCAACATGCAATGCCCCGAATACAGTCAGCGGAGAACAAAAGAAATTACAATGACAATTTATATTCAATATTATTTAATTTCCAATGACCAGATTTTTTCATTTGTTTGCACTATAAGTTCAAACTTATTGCCAAATTTTATAACTCTAGGTCAACGGAAAGTACACTGTAGGTTTTGATTACGCGGCGATGGTTTTACAGAATGCAACAACATTAAGCATAAGCTTAATCGCGCATATCTTTTAATTGTGTTGACTTAGAAGTTTGATTTTTTTCTGGGCGTCAACTTTTAAGAGGTTATTGACTTGTATATTGGATATTAATTTCAGCTGGATTTCTTCTCGTAATTTTGAGAAAATGGTCTTGACAAACAGACAGACAGACAGATAGACGGATAACAAAGTAATAAGGGTTCCGTTTTTCCTTTTGAGATACGGAATCCTAAAAAGTATATATTATATTTTACTTCATTGCTCGGAAATCTTTTAAGATTTTATTATCAGGTATAGATATATAAGTATATATATATATATATATATATATATATATATATATATATATATATATATATATATATATATATATATATATATATATATATATATATATATATACATATATAAGTATATATATATATATACATATATATATATATATATATATATATATATATATATATATATATATATATATATATATATATATATATATATATATAATTTCAATTCCCAAATGGGAGAATGAATATTTTTCTAGTACTACGTACTAAGTACTAACATGAGAAAAAATACATTGTCGACCTTCACCACTTAACTTAAAATGCCTCGAATTCGAATTTGTGCAGAAAGCGGAAAATAGAGTGTCTTGTTACTAAGGTTTGTCTACCTACCCTGCCTGCTGCCTTCTTTGCGAGATACAGCGTGAAGTGAAAATAGGCATAATATACATATAATATAACGAACATCGAATAAATAAGAATAATTAATGGACATTTTCATATTATATTATTGTATCAAATATGCGCACTCGTCGACTTGAATAAATTTAAGCGGTCCGAGAATTTTCGGGACTCATTACGTAGTATTTATGTGAGGAGATAAAAATATTAGGGACACGCTTAATCGGTAACGGATGAACAGAATACCCTTGTCCCTTTTAAATTTCTGTTTTATAAAGTTTTAATTTTATTTCTAATATAAGCTTTTGAAACAATTATTTATTGTTACATATAATATAATAATTTTTATATACATACGCATTTGTATAGAAGATAATATAATTATTATAAAACGGATATTTATAGTTTAAGAAAATGTCTTTCTACATCCAAACTTAAAGATCACAAAGGATGACGTATATTATAAATATTTATAAAAATCTTATATTCCAACTTTAACAGAAAGGTATTATAAATAGAAAAATCGGTCAAGTGCGAGTCGAACTCGCGCACCGACGGCTCCGTACCAGTTTCATAATTTTAGGTCCGAGAGAAGTACGTGTATAAAGATGACAAGCTTAAATTTGCGAGCGTATGCACTAACATTGTATAGAATGAACTACAGATATAAGGTTACAACAGTTTTTTCTGTAATATAGCTATAAATATAATATCAACGGGAGTTGGTTAATAGGTTTAATTACGCGGCAATTTTCGTACAGAATGCGGGAAAAATTAAGCATAAACTTTCGTATCTTTTGATTGCATTGACTTCGAATTTGGAATTTGAATACTGACCTGGATATTTAATATAATTTCAGTTTGACACCTACACGCGATTTTGAGAAAAAAATATCTTGACAGACGAACGACTCACAGACAGACAGGCAGGCAGGACAACAAAGTGATCCTCTAATGGTTCCATGTTTTCCTTTTGAGGTACGGTACCCTAAAAAATAACACCTCATTAAGTTTCCGAAGAATGACATTTATCAAAACAACCAAGAAGCGAGGTCGTGTCCAGGACAGTTTTAAATACTTAAATTAATTTCCCCTGATTTTTCTTTAAGAAGTTGTAACTCTCCAAGTGGGGATAATGCGATGATATATAAAAAAGGTCCCCGTGAGCCGGGCCCTAATAAATTATACCCTCGATAACAATAGGATTTTTTTAGGGCCCTTTTGTTGCAACTTTTGATATCACCTGAAAGTATTTGAAAGTTAAATATATATCAAATTTTTCACTGGTGTCATGTATGTATATGTAGGCATATATTATATTAAATTGCCGTGTTATACTTATTTGTTTGTTATTATATAGGCACTTTTAAACTCACATATGCTCTCCATATGTAAAAAAATTATATTTATATATATTATTAATATGCAATTATATACCAGTGAATATTATACTCGTATTATAGACCCTAATCATTTAATGTGACTCTTTTATATTGTATCGTTATTACTCTACAAATTATCCCAACAAAGTTCGAAATTCAAGGAGTGATGAATGACGAAGACTTTAAAGAATATGTTATTCCTATACCTACTACCTACTATATATCTACTATATATCAATTCTGGTCAAATCAGTATACGAATTTTGCCGTGGTGCGATTTATATTTATTGCCTAGCCCGTGTGGTTAAAGTTAATTTCAATTAAATTGTTAATACATTACAATTAAATTTTAATATTTCTCTTGATCGCCCCAACAATATCGACCGTTGAATTTTACAGCAGGTAGGCAAAAATACCTCACCGTTTTCGGCGGAACTCAACGCCGCACTGTCTTACTGGAGTGGGGAAATTAAAGCAATTTACATATAATCATACCCTAAAATTAAACTCATGTGTTTACATTTAGAAGTGATGTAATACGTCTAATTAAAAAAAGTTAATTTAACATTTTATAATCAGTGTACATTGTAGTAAAAAAAAAAACAGTAAGTAGCCTCAACTACTTACGTAACGTAGTTCTTTTTCACGAACGATAAAAAATAAAGCCCTAATATCGTTTAATGTGCCTTTAGGGAGTGACTGGTCAAAGAGAAAAGTTCCCCGAACATAAGATAGGGTTGCTAACATATGTAACATTGTAACATATACATGGATATATAGATTATATTTGTATTCAAATTAATATAGTGAAAAATGATCATTGACACTGTTATAATATCTAATAATATGAAGAAATAGTATTATTTCATGTCTGTATAGCAATTATAAATATTGCATAAATTGATGATGTATTTTGACATATATTTGACATATTATGTAATGTTTAAACAAATATTTGGTACAATGAAATTGGTTGCAAATATAATAGAATATTCCTTGCACTTTGTATTACTGCCAGCCCTAAACAATAAAATGGGCAATGCGACCAATTTATATCGCAATAATCCGCGCGGACATTACGTATCCGATATTATCGGCGCCCGAGGTAAGCGCTAGTTTGAGGACAAAAAACGACTCTCATTTATACGGCCACTTCTTGTGACAGGCCATCGCCTCCCCTCTGCACATTGCTGATTTTGTTCTTACTGTTCTCTGATAACTAATAGGCTAAAATAGATTAAATAATAACAATGAGATATTTTTGTTTTATTTTCAGTACATGTCTTTTTAGAGAAGTTTGTATAATATAGTTTCATACAGTTCTTTTTTTAATTGTAAATTAAAACATAGAATTAAATGATTATAAAACCTAATGTTAAGATGCTTCGCCTCCAAAATGAAATACAATGAATACTATAATACAAATCATGTGAGCATCGTGACCAACACCCGACTCTAAGGGCATTTTTGTAGGTTCGATTCCTACACGAGAATATTACATATCAATATTTTTCCGTTCAGTTAAATCAAAGAGCGGCATTGATTTTCACCAAACAACTACAGTATTTGGATTTGTTAAAAAAATACATTTAAAATATAAAGAATTCTCTTCTGAAGGTAAGATAAGGGTCCAAGCCATCAGAGGCTATGGCTCCAGATTGAAAACCTCACAATTCGCGGTCTCAAGCAATACTGCTCTGCATCCAACAGCGAACGATGCGATAGCAACAAGATATCGGTCGAGACTTTTAGATATTAAACCGTTAACTGTAACTACTATCAACACAATGATAGTGGCATGACATTCACATATGGCAGTTATTCAATGGGCTAAATTTTTATATTTAAATAATGTATACTTTTCTACCTTCAAGTGATTATCACTGTACAGCGCTACTGGAATGACAAGACACGACACGAATCAGTGTCCATTTCTGAGCCCATTGGGGCTCTATGTAATATACCATGCAGGTTTTTACTCTTTCATATAGCCATATGATCAGAAGTAATTAGTACTACAGGCCTACGCCATTCTCTTTGCCCAAGGAGATAGGACTGGAACTTTGTCTACTGCTACCACATCCTTCTGAATATCTTCGTGAATCTTGAGAAAAAATGTCTGAGATGATTTATTATTATTTTTGACGTTTTGTTTTATGATAATATGATTGTGGTTTTAGTTATTCATATTGTATTAGCTAATTTTAAAACCGCGACGCATGCCATTACATGCAATATATGTATTATATTTTGACTTAAACATTACTATCATGTAGATGTTCACTACATTTGACGAATGCTAGTCGCTGTGTGATAATGATATCCAAACTGTAATATTTATAGTATTTTTATTTCTAATTCATTATTTTTATTTCAAATTAATATTCAATTTGAAAATTAATAACCTATTAAAAATAACGTTGTGATAACAAAAGGTAAATTCCGCGCTTGGTCAAATAAAGTTTCAGTCGTGAAATAAAATGCTTTTTCCTTTTATCGTGATCACAAACATGGCTGTGCGCATTGTGATGTAATTGAAAAATCAGTGCCTCGAACTACATTCAGCGCTTCTATCTATTATTCAGTTGACAATCAAGTGAAATTCCGAAAAACGAAGTGAAAAACATTCGCCTGTTGTTTCTCCACGATGTGATGTATTAAAAATTCACGGACTTAATCGTACCGATGACCAAACAAAAGCGTTCAAATTGCAACGTATCACGATAGTTCACTATTTATTTGATCAATTACTTAAGCCCTTTGTACGGAATTACCTATTTTAAAAATATTTTCCTAAGGGCTTTAATTTAGGACAGCCAATAGGTATTTTATAAGGTAAAGCGCCTATCTAAATTGAAATAATGCTAAGCTAACAATTATTTATATATATTCTTAAGTTTGTATATACAATAATATTAATAATAAAATAATATTATTTTGTTTAAAACGTGTCTTTACACGTTGAACAGAGCGTTCTTACACTATGTTCCCTCTGCTACATAGCAGGATATCTACGGAATATAAAGACAAAAAATATAGCATTATATTTCAATAATTACGTATGTATATAATAGTAATATCTAATGTATATTTAAATAGATTCTTTTCGTGAGAAAACATATAGGTGGTACTGAAACTTTATCCATACTAACGCAAACAATTTGAACTGGATGTGCTTTATAATGTTGTATGTAACGAAAGCACTATAAGATAAAAATAAAGATTCCTTTGATATTTTCCTTAGCCATATGCGGGTGCACCGTTCCCTTCAGCACTGGGGGAAAATCTGCGGACTCATCAAAACAATAAACAAAGTATCGGAACCCTATTTTATTATGTTATTATGCACGCCGCTCTATGATTTACGCTGCACAATGCATGAAAAATCAATGTTTATCCAGAATATTATTAATTTAATTGGTTTTTTAATATTTACGTACAATATATTATTTCGCAAGTTTTTATATAATTTTTACAACTTAATTCTATTAATTTATGTTCTGTGGTTAAAGAGTAATTTTACAAAATTATTTCACTATTCAATTTGAACATATATTATTATTTTGTTATATTTTTATGAAAAATACAACTTAAGCAAAACTAAGCTAGCGTAAATAGGTACAACCAATTTTAAATCTTGTAGGATTAGGATTGAACCCACTAAAAGTGTGGACAATTTAATAATAATCAATTGCGCTACTTGCCTATATTTTTTTTATAATAATTAATACATGGAAGGGCCAAGTAGAATTTTGGATACCATAAGATTATCAATCAAGAGGCATTTGCCGGTACAAATTTATCACAAGCGTCTTATTGTGACGCCCGCGCCGGATAACACAATATCCATCGGATATCCTGAGGGGAGCTCAACATCATATTTTTATCATCATTACGTCAAATTTAGGCTACATTTATAAGGATAAGACTTAAGGGATCATTGGCAAGTAATTGAATAAACATAGAAATGTCATATATGCAATGCAATAAAATGCCTCGTTTAGGAAATCGCTAAACAAGCATTGAAATCTATTTGTTAAAACTCGCTTAGGCATTAATCAGTAGCGCTCGCTTAGGCAGTAATTAAGTATCCTAATCGTAAGAAACCCTATGAAATTTATACAAATTTAAAAAATATTTTCTTTTTATCAGTTCTAATAAAAGAATACGGAACAAATATTTTGTAGAGTTACAGTATACCTATTGAATGACCATTTAGATAACATAAACATAATAGAGCGTCTCCATAAACCTATACTTAAAAAATAGTTACATTGAATTTCTTCAACTCATCAATGTTAGAGAAATTGTATTTATCTTTTCTCTAAAACATGTCTACGTTATGTCTCTCCTGTTATTTTGATGTCTAAGCTCACGATATTTTTAACGGGGCCCTGCATCTTATTGGCTGATTAATGATTGTACAGTCACCTAGCGAGTTCGAAAAACAGAATTTTGAAACGTTTACAATAAATTATAAAATTTGGACTAAATTTACATGCTTCTTATATAGTTGGAAAAGAATATAGATAAGTAACATTACAATAATGATACTGTGCATTAAATTGATAAAACCTAAAGCTATCGAAAGACAATTATGCAATAAATATTAAATTCTTACCTTATACAAGTCATACTCAATATATTTATGTAGAATATATAATACAGAAAATTAAAAATATATGCAATTTCCCCTGTTTCTTTTTTTATGTTGCTTGATTTAAAACAAATTCATCTTAAAATTCCATTAATGATATATATGTAAGTATGTGTCTAAAGAATGTTCACTCATTTTTAAACTTTAAATTATTTTAGCATCGGGCTGGACCAAGTTTTACGCATATATTTTTCATATGTTATGTAAATAATTAGATTTACAAATGGTATAGTAGACACTTTTTACATAATATAACTTTTTATATAATATTACTATATTTCATCTCTTTTATCAAATTAAATAAATGAATATTCCGCCATTACTAAATGTAGTTTCCAATGTTATTTAAAATATATATTTCATTTTTAAGTGAATAATATTTTGAAATAATCATTTAATTAAACACCCAAATTACAATAAATAATATAATACAAATGAACTTACTCTTTCAAGCACTAAAACACAAACACAAAACATTTAAAATAACAATTATTGTTATCATGCTTTAAAATATTAATTCAAAAACCTTATCAAATTCCACTTCCCAGTAACAATTGCTACTTAAAAGTAAACTTCTTAAATATATCCTTTACTAGGTACCAATCAATCGTCTAGAAAGTTGAGTCGATCAATAAGCGAATCGCCATATCCTGTACAATACGGCCATTTTAAAATACCAATTTTTCGTCCAAATTCCATTTATTCAAATGGTATTCTAAAATTAGACGTGTTACACGGAATCGTCTCTCTCAAGAGTCCATGCCTTAAGCTACGAAGGAGGTGTAGTAGGCGTGTCAAAATTTGACCACGCCTATGCAATGGGCGTGTCCATCTATACAGATATTAAAAATAATATACATTTATCATACGTACTATAGGTTATTTTATTATCTTTAGACACTAATAAAACCTTTATGGCTTGTGAAATGCATTCAATGATTTGATTTGCAATTTCATAATTTCGTAATTTTAATCGTATTTTAATCGTAAATTGTAATCTTCTTAATTAATTAATTTAAGTTATTAAACTAAGTTAATTTTCTTTGTTTTATATAAAGGTCCGCATAAATACCTAAAAAACGTATAGTATACCTACCTAAAATGCAAATGTTAGAAATTCCCAAATAATATTACATAGCCTCCAACGTTTTAGTAACAGAAAATTCCCAATACTTTTTTTGAATAATACTTATATAGAGAAACAATAATTGTTATTTTTTACTAAATTAATATAACATCAAATAAAATAATACTTCTTCGTAAGTTATAGTATGTCACAAGTACTACGACGATCTACGTAATGAACGCAACGTTTAAAATTGAGGCGGGGCTTCTGTACGGCGAGTGGCGAGGCACGAAGTTTCCCGCTACTACGTGAAAAATTAAACCAGCACCCTGAAATCCATTTATGAAAGAACCTTACTATTACATGCTTACTCCCTGTAAAGTTCCAAAATATAACAGGGTAGGAGGAGTGAAGTAGCTCAATACATTTTGGACAAGTCTGTAAGAAAATGCATGGAAGTAAGGGATGAAAAGGAATTCGACAGGATGTATTACGTAACGTCAGTTAAGCGCCGACCGCGTTGGAGAGAGCACGTTTGGTTCGGTCTCCAAAGTACACAATAAACAACAACAACAACGTGTTTAGATTCGTAAACAACGAAAACTTGGGAAGTTATCTACGAAGTAACGGTAAGATCTGATTGCGGGAACATATTGTTTATTCATATTTTGCGTATGTAATGTAATAAATTATAATATTATTATATACTTAGCTTTTTCTATACTTTTTACTTACCAATATTTATTTTATATATTGACATCTTTCTTTGTTGTTTACACTAACACAATTATATTTATCTAATATAATTAGTTTATTTTAATAAATCAAATTAAAAACGATACAATATTAATTATATTGTTATATTTAAATGTTGCCATATCCGGCAATATCTGAACTTTTTTATTTTTTTCTTTTATATTAATCTTATCCTGTATTTTTATTAATCCTTTACATCCGGTAGCTTAAATGACTTATTGAAGAACTTAAAAAATGTTTTAAAATTCAATTGTGATTATCTTTACATTAATTTAAAGTGAAAGTGCCTATATATTTTGCCATATTAATCATATATTCATTGTTTGTTTTGAAATACAATAAATAAATATGAAACACATCAACTGAAAATTAAAATGTTCAATACCATATGCAATATGTTTTCATATGTATTATGTATTGTTTTACATAATAAGTTTTTAAAGTTGCATGTACTAATTTAAATAAATTATTTTCTATTATTATTCTTAGAAGAAAACTAGTAATACAAAAATGTATTATAATTTTATTTACTCTTTATTTCTTTAATAAAAAATATTTATATTTCTTCATGATTTTTTCTTTATTTACATCATTATATTGAAATCTTAAAATTATTGCTATTAGTGATCTTCTTCTTCCACTTAGCATTATCCCGGCCTATTGCCAGGGTCTGCTTTCCTACTTAGTCTACTCCACTTTGCACGGTCTTGAGCATCCTCAGTGGTTAGTCCATTGGCTCTCATGTCGTGCGTCACGACGTCCAGCCATCGCTTCCTTGGGCGTCCGGGGGGTCTTACTCCAGGGACAGACATATCAAGGCATTTTCTTCCGACGTAGTTCTTAGGCCGGCGCAAAACGTGGCCATACCATCTCAGACGACGCTCTTGGAGCTTATCCGCTACGTCACGGACCCCAAGACTACCTCGAATGAATGTGTTGCGTATTCGGTCAGCCCGAGTAACGCCACACATCCACCTCAGCATCTTCATCTCCGTTACGTGAAGCTCCTGAGTGTGCCGAGATAATGCTGGCCAACATTCGCTGCCGTATAGAAGAACTGGTCGGATCATGCTCTTGTATATCAGCCCCTTGAGTTTGGGCGGTATTCTGCGATCGCAGACCACACCAGTGACCTCCCGCCATTTGGCCCAAGCAGCGCTAACCCGGGCGCGGACATCGTGGTCGATGCCTCCGGACTCGTGCATAATGGATCCAAGGTACCTGAACTTCTCCGACTTAACGGCTGGCTCAGGCCCGATGTGGATGGTGCTCGAGTCTGGGTTCCCGCAAGCCATGTACTCGGTCTTTGACACATTCAGTTTAAGACCACCGTTCTCAAGCGCACCCTTCCAGGTATTCACTTTACGCTCCAGCATCAGTCGGTTATCGTCAATGAGTACTATGTCATCGGCATACATCATCAGCCATGGAGGCTGGTCCTGGATGTGAGCCGTGACAGTATCTAGCACTACATTAAACAAAAGTGGACTAAGAGCTGAGCCTTGGTGAACCCCTACTGTAATTGGGAAGGGTTTGGTATCGCCAACAGCGGTCCTAACTGTAGAAACAGAGTCGTTGTACATGTCTCTGATAATAGCAACATAGGATTCAGGGATCCCTTTGGATCGCAGTGCCCACCAGATACACTGACGTGGCACACAGTCAAAGGCCTTCTGCAGGTCTAAGAATGCCACATGCAGAGCTCTCCTCTTTTCCCTGTGTGCCTCCATCAAAATTCTGAGGGCAAAAATGGCGTCCGTAGTGCCTGATCCTGGCTGAAATCCATATTGACACTCAGAGACAGTACACTCTCGGCGGAGCCTGAGGGCAATCACGCGCTCGAAGAGCTTCATGGTGTGACTCATAATCTTAATGCCCCTATAACTACCGCAATCTTGAACACTGCCCCTTCCTTTGTAAATAGGGGTAATAAAACTGTGCCGCCATTGATGTGGCATCGTCCCAGTGTTCAAAATGCGGTTAAAAAGATCAGTAAGCATGAGCACACCACGAGAGCCTAACGATTTCCACGCTTCGATCGGAATATCGTCAGGTCCCACCGCCTTACCGTTCTTCATGCGTCGGAGACAATTCCGAGTTTCATCAAGGGTTATTGGAGCAATAAGTCCCAGGTTAGGAGGTGGTTCAGACGGAATACTACCCGGGTGCTGAGTATTCAGCAGCTCCAAGAAGTAACTTCTCCACCTCTCCTTCACAGAAGCATGACTACAAAGCAGCTTGCCCTGGGAATCTCTGACGCAAAGACATTTTGTGATATCTTGCGTCGCTTTATCCCGAGCACGTGCCAATTTGTAGATGAGCTTCTGCCCCTCCACAGTTTCAAGTTTATCATGCTATTAGTGATCTCTACTACAAATTATTTAATTTATACTAAGTTTTGAAAATTATAGATAGACAGACAATACATTGCAAATTTTAATCTAGAATTTATTTACAATATTTATACAACCGAAATTGAGGATGTTAAAAAATTCCATTTATGAGTCTCAATAAATGAAGAATGAGCTATATTATATATGAGCTATATTATATTTATACCCATCATGCTGATAAGTTTTTCTCAAAAACTCAATTTTCATAATTATTATTATGTGCTTAACAAGTTTTCAGATTTTGTGTGTGTTTTTTATGTTTTCATTCAACGCCGCGGTTTTGCTACCAAAGCGAAGATAATAATTTAAATATAATCCCTTCTCTGGGTTGGGATAGAACCCATAACGAGTATCAGACGCTGTCCCATTGCGGGACAATGGGGTTAATCTTAAAACATTTTTCTATCGTTTTAAATTAATTTTACCTTTTTGGCTAATATATTAGACGCATAGACAATACACATCTTGCTTTAATAACTTTTGCTAAGGCTACATTTCCTTATATGATATATATATTTTGATCTTTTTTGATTTGATGGATTTTTATCGTTATTCATTAGGATTCATGAGATTTTATTCCAACTCTTATATTTTCATATGGCCAATAAAACTGGTCGTTAGAGGCATAAAATTTTTAAAACTATTTTTTTTATTTATTTTGTTTCGCTTATCTATTGAGACCGTACGTCAGGTGGTTCTGATGTTTGATTTTTATTCACCAAAATGTCAATGAAAATTATCCAATACGCTAAAGAATTTTTGTTAAGGCACCTATTCCTTATTTCGGTTAGTTCATCTGGACATTATAGTTCTTCATGAGATGTTTCAGATCTAGGATTTTCATATGTTGATGAGCAGCATAATGATGCACAACAACATTTACTAAACAGTAATTTTCATATTTCTTATAGTTTGGCTGATCTATTATGTTTTTACATTAGGTATCCCAGATCTTTAATTTGTAAATGGAAAAAGTTTGTTAAGGCAGTATTTCATTTATGACCCAGACAACAACAAATAAACAGCAATACAACAAAGTTTCACTAAAATCCGTTAAGTAGATCCAAAGATGTGCGAATACAAACAGACAAACAGATAGATATATATTAAAAAATCATAGATTGTAACTCTATTATAATATACCCATAAAAGCTGAGGTATTTTTATAAAACAAAATTCTAAAGTGTTTAAAGCATCACCCCCAGTAGCTCCCCCATATTTAGTATATTTTGAAAAGCACGTTGTTTATTGCAGGAATGCCAACAGTGATACCATCGTGGAATTGTTGCGCTGTCTGAGTAAAGTTGATGTTCATAGGTTCAAATTGCTCTTTAATCGTTTATATATATATATATATATATATATATATATATATATATATATATATATATATATATATATATATATATATATATATATATATATTTCTTAAAAAATAACATTAATTTATTATATATATATATATATATATATATATATATATATATATATATATATATATATATATATATATATATATATATATATATATATATATATATATATATATATATATATATATATATATATATATATATATATATATTATAAATTAATGTTATTTTTTAAGAAATTTGAATAATAACATACCGAGAATTTAACAATTTAATATTACTTACTTAATCAATTATGTTATAATATATGTACATCATGTTACAAAATTATCTAAAGCCGTAAGTAATCTAAATGAATTATACCATTGTTTGTATAGTTAATATATTTTTGTACCTTAAACAATTAAGTTGGTACTAATCTTCGTATTATATTTTAGTGTATATGGTATACGTTAATAATTATTTTAGATCAAATATGCCTATAATATAATTTAAATATAAATTAAATTTTGAAAATATTACTTGTAGCATATAATTTCTTCTTAAACAAAGAAAATTGTTCTTTCAGATACGTCTATGCGTATTGTTTTGGTTGCATATCAAATGCACCCCTGTTTACGTCCCCTTGTTTACTATTTACAGAGAAGGGTGGCAAGGCTGCGCTTGGTAAGCGTTGGTCGAAATACGTGAAGTGCGTCTGTTATGCGAGAGCTTTAAAATGTTCGAACAGTTGAGTAGAATGATATAAATTTAAATTAATACGAGTATGAAATATATTAAACATTCAAGTCATACAGCTTTTCTTACATTCTTTAGGAATTCTCTATTATTTAAGTATATGAGCATATTTTATACTCAAGGCAATTTGGTTACAGTAATGTTTTATACATTAAAGTATCAAATACAAACGTACACTTTATTTTAATTTAAAAAAAACATATTTCCTTTCTGTATATGTTGAACTATGTTTTTACTTAATAAAGGCATAGAAAATGGCCTACTAGTATGCATTATTCGCGTGCGCTGTAGAAACTATTAGTATTACATTCAACAAACAATTTATGTACGTATTTATTATAAATGTCTTACAGAAACCTTAGTTAGCCTTAGTTTTTTTTAATTAGTCAACTAGAACACGGATGCCGGGAAATATTACAGCGATTATGATATCTAAAACAATTAATAATTTAGATTGTTTACGTATCAGTAAATAACTTATTGAAGTGTATCGTATACATATCGTTACATTTGTTTTAAATTTCTAATGAGTGTCGTTACACTCTCGTTTGTCGGTACTAAAATAAAAATTGTCGCTAGTTTGCACACCGCTCGATAAAGTAATGCATGTTTGTAAGGCAGGTTAGACGGGAATGTTACTATATAAAATAATGTTATATATTTTCTCATTAAAAAATATCTATCTATATAATTAAGAACTTAATATTGAATAAACACAAATTCTGAACAGACCTTCAACATGACGTATTTTTTTTAACTTTCTATAAAGTCAAAAATCCATAGATGCTGAATAATTAAATTATTTAGATAATAATAACTTGGATATTTACTAACTACTAAAAACTCCTACTTATTTTACTATAACTGCACTTCTAATATTGTTATTTTTTTTTCCAATTTACCATTTCCAATAATGGCTGAATAATATAACATAAATGAATTGTCTTGAATATTAATTAATATATACGTATATTAAGGATAAGTATATCAGATAATTACATACATATATAGAGTATAGTATATTTTTTACGTATTACGCTAAATAAAAATAATTCTAAATTCAAACACAAAATCAGAGCTTATAAAATAAATTTCTTACTTGATTTTTTTAACTTACAAAACAACATAACAATTAAAATATTTATTACCAACGTTATATTATTGACGTTATTTATTAAATTAGGCGCTACGACAATTTTATAATAACATAGAATTACAATAATCTTTATCAAACGAAATAAATATAAAGAAGATAGTCCATGATTGAAATCAAACTGCTCTTAATTATTTATTTTTAGGCTTCCCAATCTCAAAAGTAAAAACGGAACCCTTATAGGATCACATTTTTGTTCGTCTGCCAAGATCTTGTTCACAAAAACAGGTGGAAGTATCAACTTGAAATTAATTTCAAATATCCAGGTCTAAACTAATTTCAAATATCCAGGAAAAAAATCAAACCTTAAGTCAACACAATCAAAATTTAGGTGCGTTTGTCGCAAATTTTTACGTATAGGACCGTGTAATTAATCCAGTTAACCCATAATCATTTTTTAATTAATTAATAATTAATTTATTGGTACCTCATAAAAAAAACATTACAAGCAAGTTGAGCTATAATCCTGAAATTCGTACGGAACCCTAGGTGCGCAAGTCTTGCTCTCACTTGACTGATATTTTTTAATTAATTTGAAAAGTGAAAACATTTAATCAATATTAGTATTTTTATCCGTCTAGGTTGAGAAATGCCGTGCTAGACCGAAACGAATTTACAACATTTTATTTTCTTATAGGTAAGGATATATATTATTCAACCTTACTTCGATGATTGTTAATAGCACTGATGAGTCTGAAATCAGGTCCATCATCTGCCACCTTAAAGATGATTGCGCTGTCGGAAGCAACAGCCAAGATGTCTAAAACATCTTGACTCCCACAATAAGTGGGCTATTCAGTCTATGTTTTCCGAAAGGAGTGTTTCCTGGAGTTTTCAAAAAGGCCATTTTCACCTATTCTACCCGATTTAGATCTGAGAATGTTCTACAACAAAATCACAATTTAAAAAAAATGGTGAAAAGACGTTTGTGCTAAATAAAACAGTTTAACCGAATTAATTGCGTATATTGACACTATTTTTGGCAATAGCGACATTTCAAACATTTTGCAGTAGTCCGTGGGCGCAGGTAGACTGAGGTGACATTAGTCTGTCAGTTGATATAATTAATATATAATAAACTGTATAATACAGCCAACGGTTCCTGTCTTGCTCTCTGGTGTGGTGGATTTGGGACTTTTAAGTTATGATAAGTGGGTAAGCTTTCTACCACCTAGGTGGTAGAAAGCTTCCAACCATTTTTTTCTAATGAAATTGCTATATTTTTGTATTTCAATAGCCTCGCAGATAATTCTGGGGATATATCTGTTTTTCCTAGCGAGTATATGAAGTTTATCAAACCTACTGTAATGGTTGGGTTTGTTCATTGAGTACTCACACACAGCGGACTGTAATACACGCTCATTCTTGACCTCTGAGATGTCAATATACGCAATTAATCCGATTGAACTGTTTTATTTAATATGCATAAACGCGAAACCAAAGAACTTATTAAGACGTTTGTGTGTTAAAGGCTAGTTAATGATTTTGTAAATGATAACACTCCTTGGGAATGAAATGCTCATTCCAGTCAGGCTTTCAAGCGTATCATTGCCAACAATGAATAATTGTAAATTTGTGAATGACCTTGCACCGGCTCTTTTAAGGCACTGAGGCATTAACTTTAGTGAACCGATGGTAATGTTTTTGACGTTTAAAATATTAATCATGTATTCTTACTTTGTATAACATTATTTGAATTTGAGTTGATACAATAATAAAACACGTTGATAAAAAAAAAACGAAAACAATTAGAAACTCTTAGTGGTAGAACTCAGTGTGTTACCATAAATTATTAATACAACAAGTAGAGAAGAAAATATACCTTTTGGTATACCACAGCAATGTTGCAGTGTTCTGGGGTCTAATCTGTTCCTCTTGTATATAAATGACTTGTGTAAATTATAAATTCCGAAATGCAAAATTATCATTTACGCTGATGATTGTTTCCGGTCTCACTTGGCTTGATGCTCGTAAGAATAGCGAAAAAGACACTAGCTATTGTAACTAATTGGCTATCTTATATAATATCTTATTGGCTTTAACGTTACATATTGAAAAATTATTACTTTTGGCAATAAATCCCAACAACCTTGTGAATCATTTTTAATTACCGCACACAAATGCGGCTTGGATCAGGACGAAATTTGTAAATATTGTCCCGTTAGTCGTTCATGTACAAAATAACTCTAGATGAAAACTTTACGTGGATGAACATATAAATGTAATGGTGGTGAATAAGGAAGCTCGTATACGATTTAAGAAAATTAAATCTAGCACAACTCAACAAATCCTAAAGATGGTATACTTTTCTCTTGTACAGTCTGAAACACTAATGTGTGCCTTTCCACTCTAATGTTTTAATATCTAAACGAAGTTCGAACTTGGTCCGCCTGGTTGAGCATGGTCCGCCGTTTAGTCTGCTGAAGCAGTTAGTGCTTTTATTTAAGTCCTATACTGTACTATAAGTTAACGAAAAATTTGTAAGCACGTGTGTGTATGTGTATGTACATTAAAAAACAGACCAAAAGTATAGTTTTTAATGTATTTTTTTGTTTTATATTTTGTATTTCTTTTGATCTGATGATGCTCATATATTTACAGCAATTAGTACAGTATTGTTGGTAACAGCGCTTGTGAGGTGGACGTTAATGACCGTAACATGGTTTTATACTAATGAGGTTATTGTAGTACAAACTTGTTTTTGTATATATTTATAAACTTATTTATAAATAAATGACTTTAGGATAAATAAATGACTATAGGATTCACGCCATAGCAATCAAATGTGTAACAAATTTTGTAAAATATTTTAAGAATAACAATTCTTTGATGATAATATATTATAAATAGGCGGTGAATTTTTCAGAACTTTGATAGAGTTTTAACTTATTACAAACATAGAATTAATTTAAATAAATCACATTAATATAATGCTTATGCATAGATTAAATGCTACAAATACCTACACATTCTATTCAATATATAGGGCATTATAATAAAATTACGTAGAACTCAATTTTCCCCACTTAGCGAAATAACTGTGAACCTAAATACGAACGATAAATAAAAATAAGAGTATTCTCAGTATCGAAATGCATTTTATATCACCAAATAAGTAACAAAAAATTCATAGCGTCACTGAGCTAATTAAAGAAAAGCTGATCTGAATATTTGATTACCAGCCAGAGGGTAATAAGCTAACCACGGCTTGGATTAATAATTCAAGATTTGAACAATTGAATCTGCCACGATATCTGTATTAAATATGCAAATTAGTTATTTATTCAAGCCGCGCTACTTCCACTCACAAGGGGAGCTCTTTATGAAAACTTGGCGCTAATTTACGTGTCGTTCTTGTCATATCTCCGTGACGGCCGTCGCGACTTGAAACGTATACATTTTATGTATACTACCTGTAAATTCTGCACACAAAGAATAAACTCAGCCCCTTATTATTATTAATTACAATACAGTATATACGAAATCTAAAGATTAGCTTAAAGTTACTATTACTCTGTCATGATAATATGAGTGCGGGCCCTCATGCTTTTTAAATACAGTATCGAAAATTCTTGAAAGTTAACCGAAGACGATTTTATCATTAATTACACGCATTTTTTCTCACTGGAACTCACTTTCTTACTGGAACATCCTCGTAAATACCTGTCTCTTCTGCGAAGACAATGCATCTGCATATGGACATAAGTAAACTATATTATAATACTTGAATAAAGCATGTTATAACCGTAAATTTGAGTGTTTTGATGGCATCTCATCGTAACTGGTTTAAATCTTGTCATATTTAATATATTTGTACAATAACTTCTAAAAATAATTACATTTTGTTGTTATAATGTTCTTTACTTTTTATATAATTAATTAAAAATAATAATAAACTTTATAGGCTCATTTTTTTGAGGATTTCACAATTATTTTACATTCACGAAATTTTCTTTATTGTACTAAAAAAAAAAACATAAGCGTAACAAAATAAAAAAAGAAAAACTAGTACATAAATGTGGACTTATCCCTATAAGAGATCTCTTCCAGCCAACCTATGGTAGTGGATGAGTTTTTAAGCAGCGGGTAAGAATATAGTACAAATTATTCTATAATAAATTAGAAATACATATATAATTAATTATATGTCACACATAAATAAAACTTGATATATACAAATATGGAACTATAATATATACTAAATACTTACTTATTACAAATACATAAATATTCACAAACATATAAATACACCATACAAACATACATACATATACATATATACATATATATATATATATATATATATATATATATATATATATATATATATATATATATATATATATATATATATATATATATATAAAATAAAAAAAACATAATACATACATACATAACTGAGCTGAAAATAAGGTTATCACATTGATGACTGTCTGAAAATCAATTTACTCGTTTAAACTAGCGAGTAAGTGCTTTTTTAATTGACATTTGAAGGAAATGATGGTTGGACTATTTTGGATGGATTTAGGAAGTTGGTTCCACAGGGTTGCAGCATACACTGAGAAGGATTTCTGGAGGTATTTAGTATTACTCTTAGGTATGTCTAGTGTCGGTATGACACACGACCGCCTAGAGCGTGTGGGAGTGGGAAGTATGTTAAAACGAGAGCGGAGATAAAGAGGAAAATTTTCATAATTAAGAATTTTAAAAAGGAGTGTAAGTATGTGCATATCTCGGCGAAGGCGGATAGGAAGCCAATTAAGCTGAGTGCGAAATTGAGAAACGTGGTCAAACTTACGCAAACCAAAGATAAATCGTATGGCGAGATTTTGAAGACGCTCTAGCTTGTTTAATAGCTCCTCGGTCACATCCAAATAGCAAACGTCGGCGTAGTCAAGAATTGGCAGGAGAAGAGATTGCAAGCATAATTTTGGTTTTGTGAGGGAGGAAATATTGGAGACGCTTGAGAGAATGGAAAGAGAAATGCATGCGCTTGCTAATATCATTAATGTGTGAAGTCCAAGACATATTACTGTCAAAAATAAGGCCTAAATTTTTTATGTTTTTACAGTATTTAATTTCAACTCCCGAATACAAAATTTTCGGCGTTGAGTTCCAACTGATTCTACCTCTAATCTTATTACTACCAATAATAAGAGTTTGCGATTTTTTAGGGTTAACTAGTAAGCCAAATGATTCAGCCCAAAACTGAATAGCAATAAGATCCTTGTTTAGAGTTTCGATGGCCTTAGGTAATTCATTCAAATTACAATGTATATATAACTGCAGGTCATCTGCATACAAATGATAGGGAGAAGAAATGACTTTTGATATGTTATTAATAAAAATAGAAAAAAGAAGTGGAGAGAGAACGCCGCCTTGAGGTACGCCAGCAGTGAGTTCCAACCATGATGATGTGACACCGTTAGCTTTTACACACTGCCGACGACCGAAGAGATATGAACAGAACCAGTTGATAACTGGAGAAGAGATGTTAGCTGCGCGAAGAGTGCCCAGAAGTATATCAAAATCAACAGAATTAAAAGCGCTGCTGAAATCAAGTTTATTCATTTTAATAAGTATTAAAGTCATCTCAGTCATCAGTCATTTTAATAAGTATTAAAGTTAAAAATAATCACTAGGCATATCTGCACGTTTAGGAACTAGAAGGATGCATTTTTTATATAATTTAAGGATATTATATAATTTAATAAATATATATTTCAATAATTATGAAAATTGTGATGCAATCTACAAATATTTTCTTAATACAAGTCAATTTGTTACAGAGGTTTAGTTTGTTAGGAGATAGCTCATTGCAGATAATTTGTCATTGCAAAACGTATATTTTTGTTACACTTTACGATAACACCCTACAGTAGTAGACGTTTTTCAGTATGTACCTGTAGTACATACCAAGCCAATATTCCAAAGCCAATCAAAATTATTAATTGAAGAATATTAAACAATAGCAAGATATCGCGGAGTCGCCCCAAGAGAGACGTTTAATTTAGATTATTTATAATTTGAGCGGCGAATGGGCTCGGGCTAAGACGTCGGTACGAGCTAATTTCCAAAATAAATATTAGTTCAATCAGACTCCACTGGCCGTTATATTAGTCATTGTGGAGCTGCGGAAATATTATTATACCAACTTAATTGTTGTGCCTACTTCTACTGTCGATATTGTTTTAGGTTGTGTTTATTGTACCTATCCCAAATTCTATTTGCTTTTATCATAATTTGTATTTTGTGTTTGACTTATAAAAATATTATCTTACTATATATGTTAGAAAACGTAAACTGGTGATTTAAGTGGTATTTATTATTAAATAAATGGCCGGTTATTTGTGAAGTGCATTTCGGTTTTACATAGTTATTGAAAATTTACATAATGATTGTTTTTATTCTTAAAAAAATAATTTTGAAATGTGCCTTCTACTTTGAAATTTAGATTTTTATTAACTATCGTATATTTCTTAAAAAATTGCTTAGTTTAAAATAATATTTTATGAAAAACTATTTGCAGAGAAATTCAAGTTTTTCATTCTTAAAGAAGTTATGTTTAATAGTATAATAATCTTGTACAAAAAGTTAATTCATGTCATGCATTGTATATATTTTGAGTAGATAATGGTAATAGTAAGAAATTAATAAAATATATATATATATATATATATATATATATATATATATATATATATATATATATATATATATATATATATATATATATATATATATATATATATATATTAAGTGATTTGTATGATAATGGTCTTGCGTATTACAATCTAGAGATAATGTTACCATATAGGGTAATTTACAATAAGAACAAGATGAGACATCCTTCGAAGGAGGCATTGTTTTCAATAAATTAAACGGACAAGGTACTCTGCAAACAGCCTCCGGCCTCCGTCAACACAATTATTATACTCGGACAGCCACCCTTGTTGATAAACATACTCTAAATAAATTAACGGACCTCGTTTCAGTTCGATTCAGTCGCCGAAACTGAAAAAACAGGTTAATCGTTTATAAGATTCATTAAATTATATATTGCACATATTTTATAATTTTGATTTAATAGTTGTTTATTTATACTTAAATGTTTATTGTTACAGATAAATAATTAAAATAAAAATGAGTGTGCGGCCAACTCCAGCCGGCGCTCGCACTAAGAAACAAAATCACGCAAATATACCATGTCCCATAGAAGACTGTGCACGATTCACATATGGAAAACTTCCGGATCACTTGACCAAGATTCATGGCTTGACTGGAGCGGAAAGAGATACTTTAAATGAACAACAAAGAAAAAGATTTTTTAATGGAGAACTCTGTCAAGTTCGATTTTTAAAGGAATCCGCCATACGAGACCTTTGGGGTACAGATTATGATGATCCACGAATTCGAGCAAAAATTCATCAAAGCTATTCTTTAGTTAAAATTAGAATTATACCACTAGCGGCCACTCAACGAGCTCGTCCTCTAACAGAGCAAGATGCAAACGTTTTAACTGCATACAACGCAAGAACTGCCCCACGTCCAGCTCGAGTACAAAGATCACGTGCTCGCACGCGTCCTTATTCAATACCAGAAACAAACCATGCTGAACACCCGGCCTCGAGCGAATCAAGCGAGGAAGAAACTCCACGTAATTCTCTCCCACCATCACCTCCGCCTTCTTCTCCATCACTACCCCCATCACCTGCACCTTACGAACTTCAACCTGTAGAAACACACTTACGAGATATATTCGACTCTAAAATCGACGCTGGATACAAAGCTGTCATCGATGACATGAAAAAATCAATGACTATGGGAAGAACACTCGGAACGCGAAAGAGAAAAGTCTATCGCACATACCGACGGTATGCTAAGCGCTTGATTGCATATCTACATCGCCAGCATTCACCTCTCGCTTACGATGTGGACGTGTTGCTCTGTGGAGAAAGACAAGTGTGTGCGTTTCTAGAAAGAATTAGCAATGAACATAAAACAAAAACATTGCGAAACTACATTGTAGCGGCGATCAAGTTATTAGACTCCAGGCTTTTTGCAATAGAAACGGATCCATCGAACAAAGAAAAGGTTGCATCCATGACACGCGTATATGAGGTTTTACATGGACGTCTTAACGCATGCGATCGGCTACTCGCGCAAAAGGATTCATGCCAAAAAGAAAGTACTCCTTTTGACAACGACCCCATGAACCAAGCTTTTAACGAAAGCTATGACGATTTAGTATAGACTTCACATAATTTTTTTTTATTCTAGTCTTACCATAATTAAATAGTATTATGAATACATTGTAAATACACCTTCTAGTCAACATTTATAGATTTATAAGGTTTCAATATGAGACGTTATATTTGGTATAAAATTAAACATTTTTGAATTATTTACCATAGAATTTGTAACAGCAAATGATTTGCGACGTGTAACCTATTTAATAAAATATATTTAGTCATTTTTTCCCTATAATAATTGTAGTGACGATTGTTTAGTGCATGAAAAATACAGTATGTAATGTAAATATCAAAATACGTGTTAAAAGCAATAAGCTTCCTCTTAAAAATGCAGTAGCAATAAATTAATTAATAGAATATATATCTAAAATTTAAAATAAAATAAATTCTTAAGCACATTGTAACTATGAAATTAGAATTTTTAAAGATATATTTTCACGATGTGTGACGTATTTGCTTTTATTGCGACATTTGCAAACTTGATTTAAATTGAAAACTGCACAAAATGATAGTTAATAACGCTTACTGTTTGATCTCATAAGTTATATTACGTTCATATAAAATATATGTTTTTATAAAGTCCATTGATCTCTTGTAAGTTTTATTTTTTACAAATTATATGGATACCTCATAAAAACCTGTAAATATTTGTATTTGTAGTTTTAAATATTTTTAAGCTCACGTGCAATAACATATTATTTTTAAGGACTCGAACACTCTAGACCAGTATGAGTTATATTAAATGTCGAATTTGAATTTAATGTAAGCTGTAACTATATCACGAACTAAAGATTAATAAGCATTGTAAAAATTATTATTCATATTTACACACATTTTTGGTCTCATTTATCTGATAAGGTTTGTTAAGACTATAATAATAAGTACTTATTATTATGTACATAATTTAGCATTATACATAGTATAAGCAGCGTATATGCTATTAATAAACGTCATAGACAGGCTTTCTTATGTTTATTATTATCCTTAATTCTTAAGTACTTTATTTACTTTAGATGCAGTAAATTTTTAATAATAATATAATATATGGGAAGTCAATGGTTTTGTAATTATTTAATCAATAAGTGATTACCACGTTTTATAGAGTATGATTGTGTTATATTTTAAGTAGGGATAAGAACTACTTAGCATTTCATAGATTCAAGGTGCGGGAGGAGCTCAGAGCTGTGTCTGGGACTTGAAATGCACATTTAACGCTCTCTAACACTGCCTAAACTCATCTCTCTAACAACTCTACTAAACCTCTGACCAAATTTCAATTATTCTACTAGTACTGTCTCTGAAGTACTTAAGGTAAGTTTGAAACACATTTACTTTAACATTATTATTTAATTTACTACTATTAAATGATGTAGGCTTCTAGATAGAATAGTATAGAGGGCAAAATATAAATATCCTCAGGGATTTCATATTGTTTCTCATACGTGTCGCAGCTTTGGTCGCACGAAGATTTTATTTTAACTGTCTTGTATTCCTCCTAATTTTAGATTTAAATATTTTGTTATTTGTCTTTATTAGCATAATAATTTGGAATTTGACATTACAGTATTTTGGACGAGCAACTTGCAAAACGAGCCCGGATGCTCTAACAGGACTGTTAATTTATCATCGTGTACTTTCGATGTATATTTTATTAGTAATGCTAGACGTGTCCGGGTGACAATATACGGTAGCGTATTGTTAATATTTTCTACATAAATAATTGTAAACTTATGTTGGTTTGTTATTTGGCTTACATACAAATAACATGTTTATGTGATGTTAAGTGAAAATCTATAATTATTTCAAAAATTTGATTTACAAGGTCATAGATACGTAATATATTATTTTTATCAGGTAATAAAAAACCGAAAGATAACAATGTAAGTAAAATGAATAACTCTATATTTGATATAACGAAGACTAAAAATCTGAACTACCTATACGAACTAACTATAAACTAAGATTAATAATATAGTAGAGACATCTTGTACAAATCAAAGAAAATCAACAGCTATCGATAAAGTTCATTTATCTATTGAACACTAGATGGCGTTAAAATCTCAACATTAGTTCACTCCTACATAAGTATAATGTCCTGGTACATGGCGATTGTAACTGCCTGCTCCAGATTCTCCACTAGCGGACGCCCACGTTCCTAGCGTTCCAAAGATTCATGACGTGTTATATAAATATATTGTATATAAATAAAATAAATATCTTGATTTGATATGGGAGTATAATTAGTATGTGAGATTATTAAATATATAAAAATATTGATATTATTAAGAATTTACAATTTAATTTAGGATATACAAAGGAAACTTAATGTTAAGAAATACCTCACTTTCCACCTAATTTTATTTAAGATTTGTCGTTTTGAGTAGCGAAACTCAACTTCAGGCTTTGTCTACTTACAAAGGAGGGAACGAAATAACAAATTCCCGAACGCGGAGTTCATTAAATTATTGAACAAAATTAACTATAAATTAAATTTGGTAAATTGGGTCATTATAATGAAAGTTTCATAATATCATTTAAAACGGTGCGGCGTTGGCAATTCGACGTGTGTAGGAGAATAGGGTAAACACACTACAAGCTATTTCAAGTCTATTTTGAAAGCATCAGTCATAGGGTTATTCCTGGAACAACTGCCTTGAACCAAACACAAACTATTTAAGTTTGATGACTAAAGGAACATTCGAGAAAGAATGGTTATTTAATATAAAGAAACCTCCAATGATACGCACGCAGCTCCCGCGCATGCCAACGGCAACGTTGCAGGTGTTTTTCGCTCGGGATTCGTTATTCTAAATTAAGCGTAAGCGTAGGCGACGACCCGCAGAATTTACGCCGTTTAACGATCGTTACCAGGAAAATAGCTAGTCTATTTTCTTGCATTTGTCTGTAAATAAAACGATTTCATACAATTTTACGAAGTGAAAAAAAATATATTTTTAAAGTAACTTGTTTTTTTTAAATTAAATAACTATTAGGAGTTTTTGTGTATGTTTTATATTTATGCTTAATTTTATTGTCATAATAGTGAATAATATAATTGAATGATTCAATAATTGAGCTGGTTTAACGATTTGATTTCAACATTCAGTTGATTCAACGTTTAACTATTTAATAAAAAAATATAAATAAAATCTATACATATAAAAAAATGCAATAAGACCCAAAGTAATGATTTAAAAAATATACATTTTTGTCTGTGCGTTTGTGGACCCTAAAGTCAGAAACGACTTAGATGTAATGCAATTTTTATTAAGCGTCCTTTCGTCCGTCCTAACCGTCCTTTAACATTTAAGTGTTCGTCTTATTTCAGTCAGCTTATAAATAAAAAAGTTATATCAATTTAAAATATTGTGGTCAATAATACAGTTAGAATTTAATGAAAACGAGGATATGTACATGTATATGTACAGATTCATAACCAAATCATATCCAATAAGAATGTTCTTAGTCAAAATTAAATAAAACCCTTAGAGTCTAAATATTAAAAAAATAGTTTTTATTTTATAGAATAATAACGACTTCTTTTATATAAATTATAAAATAATATGATAAATTTGTTTAATATAGTTAGCACGACTTTTTATTCGAAAAATTAATAAATTCTTTCTCATTCAGTTAAACTAATTATCAAATTTTTAAACGTCAATACTAACGCCTGCTATGTTGGCTTTCAAAAAATGCACTAGCAACTCCTTCGGTAATTAATGTAAATCGTTATACAAATAAGATCGACAATTTCACAAAAAACGATATTATATTATCATCATCAGCTGAACAATGGAAATTGAGCAGCTGGCATTTCATGATATGTTCAATTTTACATTGTGGCCACGACATATAGTTTAACAATTCAAAAGATGATATTCATTTTCATTCAATAGACGTCTAAGTTTGCCTAAATGTATAAGAATATTAGGAAATATGCATCACATTGCGGTATACACCTAAGAAAACAGACAGAAATTATAAAATTATAATGTAAGAAATAATTCCCAATTTACGCAACATGCTGTTTCTGGCACGCAAGTAAATGATTGTGTGACACTCACCAACTTGAAAAGTGCAATAATCAAACAATGCAATACTAACTGGTTTACGTCACACGCATTCGGTGCAAAGTGCATGTATGCACATCAATCTCCTCGCGTTCATGCTGCCCTGGTGATCGTTCCTTTTGTGAGCGACACCAAAGGGGCCCTATCCCCTTCAAGAGCACCCTTCTCTGGGTCATCGCTCGTCTTTCGGTCACTGACCTCCACGACCTTCGCATACATTTTGCCTTTCTACATGATTATTGTATGCATTTTATATATTTAAGTATTTTAACGAAGAATTAAATAATATCATTATTTAATTAATAAAAAATGTGCTAATTGTTTGCCATATTATTTGGACATTGTTTATTCGACTAGTAGTAGATGAATAATTTTAGTTAGTTATCAATAAAGGAAAGGAGCTATAATATTTAACATTATTATATTTTTTATTGTAGAAATATAATATTTGTATATTTTAATTCAGAAATGTAAATGCAGTATGAAAAAAATAACATTGTTAACATACACAACCGAACGAACGCTTGTACACTGATCTTACCAGGAACTCGAAGGACGAGGAGAGCAGAAAACGAAAGAGTAATTTGATGCAGTTCTGCATAATTCCATGCAGTTCATATTTTACGATTCAATATTAACTACGGTGCTGCCACTTTATAAACAGTGTCTTAATTAATAACATGAACATCTTATTTGTTTTCTTTGTTGTTAAATTTATCGTTGTCGTTTTTAGAGAAAATGATACGCATTAACTGGGGTTATTATGGCGTATATTATATCAGAGCTCTGATGTAAAATTGAAGGAAATTACATAATTCTTTACGAATAAACTACGAAATTCAATAAATTCTAAGAGATATAAAAGTATATTAAATATACATACTTTATGTGAGGCTTATAGCTTCATTTATTCAATTTCAATTATATAATTTTATAGATTATCCTTTGTAAATCATTACCATTTCACAATAATTACCATTTCAATAAATATAAATTAGTGGTATACTACATACCACTAATTTATAACTTATTTCATAGTTCACTATGCCAGACAAGATATTTGGGCTGTATCTAATAATCTATGCTAATATCATAAAGCTAAAGAGCTTGCTTGATTGAACGCTCTAATTTCAGGCGCTACTCATTTTTGTAATTTTTTTTTATAATATCACCTATCAAGGAATGCTGCAGGTACATAATGTACCGTACATCAATGTTTATCTTTACGTACCGCCCACTGTACTTGTGGACGGAGTTACCTATGTTATTTCCATTTGACTACAGCGGCAAAACGTACCTAGGTACACCGCTAGAAAATTGCATTGGAAGATATTATATAAATTTTGGGATTTTAAAAAATATATAGTTGAAAATTTGAAATATTCTTATATAAATAAATATTAGAATGGAGAAATATTATATAATATTATAAATTAGAATAATAAATATAGTTATCTATTTTTATTCCTTACAAATTCCCCATCGAACCCACAGCAAAAGTATAAATTGCACATAATATTAAATCATTTTACATAAGGTTTCAGAAAACGCCCGAGAATGTTCTATATCACAAGTGCGAAGACGTTTGTGTATTAAAGGTTACCTAATCAATGATTTTTATAAATTATAAATTGCCTTGGGAATGAAATGGTTGTTCCAGTCAATTTCAAATCTATCATTGTCACTAATAAATAATAGTCAGTCTGTAAATAAATGAATTCAAAAATTCCCTTGGCTTATGTGACTTTAACTTTTATTATTTATAATGATATTATTATAATGATATGAAAATTACCTTACTTCATTTTACAAAGCAAAAAGTAAAGAAGAAAGTCACAAAAGCTTAAAAAATGTATAGCCTCGTTCCAGTTACACACAGAATACTAAACTGTGTCAGTTGTAAAAATATCATACGGTTTCGGTACTGTAACCACCATATGATAAAAATGATAGTCAACAACCAATTTATGCTACATCATTATAATGACATTAATACAATAAAGTGTCATAACAAAATATAAATCAGTCCATTGCCTTAATGAACCCCAAGTTCCAAACACAAACTGAAAATAAAAACACATTTAGATTAATCATATAACGTAAAGATAATTTAAATTATAAAGCCATGAAACTATGATACTACATCATACGGATAAAATATAACTTATATAGTAAATATATTTTCTTTTTATTTCTTCAATTTATCCCACATGCTTTAGGTAGGTATAAATAAAATAAATATTTGTATTATATTATATAATAAACTTAAGAAATATTTTTGCGTGAAATAATAGGTGTACCGAATATTATTTATGGTATTGATTTGTGCTTTTAATACTTTAACATAAATTTTAAAAACTACCTTTTTACACCTATTTATTGCTCGTAGGTTTTGATGCATTTACTGTAATATGATCATTAAATAGTACAGGAAAAAGTCAACGTAAATATAATGAAACATATAAATAATGTTATTAGTGATAATAAAATAATAAATGTACCTATCTACTTCGTAAATGCTATCCTGAATATTTCATATTTTATTATAATATTTAAATTATTTGAATATAATTATTTATTATATTTTTTGTTAAATATCTTTATATCTTATGAACTAAAAAGTATAATTTACAATGATGGGCGAAGGGTAGACAATGGAATCTTAACAACAGGTCCGCTCTCTGCTTATATTGTACGTGTAAGATGCATGAAGCATGTAAGAAAGAGCTTTCCAGATTTAAAATAAGAAATATCTACACTTGTCCATTTTCATTCGACTGGCATCTTGACTTTTTACTAATGCGGTTAATAAAAGGTCAACATTCAATTAAATTTATCTTACTCTTTGAAGAATGAGTTCAATCACACATTAAGATTTATTTAAGTACAACCTATATTACATAATTTAAACATGCTAACTCTTTTATTTTTATAAACAATAGATATCATTTGTAAATCTGGAAATATTCCTACACTTATGGAGTGGCACTTATTTTCATCCCGAAGCACCTACCTAATCGATACTGGCTGAGTAAGTAGATATTTTCGGCCATCGTTTGCTCGTTTCTGCGTAGTGTCCGTTCTCGCTGGTATTTACCTCGATCGCGCTTTGCCTCGTATAAAACACGTAAGGTGACTCAGTAAAGCTTATTTTGTTCCCAACATTTGCAAGAGAGCCATCTAGTGTCAAACGTTACAAACTTGCGTGTGCCTAGTGTAAATAATTGTGCTGTGTTTTGAGAATCCTTGTTTATCAAAATGCCTGGACGTCCTATTTGGCAGGTAATATATATAAATACTAGCACTAACTGTAATTGTCGCTATAGTTCATGCATTTTCAAAATTATTACTCAAATTTCACGATTCGTTCCGAGTGCTCCAGGTGACATTAATAGAAGCTACCTTAAAATATCAGGTGTACTATTAATTAGCGTTTGTAAAATATTCAATATAGCGGTGGTATAATATATAAATCGTATGACAAAATCATTTTTCAGCATTATTTCAATTCATTATTGGTATTTTGTAATCAAGCATCAATAAAATAATAAACACAATTAAAGAAAGTTATTTACATATTTAATTTATTATCACATTAGAAAAGAGTAATTATTACATACAAATATATTTGTGAAACACAAATTCACAAAAAATATATAGGCACTAAAAGATTCCATCGACCGTTCCTTACTCGTTAATGACAGTCATTGGTGAAAACATTATATTATTACTTAAAATATTTATTTATCCTACATTATGTATACTAATAATCTAACAGTCTATTTTATAAATAATCTTCTAAGATGATCCCCGAATCGTTAAATCTTCTTGTCAGATTTTTTATTAATTAGCGATTTTATATCTCCAATCATGAAATTCGCCGGTAAATTGTGAAATATTTGTTGCATAAAGCCTAGTAAAATATCTTCGATAGTCTTTGATAAAATCGGCCGCAAGGACTCAGATACTGGTCGCCAATTTGCATTTAAATAAGCGTTTGTGCTGTCCTCTGAAAATAAAAATAAAATATTAATAATAACTATGCACTTGTTTTTTTTTCGTTATTTGAATAGGTTCTATTATTTATAACCCATATCAGATGTCTGTTCATGTTAATTATTTTCATTACAAATTTTAACGTAAATTAATAATTTAAAATAAATCCGCTAAAAAGCACTATATTCGTCGTGTAAACTTCATAAAATGAATAAATGAATCACTTTGTTTTGTGAAACCTAAGCGAATTGGCAACAACTGACGCCCAAGGTCATCTACGACGGCGTCTCACGATGTTTCAACGTTGCAATTTGTAACATGAATATACTAGGAGAACATGTTATGCAAGGAGGTTAAGATGATGTATGTATAGTAGCGCCATCTATTATCGAATAGCATATTCATAAACAAACTATACACTGCTGATTTTTACACAACAGACATAGATGTCGCTAGTTATTTAAATAAATACTTACCGAGAGACGATATACCGTCGAACAAATTACTCATGTGTAATTTTAGCCCTCCAATGTTATATTTTACGTGCACTTGAGTAACATTGAAGAATGGTAGACTATCTTTTTCGTATAACTTTACGTCGCTCACAATGTCTATTGTCATATTACCTTAAAGACAAATTATGTTATTAATTACATTTTTTTTAGTTGTTTTATAAAAAATATTTTATAATAATATTCATATAACATCACTTACTTGGTTCAAACCAACATGAGCCGCTACCTACTAAAGGAATTAACAAAATTTTTCCTCTTAAATCATATGTGCCCTCTATTCTGATTTTTGGAACTCGAACTCTTGTATAAAAATCAAATGATTTACTATGCACTCTGAAAAATATAATAAAAGTAACAACAAACTAACTACCGCACCTACTAACTTTTTAAAAAAAGTTATAAATACTTACTGGCTCAATAATACTTCAGTTTTCCCAAAACCTGTTACCAATACGTTATCAAGCGCAGCATTGACATTAACGGGTCCTTCGCCCTGAAGTATTTTTATTTTTGGAATATTTAAAGGATCTATAGGAGGCAAATTTATTTCTGGAAGGCCTGTAATAAAAAGAACAGATAATGCAATGAATACTGTCACTGCCATAAGTATACAAGATGAAGAAATAGCACTTTCGCTTTCTGCTTATGTCCCACTATACATGTTTCGCAATTGAGGCTATGCTACAAACTTAGTGCCTTATGACATGTTTAAAAATTAATTTGTTATCTTTTTAGATTCATGCTAACACATTACATTGTATATAATATCATGAGTTGTTGTAAAGAGATATGTATGCCACTTTGTGTGTGTGTATGACATATATATGTAACTTGGTTATTTATATATATATATATATATATATATATATATATATATATATATATATATATATATATATATATATAAATATATATATATATATATATATATATATATATATAGAGGTTAGGTTATGAAAACTTTAATAAAGCAGGTACTGCTAGATTTAAGATTATCATATATAGTGCTGAAACGGTATTATTACATAATAAAAAAAATCGCTAACACATATTTATTTGTATATATCAATAGATATTTTGATAGAAATTATTGTATTTATTATAATAAGATACCTAAGTGCATGCTGCATTCGTTGTGCAACAGAATGCACGCCATCGGCCACTTGCGCAGCCGTCTAGCCTAGAACCGCACATTACCTACTTGTCCGTATTACTATCATTAGAAATGATGCGTAATAAATATTATAACATACTGGCTCATGTCTTCAGCGTTTCATTTTTACATAATAAATATTTTGAATAAAAAAATGTTGGACATGCGTTGTGATATCGCTACTTATATAAAGTAGTAAGTAGTAGTAGTTAAGTAGTATATATACTTAAAACAGACATCTTAAGTAATTTATTTCGTAATTAGGTTAGCAATGTATTGGTAAGTATTTACTCACAAAAATATTAAAATCTATTGTTGTTTAAAACGATCCGCGTAGCTTTAATATCTTACCTGGCCCTAAAGCTATAAACAACTTTTGTACGGCTTCTGTAGAACAATCGTCAAATTCTTGATCACTTTTTAGACAAGTCTGGACGAAATTAGCTGAAAGTAAGAAGTAATTAAAACATAATATAATATTTTTTTTTTTACATTTTAAGTATATATTTTATATTAAATAAGAATTAGGTTAAAAATATGCTTATGATAGAGTGAGTCACTCATATAGGCACATAGCAAAGTACATAGTAACATTTAATTATACTTAAATTAGACTTGTATAGACACAGTGAGTTGGTTGAGATATTTTAACTATATAATAACTTTTGGTTCAAATCGTATTTTTAAACGTTGTTTCCCCTGTTTGGGTTAGAAAAGGTATGCGCATTCTAATTACAACTCATATTTTGTGTACAAAATATTAAAAAAAAATTATATTTGTAAAAAAATTTATTAAGTTGTTTAAAAATAAACAAAGCTTTATTTTCAGTATATATTTAAACAGTAAACTGTAACCGTGAATCTACTTACGTTTCGTTTTGTAATATTCAGCCGATGTCGCTGAATATAGCACAGACACTATAAAAAATTTGAACAGCATGATTTTAATGCAAGCAACCAGGTGCCCTATTGAAGGCCCCGAGCAGGCTGCTCGAGGTGGTAGGTGAGGACTGTCGCTGAGACTGTCGTAGACTTACTTGCTGTTACGCGAAGTGGGGGCACAACGCAACTGCGAGCTATGTAAATAAAAATTAAACTTTGGCCTTCCAAAGTTGATGGCAGCTATCCACCCCTTTTGTAGGTTATAACGCAATTCTACAATGTACTGGCATTGTAGTAAATGATATGAACATTTATTTATTGATGAGAGTGACAGCTATTGTTACTTCACTTACATAATGCTATTGAAACGTTTTTAAGAATTTTTCTTGTTAATGTTTTTATATTACGTTATGTGGTAATGTTAACGTGTTCACTTAGTTGCATTTATATATTGTATATTGACGACGGTTTGATTGCTTTTTTGGCAGAAATTCCTTATGAATGCGTTAATCATAAAAAATTACTTAACGAACACGGTAACTTATTCCATGAAAGGGATACATCCTCTTTTGCAATATTGCCTCATAGCTTCAGATAGAGATTACCTGCAAAGTAGAAACTAACTATCAACATCAAGTTCCTGTAAAACTAGTTATTCTAGTTAGTGGACCGTCGAAGCGCTGCATTCGTAACAGAAACCCAGTAACAGTTAATAAGTGTTACATTGGTTCCGTCCCATCGACTCCTTGAACGCGATTACTATTTGGTAACTGTTTTTTGTTACTCTTTCCTCTATAACATTTACCTCTTGTACAATTTTAGTTGATTTTAAATTTATTTTAAAATAAAAACCGCCAAAAATTGGAGCATATAAAATGATTTAAGCATATGTAAGTTATTTAATTGTATATGTATTAAAATCTCAATCGACATGTCAATGTAAGACGTTTAGTTTCACCATTTATTTGATATGGGAAGTTCAGTTGAAAAGTAGAGGTCGCAATAACGTGTCTCTACCCAGAAAGCATACTTCCGATACATGAAAAAAAAATCAATGCAAATATTTCGCTCTTCTGAAATAACAAATGTTTTTAGTAACTGATAAAGGACGACTTGTGAAATTATTACATTAGTGGGGTTGCACTTAGAATGTCTTTATGAACTTAAAGACAGCCTTGAACAGTGAATGCTCGAAGTTTACACAATTTCGTGTTCGGGAATATGGTAAAAAGCTATTCCCAATATGCATTGTAATTATTATTATCAAACAGAGATCTCAGGAGACATTAATTGTTATTCATATCTATTTTTGATTTGTATTTTTTATTTATTTGTCATACAAAATATTAATAAGTGTGAAAATGAAGCCTTCGCAGTATCTAACTGTTAACGCAATGATTATGAACTCAATGAATGATATGAATAGATTGGTTGTTTATCTAATTAGTGAAAATATAAAAAATACTTTCATAATGTTCTTTATATTAAAAGTTAACAATTAAAATTAATACAGCCTTATGAATTCAATTAACATTTTGAAATTATAATTTTTTTATAAAGACTAAAGACTAAAAAAAAATATGTATTGTATAAAGATGTCTATATTAAATCCAAAAAATATTTTATATTTTAAGTGAATATATCATTTTAATTAGATACATTATGTAACTTTTTATCTATTCCTTATAAAATATTCTTAAATACATAATACTGATTATTACATATACCTAATTAACAAGAAATATTTCAAAGTTCGATGATAAAGTTATATTAATAATATAATTATTCATTTGTCAACGCTCTCATGCCAGAGAACCCACGCAAAGTTTATTCCTAACGATTAAATTGTAAATCATCACAATGGTGAGCAAAAACTAATTACAAAACCTAGCTTGTATCAAGGTTTTACAGTCATATGGATTTATTTAACAACCACACGAATTGGCTTGAGTTCAAAATAAACAAATCATACAAACCCACGCTCATTCTCGAACTTTTCCAATATCTTTGCTGTTTATGCTCTCCTGGTACTTGTACTTTTGTTGAATCGCGGGATGAGATCCGTCTCAGCATCCAATTTAATTAAAGATTAATAAAATCAAGTGTTTGTTTTTCTTTGTGTTTTTTCTACGTGATTATTTTATTCGTCGTCGGTTATTAATGAAAATATATTTATATATATATATATATATATATATATATATATATATATATATATATATATATATATATATATATATATATATATATATATATATATATATATATATATATATATATATATATATATATATATATATTAATGAAAATATATTTATATATTATTACTATTGTACATAAATAAATATTTATAAGCAACAAATATTTATTTATATTTTGTATATTTTAATATTCCCGCTATAGGCAAAGTAACGGAATGGAGTGGCGGAATTAAATAATTCCTCCGAGTGGGAATCGAACCCTCAAACATTGCGTTCACAGAAAACTTATAAAAAAAGTTAAATAAATATTTGTTTTGTCTAATTTAAAAAATAATATTTTTAATAATTATGTGACAAACAAAAGGGAATACTATAAAAAATAACATCGAAACCTATTAACTAATGATAATAAATAATAAACTTATATTCTAACCACAAACATAAAATAAACAAAATGAATATTAGTGTAGGTACTTATAATGTATTAAGACTTCCACAGAACGCAGAAGTTCTGTCATCTCTGCGGTTATTTTTATGTTTCAAATAGCTTTTAATGCTTGTAAATATGGTATGAACCTTATGGTAAGTCACCGGTAAAATCTTTTACTAAATTATAATTATTATTTGATTTGAGTTTAGTGTATAAAGAAGTATCCTGTATATCACAAAATATTTTTTATCTGTAAATAAGCAATATTGTTTTTGATTACGTGTTTACCTTTGATTATGTACATATATTATTTAAAAAATTAAATTTAGTGTAACATGCGCATGGTTTATTCAATTTTATATATTGCGACATTTAGATTGTACGAGTATGTTAGACTACACTAGACTTACGCTGAAATATTAATCTTCTAATATTTTTACTCGTTTTATAAATAACTCGTACTTTATAGTAAAATGTTGAACAGTTAATTCATCTAATATATAATAGTACATCAAACCATTTATAAAAAATTGTCAATTTCATAGAAAAGTTATTTCGTATTTCTAATTATTTTGTAGCAACAAAATAAAAATAAAAGTGTGATGCAAATGTTTTTAAATGCTTCTGTGACTCTGTCACCACAGATATATAAAAGCATTATAGTAGTCGTCCAGTAAATTATTTAATATAATAAAAATATACTCTCATACTAAGATTCGAGACAAACGTTTTTAGATGGTGATTACATTTTCGAACCTTAGTGTAAATTTCGTAACTATTTTCTTCAAAGATATTAAGAAATTGTAACGAATAGCTGCATACTTAAATCAATCTTAGTATTTATTTATTTAATTTCTTTTTAGCATTTCACAAATGTCCCAAAGGCCTAAACCTGAATTAAATTATACATTTAATAATATATTGAATAACAAAATATTTATATAAACTTTACGTGGTTAAGTGCAATTGTTAAACCTTAAAACAAACTCAAGGAATTTTATGTAGGATGTAATGTTATGTAGGAAATAATCTAAACAAAATACATACAAAAATGTTTTTATTAAACAGTATAAAATATTTACAAAATTATATTAGTCAGGTAAAGAGACTGTCGGTAAGAATTCGTTATTCTCTAATAAATTATAGCATTTTAAGCATCGCGTATGAACTCAAATCTCAAAATTAAAATCATGAAAATAATCAGACACACATCAAGCAACATAAAAATAACAATAACCCTGAGTTTAAAGATAAATTTGCTAAAGTTTTCAAAAATACTGATTTACCAAACAATTATCATGGTGTTGACGCATAAAATGTGTGTGCCGATGATTACATATGACGGGTGTTGCCAAACCCGCCGTGACCAGATTGAGACGCTCCCTTATTAAAGCCCATTTGAAGATTGAGTTCGGCATTATGTGCCCTAAGCTGTTCTTCTGTAAAAGTTCTCTCGTTCTTTTCTGCCATTTTTGGACCCAAATGTGGGCCATTGAATTCGGGGTGCTTTTGAGTCTGGAATAATTAAATAAGGCCAAAGTAAATTTCTATGTTAACATGTATTGAAAAAAATATTGAAGTAGATCATTTTCGTTGTTAAAATAATTACAAATAGCAGTAAACAAAATAATGTGAATTATTATGATAAAAATGCTTACTATTCTGCCCAAAGAGTATAAGCACAAGGTGACTTGAGGAATGTTACGCCTTTCAAACAGATCAGCAGTCTGGAAAATCTCTTCCTCTGGAACGCCATATTTTTTAATGGCTGCTTGAAACCTGGAATTTGCCACGTAATAGTAAATATATTTTATTTTTGAAATGATTAGATTTTATAAATATATAAGTGAATACATCAAAAATATTATATATCATTTACCTTTGAATATTTTCCATAAGTTGAAAATTGGTTCCTCTCTCTTGAATTTTTTTAACTGATCCAGGAGCTAATTTGTTAATCAACTTGCATAAAACAATGCCATCCTTGAGTACGTCCTCATACGCACCTTTTGGCACAGGCTCTCCAAGTACATCGGAAATCCACTTAAGGACTTCTTCCTCTTGTTCCTTGTTCCTAGCCTAAAAACATATGTTTATGTCAGAGACATAAATAAAAGTAAGCGTTTTGAACTACGGCCATAAAATATCTGCTCCAGTGCCAAGTCGTTTGATGGTACAGCGACCGGATTCCAGAATCATATCCGAAAATAACTTTAACGCAACCTTACAGATGTTATCTTAATGATGAGTCTGGAAAGCTTTGGAGTTAAAAGGGTAAATACAATAATTCATAATAAAGTGCAATCCATCTTTGTATATTGTACATAATATACTAATAATTTGAGAAAAGTGCAGGTAATTAACGAGTGCCTCAAAGAAAATTTTTAAAATTATTTAAACAGAAGAACTAAACAAACACAGTAATCGTCCGTCTTACAAAAACAATTAGTCTATGGTTAAATTGTTCTGAGGGAATTATTTACAAAGGAATGTTATAAATTTAAAGCTAATAAAGCTTACAGGCATCTTGGTTTGAAGAACTTATAATGACCACTAATGAGACGAGTATCCTGATCCGTATCAAAATGTGGACTGGTTTTGGATCCGCCCGCCCAAAGCCGGTCAGCGTCGGCGGGGGCGGCAGGCGTCATTCAGCCAGTTGTTTTCAACAAACTAAAGTCAAGCGCATACGTAATTATAGCTATTACACCATTGCCGTTCAGCCTACGATTGCATGATAAATCATTTTAATCATGATATTTTTCGAAATTAATGTGTGCAATACTAATGCATACTAAATTTAAATTGGGGTAACCCAATTAGAAAAATTAGTACTTCAATAATAAGCGGGCAACACTTTTGCTCTAAAAGAGTCGTCTCGTTTAATTTATCGGTGTTTCATTCACCTTCACTGACAACAACAGACTTACATAAATAAAATATATGTATATATTTACTTTCTATATCTATATTTTTTTTGTTGAACCTTCTTAACAATAACAATAATAATAATAATAATTTGCTAAATAAAGCTGCAAGTTATTAATTGTGGCTTTGTTTTTTTTCTAGCTGTTCCAATCTTTACGCCAAAATAAAACTATTGGAAGTGTATAGTCTTTTAACAGATATCATAGGTAGATAGATAACTATAACAAGATCGTAATATAAAGTCACCGTTATAAATCGACGTGACGCAATATCCGGTGTTAAATCTGTCTTAGATTCGTAAAATTTTTTGTTTCTAATCTCACTAACAACGTTTCTCAAGATTCAATCTTTATGTTTCTTCATAATAGTCTCGCTCTCGCATAGTTGTATTTCGGATTCTATCAATTTAAATTAGAAGTTTATATATTTGTGACACTGAATACATGTACCTAGCCTATCTACTCTTGTATTTTTTGAGTATACCTCAAATATATCAAACATTAATAATTTAAATTGGAATGCTATTTATTATAATTTTTAATTAAGTGCATCAAAGCGACTAGTATCACAACTTGGTTGTAACATTAAAATTATAATGTAATCCGAATGATTAATTAGGTAATCTAATTAGATTATACATGATTACAATTTTAGGGTTTGGTGCATATTATACTTGTAGAGACCGACCGGAATATTATACGTCTTTTATAAGTACGTAATATGTCAAATAATAAACACTTATCTAACATCATATGTGCCAAAATATTTAACTAAAAGTGCTCATGATGTGTAAAGTAGGGACTGGACTGGCATATGTATGTTATTTATTATTACATACGTATCACATTTATTATTTAAAAATAGCATGACTCTACAAAAACCACGTAGGTTTATCTTGAGTGCCGTATACGTATATATATTATATAATATATTTTAAAAAATATGCTTTGTATCTTTCTTAGTGTTTTTCATTCTTAAATTTTAATCTAGATTATTTATTAAATGAGGAATCTTGTATGACCTGGTACGCTTGCCATACTTGTTATTTGCTGATAAAGTAACTTTTTATTACAGAGAGGTATAAATTTGGATAGTTTAAAAAGCTTAGTTTTATAAGTTAATCTACTTGTGTATTCTTTTTTATGTTTTTATCATATAACAAAATCATAAAAAGCCGTTTAACAAATTCACAAACATAACAAAATCAATCAAAATTTTGCAGGTATTTATTTATTTATTTACTTTGTCGAATTTACTCCACGTAGTTGTCAATATGCAATAATAAATGCTGTTCCAGAAATATAACTTTTAATTTTAATAAGAGATCTATACTGTTCTACAATTATATCTTCTCTTCTCGTTAGCGACAACTGAAAGCAATAAAAATAGAATCTAAAACCAGACTGTTATAAAAGACATACCTACCTATATGATCAGTACTAAACTGTTCCCGAAGTAATTATTGTTTATCTTTTTTAATTTGCCATAATTGTATAACGTACCTACTCATCTTTTTATTCAGAGTCATCGTGTGCCAAAATCTTAGTCGTTTCTCTTTATTACCAGATTAAAACTATTAGTTAAGTTTTAAATGAGATTCTAAGAAGTCATTGTAGCTCAGTGAGACAGTATTTGTTTAAATAAAGATTGAATTGTATTAACTTTCCCGCTCTAATAAAATAAAGTGCAGTGTTGAGTTCCACCAGTCAACTCGGAATGTCTCAAATTCAGGCAAAAAGTGGAACATGAAAAGAACGTTAATCTCTAAGAAAGTTTTTAAGACCAGATTAGCACAACACAACTGTGTAATATTTATGTTTGTACGTTTGTCGTTAATCCGGCAATAATTCTAATATTAGACTATTTTCGAGTGCACTCGATGATGTCAGAACTAGCATTTTCGAAATATTTTCTATATAAATAACGCCTAAGCATTTCATTTAATGCTATCTTGTAATTATTAATATATTTTTTTACAAATAAATTTATCATTAATTAGTCTTTTTCTCTCATGTATTGTGCTCATTGTATTGAAAACCAGCTAAGTGAATTAAAATAGAGATTTCGAATTTAAGACATTGTATATAATTTTACATAGTATTGCACAATATACAGATACACTGTATATTATTTTGACTGTAAATTTTTTTTTCGAATGCTTTTATTTCAGAGATATAAATATACTAGGTTTACTTGGTGATTTTGAAAATTGCGATAATTGTTATTAATTATTACTATAATTACGAAGCTAACACACTGTTATAAAGTATACCTAAAAATATCTTAATTATGTACAACATAGCAGTATACTGAAATGTTTTTACATATAAGATTTGATATAATATTAGTAAATATCTAAAATAAAGAAACATCTGTCGTTTTTGTAACTACGTATTTTAATAAGAAACCTCTTATGCCATAGGTACATACCTACCTAAGGTATGTAGAAAATTTGATTTTATTCTTATTATATCAATATGAAAATATTAAAATTACATCTATATAGTTCTAGTTAGTATATGTTATACTTTAACTATATTAATAAAAAAGGACGCTTATAAATTTTAATGTATAAATAGATATCTCTAGCACTGGCACTAATCCAACTAAAGTCAAAGTACGTTCAGGCACGTGCTGGGAAACCCCTTAAAAATTTTATGTAATTTATAGTGACATTTTTATATATACTTCTATGCTTAAAGAAATGAAACAGTAAAATTAGAGCAATATAGTTTTTTTAACATCTGATAAAATAAAACTATGAAATATTTCTAATTATGAATTTAGTGACTGTTTTAAATCATAATACATCTTTTTCAGTTTAAATGTTAGTATTTATATAAAATCGTTTTCTTTGCTCCAGTGCGCTGGTAAACGCGAGCCTGAAAAGGAACAAGAGGCACAGCGGTGGATTGAAGCTGTGATAGGCGAGAAGTTTCCAGCAGATTTGTCGTACGAATTGGCTCTCAGGAATGGAATTATACTATGCAAGCTTATGAACAGATTGCAGCCAGGCATTATCCCTAAAGTGAATGTTTCGGGCGGAGACTACAAATTTATGGATAATATTAGCCAGTAAGTTATGTTTGTTTTGTTTAATAACAATATCTTTTTTCATAACAACATAAAAGTAAATATAGGTACATATAAATAGGTACATATAAATACTCCAATTATACTAATATTATATTATTTTCCTTCAGATTCCAAAAAGCATGTATTAAATATGGATTACCAGATGTGGATCTCTTCCAATCAACAGATTTGTGGGACCAAAAGAATATTGCGTTAGTTACGCAAACAATCTTCGCTCTAGGCAGAACGGTATAAATTTATGTTTACTGCTCTATAAAATAATTAACAAGTAAATAATTGTAAACTTTTGACTTGAAGTAATTGTTTTTTTACATACATTATAAGTATATTATAATAATGTGATATATCATCAAAAAACTGTGTCTGTTAGCTACGAGTTAAGAAGGCCTTATTCATATAATCTTAGCTAATTACGTCAAATAGATTAGCAATAACTCGTATAAAGAAAATGTAAAAACAGTAATATAACCTTGTTAAATATTTGTTTAGTTATAGTAGCATAGTTTTGTGAGTATAGTAATACTTTTCACCGAACTACATGTATTGTCAGGATATGAGATTTAGCTATATCATATAAACTTGCAAATAAAATTAAAAAATGCCTGTAAATCGCTGATATATAACACTTAACAGGCTGTGTTGACACGTTTACAACTCATCATCAATGTTCACGAAAAAATCTGCGGGGCGATAACTATTAGCTTTACGCCTAATGAAATACTAGCTACAAGGATAATGAATTTAAATGACGTAGACAATCATAAAATATTTTAATTATCTAAAGAAATTTAAAAACGTCTTACATTTCACAATTTCAGACATACAAACACCCAGAATGGCGTGGCCCCTGCCTAGGTCCGAAGCCCGCTGAAGAGAACCGCCGTGAGTTTAGTGAAGACGTCCTACGTGCAGGAGAAGCTGTCATCGGTCTACAAGCTGGTACTAACAAGATGGCGTCTCAGTCCGGACAAAACTTCGGCGCTTCACGCAAAATTATTTTGGGCAAATGAAGTAACAGGACAACAGAAACTTAAAAGATTTCTTTAATTTTTATAGACCTTTTTCATAATTATTTCTAGTCTATAATGCTTTTTATTTTTTTATTTATATCAAATAATCTATATAATATTAGGTAGATATGGAATTAATTGTATTATTTTTATATGTTTTATATGCTATAATTTTAGATCATATTATTATACTGAACATGAATAAATGATTTTTCCCTTCTCTTTTCATAAATTTATTACTTGGTTTCGTTATAACATTTTATGTTATTCATGTTTCATGAACATTTTATATTATTTTCTTATATACCTATCTTATTATATAAAACAATAATATCTGTGATCTTTATATGTAAAAAAATAAAAATAAATTATTGTTTGAAAAATTTGGGTCGTTGAATATTTCTTTTTTTAATTATATGTTTATGCATAGGTATACTAAAATTAGCTTCAATTAAGTAGAAAGTACATATAAATATAATTTTGTGATCAAAATTGATTTTTATTGATTCTGCCAAATTATCAGCTTCTTTTAGGTGCTTACCTAACAGAACGTCTCCTAATGTCGTCATAATACTAAGCACCTACCTATATCTGTTAAAGGTTAATATAATTTCTATAAATGCCATCGACGACATAGACTAGTAAACATCTTTAACTTTTTTAGATACATATCAAAAAATAACCATTTGTGAAATATTACAAATAGCATCTAAGTGGATAGTAGTTTGTATCTACATGATAAACAAAAAGGTACAGCGGCTTGTTTTCATAACTGTTGTTTAAAAATATTAAAAATATTAGTAAATAGATTTGCAGTAAATTTAGTAGGTAAGAAAATTATGAGAAAAAGATCGTCTGTTAATGATTGAGCTTTGAATTGAGCATGTATAATATTTAATTTTATGATTAGTAAAAGAAATTAAATTAAGTACCTAACAGGAAAAGAAATCATGACAAACTTATTTGTGTAGTATATTTCATACATAATGACTGAGTGCCCTAATCAAGTTTAATTTTGTCAATTTTTATAAGTTGTATTTTATAGTTATACAACAATACAATACAAGTCGCCTTGTTGCGCGGGCTTCACATCTAGTAGACCGATATTTATTTAAATTGAGAAATTATACATATTATATTATGTATGTTGGTAAAAGAAATCTAATATTATAAAAGCTATACCCTACTACCTATATCTACATATAAATAAAATTGAAGTGTCTGTTTGTGATTTCAAAATAATTGTGTTTTAAAACGCATATAATTATTTACACGCTACTTAAACGCAAAAAAACATTTTCATAATCTCCGGAACAGCTGAACCGATTTTAATAGAACTATTTATGGATTATTTATCTCGGGATTTACGCGGGTAAATAACTTTAACCGCGTTAGAGTACCTTCCGCCCAGATAGAATGTTGCACATGATAATGATAATTTTCATTTATATACTTACATATATTTTTCATTATTTTTCATAGATAAAGTGATTCGAATACTTATATGTACAATACAGGCACATTATGTTAGAGTAACTAAGAGATCGATTGCGCGAAGCTGCAAACGGATCGCTAGTAGGAAAATGAAATGTTCAATTTCATATTATGTAAAAGTGATACTACATGACATTAGCAAATATGTTGATATAATCGAGCGCCATCTATGTTTCATAATCAACATTAGTTAGAAATAAAAAAATTATAAAGTTACTGCGCATAATAATTGTGGGGCAATATAAATGTGTACTTAAAAAAAATTCTTCTCCACTGGCACGATTAGGGTAGAAAACGTTGTAAGAGTCAACAAATCAAATTAATATTGTGTTGGAAATATCAATTTGCAATATAAATATATTATATTTTAATTTTAAATTTACAACAGTAGTTATATTGTAAATGGTAAATTTTAATTCCTTTTACTTTTACTATATTTTTCTTTATGAATGTCACTAAATTTTATACTTGATTTTGTATATAGAAAGAAATAAAACCATACAAATTCAATCATTTTCAATACTTCGTAATCCCCATTTCATGGATTACTTGCCATTTTTAGACAATAATTAAATTAACTATAAGAGCCATCTATGTTTCGAGTTAGTAAATTAACAATTTGTTTATTCTTATATCACATAGTTAATTGACATATTTTCTTAAAGATGGCAGAATAGTGTATAAGATGTTCAAGGTCACCAATAGAGATGTGCACCAAAGATTAGGTTCATGGTGCGAGTTTATAAAATCGATATAATTTTCGAAATTAAATAAAATCAAAAAAAATACCATTTGGAAATATCAGCTAAACGATATATACGAATATTTATCTCTTCAATTTTTTTAATAAATATACAAAGACCGTGCAATCAGTTAGACCTGAGTAACGTAGCGACATTCAATAAAAGTTTGATCTAGCTACAATTCATTCTTTACATTTCAAAATGCTTTTTTGTCCTCAGTTTCAATTACGCTGCAATTAAAGAGGAGTCATGTTACGTGCTTATTTTGTCACTGAATCTTCAAAACGAGTGCTGTACATGTTCAATTCCTAATTTACTTTACGTATGTAATTATGAAAAGGAACAATAATTATTTTTTACGATGTTATACATTTTATAATAAAAAATATCCCTATTTACATATGCTGCTTACACTTTCTACTGATACCAAGTAAGAAGAAACTTTTATTAATTTTATCAATAAAACTAAAAATCTTAATAATAAAATATTATAGTATTTATATTGCTATTCGAATAAGTCGACTTGCACGAACGACAAAGTGACAACACAACACTATTATTAAATAACAAGCTGGCTAGTACTTGTTGTGATTTCTGTGACCATTTAGTATTTATTTGTGAACTTAATTTTTTTAATAGATTTTGCAAAAATATGCAATCCTTCTGTGAGCTTATAAGAAAATGATAACCTTCGGCGCATCCACTCATACTTCCACGGGTCCAGAAGAATCTGGTACGAAAATAATAAACCACTGTCAACTATGAAATTACGTTTTGATAAATTTGAATATATGTATTAATATTTTTAGGCGAAGTTAGAAGCATTTGCGAAAGTGTTTGTAGTGATGGTTCGAATGCAACAGTACAACCAGGGGCGAATCAAAGACCCCGTATGGACATAGCATGTGTTTTGGACGTGACCCAAACATTGAACCTTGCTCACAGGAAAAGAGCTCTGGAGGAAGTTCGTCTGGCCTCTGATCTTGTAAATGCAAACTTACACCATATTCAAGTAAGCCTAAATTATTTATATAAATAATGTCTTTAAATATATTTGGTTTCTTTTGGTGAGCTTTGGTTACTTAATATTTACTTAATGATACAAAAGCAAAATCTATTTTTAACAAAAGTTATTGCTGTCCGTTAACATTGATTTTAATGAAGCACAACTGTGTTTACTATTCATGATTTTTGCTTGTCTACAGCTAGGAAATATGAGTTTTTTTTAAATGGTTAACCTTTAATTATAATATAAAGTTCATATAATAACCAATATTTATTTCGAATAGTTTGAAAAACTTGACTTTGGAGAAACAAGTGTACTGGACACATTTTACAATGCAGATGTGGCTCTTGTGGATCTCAGTCTCCAAGTCCAGCAAAGTTCCTTGCTCTACCATCTTGGTGTTCGAGAAAGCTTTGATATGAAAGAAAATGTTCTATTATACAATGATGTTGATTCTGATGCAACTTTACGACTTAAAGTAAGTATATTTTATTGTTTATGATTTGCCTTTTTATTTTCTGAAAATACATAACTGAATTTTCATTTATTTATATTCAAATTATAATGACACATTTACTAAATGTATGAAGATTACAGATTAACTATTTGTACATTATTACATCAATATTCTTTTTAAAATATGGTTGAAATAAAAAAAATCTATGATTTATATAAAATTAATGAAAACATATTTTTATATCCTTTGACATATTTTCATTGTTATGCATGTGATTTACTCACAAAGGACAATTGTAATAGCAAGGCTGAAGATATTATTCAATTCTGTTAGTTAGACAACTGTGCAGCTATATTGCCGGACAATAAAGCTATATAGATGATAAATATTTGTATGTAGAGCTTGAGAGACATTTAAGTTAGTATTAATAGTTTATTAATATGTGATTGATATTTGTAAAAGCTTTATTCCTGTGTAACAGCTTTCATACCATACTTATGGCTATTTTTATGTAATAAAACATATAAATGAAACAAAAAAGTATTTTGATAAAATTTATATTATAATATCTATTTTAAATTTAACCCCACTTTTCAAGATAGTATGTTGTACATTTTATAATGTTTCTTAAGTCCAATCAGAAGCTACATTTAGTGAACAAACAAACTACAGTAAGTAAACAAAAAACAAACAGTCACTTAAGCCTTGAATGATAATATCAATAGTTATTACTCTCAATTTCTCAATTGCTCTATGCTAGATATATTTCATGAACAAAGCCCTATTCACATTGACTGGATTTTATATTTAAAATATTGTTTTTGTTTTATAATCATTTGAAGTTGTAGAATGCTTAAAAATTAGGAATATTTAAATATTATCTACAGGCTAACTTAACAAAATATGTGCATTTCAAAATAAATATTACTATGCTCAATTATTTTAATTGAGCTTAAATTATATTTCACCATATGATATTATATACCACAAGTTCAATAATTAGTACTATGACAATGAAGTAGCTGAGGAATTGTAGAGTTAATTAAACATTAAATGGTAAAATTAAATTATATTATTGATACATATTAAAAAATATATATTTTAATAGAGTATGCAATGCAAGGAGACCTTGTTCATTTGATCCTTTATTGAATTATTGTCACCTTGTTTCATGTGTTAATTATGTGAGCTGAATAATTTCATTGTATTACTGGCTGCACTGCCCGGTTTTACCAACTTTATTTAATCTTGTTTATCAATCAATCTCATCAATCTCAACTACCTACAACCATATATACTAATCAATTAAACATAAATAGCATGATACAAATATCTTTTTATTTTATTTTATTTTAATGTTGAACATTTGCATTTTTAAAAATTGATATTTTCCTCATTCTTTGAACCATTTAATAGTATATTGAGTTATTCTGTATTTTCCACTCGGTGACCTGTGTGACCTGTGTTGCTATCAGACAGCTTATTGTACTCACAAACATATTTCAGATTTCTTATTTATTTTTGCATGTCTAATTTTATATGTGTAATGCTTCATAGAACAGCTTGTAATATTGCGCCTTTTTATTTTGTTAACCTTATTACCTTGTTAATTTAATGCCATTCGCTTTGAATTTATTTAAAACAGATTTACTTAATTATTAAATTAATAATTTGAAGAAGTTTTAATCTATAAGTGCAATAACTTGTTCTGCGCATCCGAATTTTAGACAAAAAAATTGCATATAACATAAATATAATAATTACATATAGGTATTATCTCTATAAAGTATCGTATCTTTTATTTATTATAAATAATTCTGTAGTACGTAAGAGTATATTTAGTTCGCGCAAGTATACTTTTACATATTCTATACTTATGTATCTATACTGATTTTGATTGATTTCTCATACTAATGGGACACAGCGTGAAGCTAAAAAATTGGGGTTATTAAGACAATATCATATTGAAAATGTCACCTCAAAAATATATGGATAGATCTAGATCTTATTAATTAGCTATTTGGTTTTCTAAGTCGTCTCTATCAACCCCTAAAAAAGTTCTTTGCCAGCCGTGTTTGTTGCTCCTGGGTATATAAAACTATAAATGTCTATAAAAATAAATAAATAAATGAAACGTTTATTACATTATCTGTTTGTTTCAGATATCCCTTCCGAACTTCCTGTTCGTATCGTACAAGCTAACAGATGCGGGTACGTGCGTTATAACAAACCCCGCTGCAGCTAAATTCAAGGGCGAGGAGGCGCCTGATCCAAAACAACATTTAACTTTACGTCTAAAAAATATCCTTCAAGATGTTGAAGTCCAAACCAAGTAAGTGTATCAATGTTAATTTATAATAAACTAAATTTATTGAAAGCTTTATAATAATAATATGAAATATAATTTGTAGAGCGTAGTAAACGCAATACGTAACGTAGTAAACGGTTTGTGGGTTCGATTCCTAAGTGGGAAGAATGAATTAATTTCATTTTGTTCGCTCTATATATATATATATATATATATATATATATATATATATATATATATATATATATATATATATATATATATATATATATATATATGTATATATATATATATATATATATGTATATATATATGTATATATATATGTATATATATATATATATATATATATAATATATATATATATATATATATATATATATATAATATATATATATATATATATATATATATATATATAATATATATATATATATAAATATATATATATATATATATATATATATATATATATATATATATATATATATATATATATATATATATGTATATATATATATATAGATATTTTAATAACTGCCTTAATACTTATTTTATGCAAATTAATGTATTTAGTGGCTTACGAGTCTGACATTTTCTCAATAAACTTATTATTTTATTGCGTACATAAATAAACACCCACGGTAAGATTATGCTGTCATCGTCATCAATGATACTATTAATTTAATAATATTAAAAATATTTGCTTCACGCAAATTATTTAAGCATTTAACAAGAAATATGCTTTATTGTTTTAGTTATTAATTATATATTATATCTGTAAGTAACAGTGAAAATAGATTTACTAGATGCTATGTACAAACAACTAAGCTATCTGTAATTATGATTAATTTTATTATTAACTGATCTAACCTTATGAGAATAACAGAATAGTTTATTATTTCTCTATGGCATCTTAGTGATTTCTTATTTAGTTTATAAATAACTTGCCTTAGACAACTCTGGCACATTACGGAAATTCCGGTCGGACAGGCAGACAGCCAAAAATGTTCTTATAAACTACGTGTGTATAATTCAGATATATATAGCAATCTTTCTGCATGGTAAAAATATGTATAAAGCACTATAATTTGATCCAACATTAAGCAGGCTATTCAAATTAATAGATATAAATCAACTTTATATCAGCATCAATATGCTTTCTTATAGTAGACAGAGAGAACGTAAACGCCCAAAACACTCTGTTCTCTACTGTTTTGTATTGAGCGGTCCCACAGAATAGAATAGGTATACTATTACTTGGTATGAAACATGTATGTATACTTAGTATTACTCTTAGTACTCTTGAATACTGGAAAGATGCCACATCAGTAGCAGCAGGGCTTTATTATCCCTATTTACAAAGGGAGGGGCAGTGTTCAAGATTGCGGTAGTTATAGGGGCATTAAGCCACACCATGAAGCTCTTCGAGCGCATGATCGGCCTCAGGCTCCAGCCAGGTTTCAACCAGGATCAGGCACTATGTACGCCATTTTTGCCCTCAGAACTTTGATGGAGGCTTACAGGGAAAAAAGGAGAGCTCTGCATGTGGCCTTTTTGGACCTGCAGAAGGCCTTTCACTGTGTGCCACGTCAATGTATCTGGTGGGCATTGTGATCCAGGGGGATCCCTATATAAGAAGGGAAGCCTATATTGAGGTTATCAGAGATGTTTACAACGACTCTGCTTCAGTGGTTAAGCCGCTGTCACCGACGCGACACCAAGACCTTCTCGATTACAGTAGGGGTTCACCCAGCTCTGAGTCCGTTCTTATTCAATGTAGTGCTGGATACTGTCTCAACTCACATCCAATGCCAGCCTCCGTGGCTAATGATGTCGAAGACCGAGTACATGGCTTGCAGGAACCCGGACTCGAGCACCATCCATATCGGGCCTGAGCCAGCTGTTAAATTGGAGAAGTTTAGGTACCTGTGATCCGTTATGCAAGAGTCTGGAGGCATCGAACACGACATCCATGCCCCACCGCGCCGTATAAACGCTGCTTGGGCCAAATGGCGGGAGGTCACTGGTGTGGTTTGCGATAGCAGAAATATATAGATAGCATTATCCGACCGGTTCTTTTATACGGCAGCGAATGTTGGTCAACATTATCTCGGCACACTCAGGAGCTTCACGTCACGGAGATGAATAAGCTGAGGTGGATGTGTGGCGTTACGTGGTCCGACCGCATACGCAACACATTCATCAAGGTAGTCTTGGGGTCCGTGACGTAGCGGATTACATTATTATTATTTTTACTGTACGTAACATTTATTACTGTTGCAGTGTATTAGATTATTACATTAATCTAAAACCATTAAAAATATATAAAACTTGTTCGAAGTGGTTTCCATTGTATGCAATACATTCCTCTAAACCTTGAGGCCAGCAATCAATAGCAGCACGCACTGTTTCTATGGGAAATTTCTTCACTGCCAATCGTGTGGATTGTATTAGGTACTACCAAATTATTAAGGCGTTAAGAGCAAGCATTACTCTCTATAAATCATTCTCTCTATCAATCATTTTTTCGTCATGCTTTTCGTATGAACACTATTTGGACGGCCGGATCCTTTTTTGTCACAAACAGAGATTTCTTTGTACCTGCCGATAACCCGGTACACAAATATTTAACTAAAACCAAGCCTATGTAGAATTTAAAAAATTATATCTGGCTTTTTTATGTGATGCAATCACAGCGACTCTATTCTCTTTATAACCCCACTCCATTTTAATATCCCAAAATATAATACAATATTATGGTGCGAAAATAAGAAAACACAATGAACAATCGTATAAAAATTGAAGATTTCAAATTTAAAAGTAATATTTTGTTTATATTTAATTGTACAAGTATTTGTGGCCAGACTAAGTGTAGGTACATATAAACGGCGGCATGAAATGACATTTTAATAGAAAAAAAAATGAATGGTATTAAGTTATTTTATTTGGAGTAATAACTTATTAATAGCTGCACAATAGGAATTACTTGTGATTTGAGAAGAAATATCATGTACATTTTAGACTTTCCCATAAAGATTATGATCAAGTGTGTCATTCCTGAGCACTGTCTGTACTAATATTATAAAGAGGAAAGATTTGTATGTTAAAGATTTTGACGAAATTTGAATCGTAGAGACCTTAAGCTTCTTAGTTAAAAGTAACATAGGCTACTTATATTGTGAATATGGAAGAAGGGGTAAAATGGACCCTGAAATTTTGTATATAAAGGAATCGTTATTTTTGAAATGAGAGGTCATACCTATCTTGTACAATTTGGTTTCAACGTACCTTAACCTATACTGTCTAAACTAAAATGTATAAATAAATTATTAAAATGTTTGCTATTGTTTGAGGAGTTCCTAAGTATTAATTTATAGGTATTTATGTATAAGCCAAAATGATTTCAAAAATTAATGTCGTGCGAAGCCGGGACGGGCCGCTAGTAATTAATACAATTTTACCGTATTTTTAAATAATGTGTGTTTATTACTATTAAGCATACAATGTATTTTAAACTTGAAACCCAGGATAATATAAGGTATAAGAACATTCCAGAGCTCACATTCAAGAAAAATTCCTATCTGACCTACGCAAGGCTCGCGAGACTTACAGTGGAACGGAGCTGGCGAACGTACTGCATGCCATGCGAAGGCGCTTAGACGATCCAGCTGTCTTATCCGGAGATACGATATTGAATCTTTTAATATCCTATAGAGAAATACAGGATTATGACGCAATTGTACAGATTGTCGACGATCTGAAAACTATTATGAACAGAAAAAACTATGTCAACATGCCTATTATAAGGTTTATGTATGCGTTTGCTATGAATAGGTAAGTTGATTTTAATATTGCAGTTCTATTATTTATATGAAATTACATGTTTGTAAGTTATATATTGTAAATTAGTCATCTTAAGTAAATTGTATTTTTTTATTAAAGTAAAGCTAAATAATGATAGCTTGTAACTACTGTATTAAAAATATTTAGAAATATATAAAAAGCTTTTGACGTAGCGGGACTCGAACCAGCACCTCTCCTAAATCCCCCAAGCGCTCTAGCCAATTTAGTTACGTGTTCTGATCAAGCTTAGTGATTTTTTTCTTTGTATGTAAATAACACTTTAAATGTTAGAAAACTATGTAAACATTTCAATGTAGCAGTATCTGACTTTATTAGCAAACGCATAGAGACGCTAGTTAGTCTGTAATTATTGCAAAAAAATATATATACTAATGTAACAAAAATAATTAATTGTTAACAAAAAATTACGGACGTATATTGTAGAAGTAAAAAAAAATATTAAGTGCGAGTTGTATTCGCGCAATTAATACTAAATCTTGTTGATGCGTGGCGTACGCGGCGAATTTAAGCACAATTTTTTTTGGGAAAAGTTATTTTGATATACGAACATACAGATAGACAAACAGACAGACAACTAAATGATAATCACTTTTAAACCGTTATTCCACACTAAGGCAGGAAAAGGAAATCTCGCTACTTTAATTTTTTTATGTTTTACTAAAAATAATTAATATTTAAATTCGTTTAATTTAATTCCCGTTTATTATGAAATTTTTAGTATATGAATAGTATTTTATCTATTTTTATTTGTTTTATTAAAAATATTTCAGCATAATTTAATGAAAACTGATATTTAACAATCTTTTAAGGAGAAATAAAGAGGGTGACAGAGAAAATGCTTTAAAAGTTTGCGTGAAGGCGTTGGAAAAAAAAGAAAATAGATTTCCTGACATGTTATGCCTTTGCGGTCGTATATATAAGGACAAATTCGTTGAATCTCAACACACAGATGTGGAAAGTTTGACTAATGCTATACATTGGTAAGTAATATAGATATACATTAATAAATATAAGTAGATACGTTATATAGATTATAGTGTATAATTTACGTCATTTACATATTAAACCTATTACTAACGGCTGCCATGTTGACTTACAAGAAATGCGCTTTTAGTGACATAACTAGTAAAACAAGTGCGAGTCGGACTCGCCCATTAAGGGTTCCGTAGCAGAAAGTAACAAAATGTAAAAGTTCTTGTAATTTAGTTTAGTTTACATGGTAATTTTATATTAGTACATCTTATATTATTTTATCATTCTCCTATTTTAGAAATTACAGTAGGGGACAATTTTACCACTTTAGAAGTGTCTTTCGCACAACATTTTAATTTGAGTTTCAATTCTAAGTATAAAGATTTTTTTTTCTTTCTATTTTTGTGTCAAAATCTTATGCGGTTCATAGAATACATCTACTTACCAAGTTTCAACAGTATAGTTCTTATAATTTCGGTAAAAGTGGCTGTGACATACGGACAGGACGAATGTATAAGGGTTCCATTTTTTACCATTTGGCTACGGAACCCTAAAAAAGGCGCATATATCGGAAATGTTGTGAAGTATTTTAAGATCGAACATTTTAGAAGTACTGTTGTCATTAAATCTGGTCAACGCACATCATAATCTGGTTGTAATATATTGAGTATATCATGAAATCTGACTAACCATTTCATTAAGCATGAAATGGTAAGCTGTCAAGTTTACGTTGTGGCTAAGACATTTACAAAGTAAAACAGGAAAATAAACGAGGACTGTATAATAACGACGACGTTCATATAATTTATTAGTAAACTAAAATTAATTCTAGTACAAGTTATGGTGATTATTTGCATTGTTTATATATGTAATTACTATCGATAAATAAATATAGTTTTTTTTTGTCTTTTCTTTTTATAACAGGTACAGGCAGGGTTTTGAGGTGCAGCCAAACGAATATGCGGGTATTAATTTGGCAACTCTACTAGTTATAGCTGGAAATGAATTTAAAAACTCTCAAGAACTACAGCATATAGGTATGGATATAATATATGTTACCATATTTATTATTTTTCGTAATTTTTTTTAATTTACCTCACTTACTAAGTCTTCTTTAACATTAGTAAGATTTAAATATACTAAAATAAATGATTAAAGATATATGTTTAAATAAGTTTCCATTTAAGACTGCTTGTCTTGTCTTGCTCACATGGAAACAACATTCAGTGTATAGAAAGTATATAGACGTTGATCATTGGTAATACATATTAATCGCTCAAAATAAATAATTACAAAGGCTCCATAGTGGTAATAATAATATATATATTTGCCTATTTTCAACCTAATTGTGGTTTGAAACTAAATATAAAATTATGAATATATTTCAATCTGTTTATAAATAGATGCATTTAGCATTTAAACCACATAATATGTCAACAACAAAATATTTATAAATCAGTTATAAGATTCATTAGGACTTTACTATTAAAATAAGAAAAATATTAGTATTATTTATGATATTTATTTTTTAGGTATGGTACTCAATCATTTAATAGGTAAAAAAGGCAGCTTATCATCATTAAAAGACTATTGGGATGTAGCAACATTCTTTGAGATCTCAGTTCTGGCGCAAGACTATGTAAAGGCGATACAAGCAGCTGAATGTATGTTTAAACTGAAGCCGCCCAACTGGTATTTGAAGTCCACTATAGGAAATATAGAGCTTATTGATAGGTTAGAAAATGAATATTTACTTATTTTGAAAGTTTTAAATATAATTTTATTAGAATTTTAGAACTAATGTTACACGTTTTCATTTTTTTCAGGTTTAGGAAAAGTGAGGAAACATCACCAGAACAACAAGTGTTTTCGTTTTGGATGGAGTTCTTTGTTGAGGCAACTAAAAGCACATGTGAAAATATTATCCGCTTTCCTGTAAGTAAATATATAATATTTTTTTTTATTATATGTTAACGAATTGTATGTATGTATATTGTATATCTATAGCAAAAAAAAGAACTAACTTTTGAAATTAAGCATGTTAATTCCAAAAATGTCTTTCAAACCTCCATTAAACTTAATTTTCAACACTCATTCTTTGCTTGCTGTAAATATTGTACTCTATAAATAATTGTTAAAATGGTGATCTAGTTTCATCTACATATAATGGTTTATTTTACAATTAAACTATATTGTTCTCTTATGTATAAATACAGCACAGTAAAAACATTGATAATCGTTTCCAGGTGGTAATTCTAGAAACGACTAAGGTGTATATGCCATCGTACTTAAACGTGAACATGGGGGCGGAACAGAAGTCCATAGAGATATTCAACTTGTGCCTGGACTCGATGCGCGGCGACTGCAGGCAGGTGCATCGCTGGCTGTTCACGTCCGACATGATCAGAACATACAGGTTATTTGTGTTTTAATTATTTTTGTAGGACTGTGTGACGTAAATGTGTTTTTGTAACCTAAATGTTATTATAATTTTTTTTACGCCATGTGAGAATCGATTGTGCCAAGGTCAAGGCTCAAATTACTATTACAAAAATCTTTAATTATAATTAAGTTAAGAAAATAAACATAGTGATATTTTTTCTTTTAAATTATACATTGAAATGAAAACTTACTCAAAAAAACATTTACAAAGTTAAAAATGTGTATATTAGTAATACTACACTTTTGTAGCATACAAGAGTCAGTGATTTATTGCATTGATAATACATTTCCATTTAATTTATAACATAAAATTTTTGTAAACCTACAATTAGTTTGTATAATAAACTATCTACATTTTATTTGTAATTATATTCTGTATTTGTCTTTGTCACAACCTGCTCCTAAATGGCTGGATCTCTTTGAATAAAAGTTGACGTGTTTATTTCAATAAGTTTCTGGATATTTTGAAAATCCAATTGGATCCGGTAGGTGACACTGCACTCTATGTGCACTGTAATAGATCAGTTGAAATATAATAACTTAATTTCAATCATGCTTATAGTTACACCTCTTTGCCTGCTTGGCTTGCTCGTATATTATATTAAAATAAACAAAACACGATTTTTATTTTTTCTTTATTTTTGCAGCCTTTACAAGCGCGACGAGCGTTGCCTTTTCCTGTATGTCAGCGAGAATTCCGATGATTTTCAAATATTCCTCCCATCTCAAGCGTTCCGACAGCACCTGTATGACCTCCTGGGAGAGCTCACCGCGGACCACGAGAAAGTGGCCGACCTAGACACTAGTGTTATGCAAGATCAGCTGAAAGTGTGTTCCGTTTATTGTATATATTATACACTTTATAACAATGAAGGCGGGAAATTGACGAAAATCAGTAGTTATAAGTCTTCTTATTGTTATAATATACTAAAAGCAAACAAAATAAATAAACATCGATAAGTTTTTTTCTACCAACAAAATGCGAGATATGTTTGAAAGAAGAAACTAAACTAATATATTTTTTATTGTTTGATATCTTCTATTATTATTTAAGGAATAATAGAAGATATCAAACAATACAAAACGATTGTTGTAGTACAAATTTGTTGTAGTACAAAAAAACTTTAGGTATATCAAAATCAAAATAGAAAAATTCTTTGTCCACATATTAGGTTATAGTATATTACATCACGTTGGTCGGTTCGATTTAACTGCGATCAGAATTTATAACGTGTCGTGTGACATACAAAACTTATTTTTTTAATTTGACTATGAAGGCGAAGCTAGTTTCATATATATAATTTAATTCCAGTTTGAATACGAACTGGACGATTGCAACAAAAGGGTAGTTCTCGGCAAAGGCACGTACGGCGTGGTGTACGCGGCGCGGGACCTCAACACGCAAGTGCGCATCGCGGTCAAGGAGATACCCGAGAAGAATCTCGGCGACGTGCAGCCTCTGCACGAGGAAATATTGCTACATTCACAGCTACGGCATAGGAATATTGTGCAGGTAATAATTATTGAAACATCGTGAATATTTTTAAAAGATACGTTACAAGCAAATAGCCACAAGATAATATTTAAAAAAGAGAGACTAGTAAACAAAAATTCTAAAAAAAACATGAAACATATATACAAAACTATTTGTTAATAATATAAAAATTTACAATTTTATTTACATACTTTATCTACATCTTCACGCTTTATCCCTAGCCTAGGTAGTCAGATAGAACGGAGCGCGAAACGTTGCGGTCCCTGCATACCTCTTTCGCTTCGTCCTCTGCCAACCTCTTCACACACCCCTCCGGGGGGTCCTCATGCCTATTAGGTGACCTTCCTCCAATATCTTCGGCACTGTGTTTTTGAAGGTCAACCGAGGTCCCCCCTTCTCTTACCACTCACTCACACACACATATCTCTTATATATCTTTCGATTTTATTTATCGTCTTTTGTTTTCTTTATTTTACGAATTATATTTATTTTACTATCGTTTTAAGTGTTAAGTGTTAAAGTTTGTTACTAAGTTAACTATTGTATCTGTATATTTGCAGTACCTTGGCTCTATATCAGAAGATAATTATTTCAAGATCTTTATGGAACAAGTTCCTGGAGGTTCACTTTCAGCCTTGTTAAGATCAAAATGGGGCCCATTAAAGGAAAATGAAGCAACAATAGCATATTATACTAAGCAGATTTTAGAAGGCAAGTATTAAAAATGTACTATTAATAACATTATTTATAAATATACAATTGTTTAACATTCATTAAACAATTGTATATTTATAAATAATGTTATTAATAGTACATTTTTAATTGAATTCCCACTCAGGGAGAATGAATTATTTTTATTTTCTTCGCTCTGGCAACAAGGCAAAAATGCGGCGTTGAGTTCCGCCACTCAACACGCCATGTCTCGAAAGGAGGCAAGTGGGGAACGGAGTATCTGAACATTAGGTTCCTTGAGCCTACAGTTCCCTCTGCCTACCCTGCTATGTGCGGGATACAGCGTGAGGTGAAAAAAATAATAACAATAAAACATTTAAGTCTAGATATTTATACGTGCACATCTTCGGAACCATTTCCAAATATTTTAACATTAGACTATCCACAAGCAATATCATAAAAAGGTAGCTTTAATATTTTGGGTATATATTATATTTGGGTATTTATATGTTCTTTTATACATATAAATATTTCAAGTCATGCTTAAAATATCTTGAACGTCAAATCTTTATGTACTAAACTTATTTCAGGTCTCAAATACCTCCACGATCAGAAAATAGTTCATCGCGATATAAAAGGAGATAATGTGCTAGTAAACACATATAGTGGAGTTGTCAAGATATCGGACTTTGGTACTTCTAAGCGACTCGCTGGTCTATGTCCGTCCACTGAGACCTTCGCCGGCACTTTACAGTATATGGCACCGGAGGTCATCGACAAGGGGCAGAGAGGATATGGAGCACCAGTAAGTATTTACAATACAATGGGCAATTGAATTTGTGTACTTATTTTATGCTTACTTTAATTATATATATATATATGACAATAGAAAATACAATGTTCAATAGAAATTATGATTACAGACATTCATATCTATAAAATGTCAACTTATTCTACATTTGTTCTACAAGTTACAATATATAGAATATAAGAAAGAACTAATGCTTATTTGTCCTCCCTAGGCTGATATATGGTCGTTAGGATGCACGGTGGTGGAAATGGCGACGGGTAACCCGCCCTTTATGGAGTTAGGGTCACCGCAAGCTGCTTTGTTCAAGGTAAATTATATAATTATGTATATTGTATAGCCATTAGATTACGAATTTTCGTGTTTTTTACTATTTTATATTTTTAGTAAGTATATTTAATAATATCAGGAAATTTTATTTACAAATAAAATATAGTAACTTATTTAAAATAATAAGAAAATATTTTTAACGAGGTTTAATTGCTTCTTAAAAATTAATTGGTACATGGGATTATGTAATAGTAATAAATTCTTAAAAAAATATATGTTTTCTTATAGGTTGGATATTATAAAATGCACCCAGAGATACCTAGCGAACTGTCGCTTAAGGCGAAAAACTTTATTTTGCGTTGCTTCATTCCTGATGCGGAAAAGAGAGCAACAGCTTCTGAATTACTAGAAGATCCATTTTTATGCGAGTACGTAATGCATTTACTTTTTTTTTATCAAGATAGACTTCTATACTTTGTACTTTACATTACCAGTGGGCGGAAATTAAAATAATTGCGAATCTAGAACGATCGCATTATTTAGTCATGCACTACGAGGGGTATAATTATAACTTCTGTAGTAATATAAATTTAGTTATAACTCTTCTTATTAACTCTTCTATTCTTAATATTTTTTTCTTATATTGCTATTTTTTTGTAAACAATTATGGAAATATTTTATTTTATCAAAAGATCCAATTTTTTTATATAGATTCATGGCGATTTAACGAAAAAATATAATAATTTTATTAATTAATTACAGAAAGAAGAAATCCAGCTCTCGCCTCGGTAACAGCGTGGACTACAGTCGCAGTATATCCGTGCCCGCAGACAAGGCGCGCCCGTCCGTCGCGCAAAAGAAAATATCCGAGCCCAGTCTGCCCGGGAACCTGCCCAGCTCTCCCGAGATCGAGTGAGTAGTTGCACTGCTGTGTCCGGCCAGTCACTTTTATGTTCTGAAATATCTCTTCTGCATAGTATCAATTATATTAGATTTTCAAATATTGTGTTAAATTATTTTTTAAATGTTTCATATTATAATTATTTTGTCACATATTTTTGAACAAAATAATTCTTACAAACATATTTTTAATAATAACTATGTTATTGGATATCAAAATATACAGACAAAAAAATATAATGAACAAATAAGTTTTTTTAAAATAAAGTTGTGTCAAATATTTATATTATGCTAAATATGTCTATATTCATATATGAGAACAAACCTCTTTAGCATTCTGATTCTTATACTTAAGAGATATTTTTGAATACTCTCTTAGATTTTCTTTTGATCTTGCATAGACAAGCATGGTTTTTATATTGAAGATCACAGTATATAATTAGAAATAATCACCTATTTATTTGCATGATGTGGTTTGTAATACATATGTTATTAATTATTACACATATGGTTCAAGAGAGCCCATACTGTGGTGACGTACTAACTACAACCGGGAAATATATTTTTGTATATGTACTATGTTATAAATAATATAATTTATCGATACAATCATTTAGTTACGGTTATTTAAAATTGAAATCTTATATAAAATTGCTATAATTGCAAAACACATGATATATACGGCATCCATAGATGTTGGTTCGTGACCACCAGTATGTCATACAGTTGTACAGTCCATATCTATTAAATACATACTTATATGATGTTGTCATATGACCATGATATTTTTTAAGACCATCAACAAATGAATATGTGATTATATTTAGTTAATTATATTAAAATCTAGTGGATTCTTTGACCAAGTATGTTTGTGTACTCAAACATGTCGAGTGTTTTTTTCTTCTGTAACATATTTACACAAAAGGAATGTTCAAACAATTTTATAATATTGAAAAATAATAAGTAAACATTTTTAAGCAAAAATAGGTAATTAATAATAATTATATACTTTTAATAAGTTTTTGTAGTGTTTCTTTTTTAATAGTTTTGCTATAATTTGAATATCGTTGGAATTTTATACGAATATTCAACATAACAGTACTTAATCATTTAAAAGTGGAGTTTATTATAATTACACTGAACTCATATATTATAACATGAGATCATTAAAAGGTAACTTATACATTTTAATTTTCATTAAATTACATTTGTTAAATAGCAATAAAAACATATATTATTTATTTACAATCATAATAACATCGTGAAAGTTCATTAAAATTACGTACATACATATAATAGCATTTTATGTCTTTTTACCATCATTTTGCTCATCCAAAAAAGATTGTAGTATCCCTAGAGATTATATTTCATTTATATATCGTATCAAAGACGTCTAACCTATACTCTTACATAAAACCTTTGTAATATTATTAATATCATTAGTACATTATAGACAAATATGCACATATTTAGTAACTCATCCACCATCAAGTTGGCTGGAGGAGATCTCTTATAGAGATAAGTCCACCTTTGTGAACTAAACTGTCTGTAATGTTTTTCTTTACCCATGAGTAACATACGTGCAATAAAGAATATTATAAATGTAAAGTGTCCCGATTCAAATACATTCTTTGAGCAAGGATATCCCGGGATTTGTAGTCAAAGTGTGGACAAATAAAATTTTAAATATTTAGATTATTAAATATTTTAAGATCAACGGTATTTCGTATTTATCTTATTGGTCTAGAGATAAAAATATATATATATATATATATATATATATATATATATATATATATATATATATATATATATATATATATATATATATATATATATATATATATATATATATATATATATTTTGATCATCGTTTACCTGCGCTATTCATCGCGCATTGCCAGTCAATATTTTTTAATATAAAATGACAGGATAAAAAGTATCATATCTGGTCAAATTATATTTTTTTAATAATATTTTCATATAATTAAATTATTGACTAGAAGCACTTTGACGGTATTTTTTTCAGTAATCATATATCACCGAAGTGTGGCCCTGAATTATGATAATTTTTGTCACCACATAAGGTAACAATTTAAATATAAGCAGTCCCCCGATGATATTTATGTTATTCCAACCACATGTTGACCATTTCCACACTGACAATTCATTTGAAACATCGACCCATTGTAACAAAACCACTAACAAATGAAGCTGTACGGTGTGTGCTCTGCCCTAAGCATATATTTGTTTCCGCACAAGGGTTAAAACGGTGCGGTCTAACCCAACAATCACTAGGACGGCGTCGTCGATGCTCTCGCCGATACTGATATACCCACCGGACTTGTCAAATAGCAGGTAATTTATAAGAAAGCTGTATTATTTACTAGAATTCGATTTAAAAAATCTATATTTTATGACAGTTTGGCAAAATAGAGTAGAAATTCATATAAATTCATAAAAGTTGCCAGAAGAAAATATTTTGTTTTGTCTAACTGTAATTTAATAATGGTATAGTAGGAATATTAAATGTTTTCTTCCCTTACTAACTTTTGCTACTATCATAGTTGTCTTATTAAATATTGAATTGTATAAAATAATAATTTTTATTGTACACATAAATAAAATAAAAGATTTTTCATGGATATACCGTGTGTCAAGTTGCAATGGCAATCAATGTCTCCGTGAGGAATAGTTTTATATAATTGCCTAATAAAATATAATCTGAGAACCATTTTGTTTTATGTTGAATCATCTGCACATAGTTGTAATATCACAAATCACGTCAGTTCACTCACAATATTTGTTATCCAACACGCTGTGTATCACTTAGCTTGTTCACTGTTTCAAATTAACATTATTTATATATATTTCTTGAATAAAATATAAACACTGAATGAATTTTCTTTATATTAATAATAAATATTAATTTTCTACTTAATTTAATAATAAATAAATGTTAATGCTTTATTGTTATTTATGAACTAATTACATATTAAATAGGGTATGAGTTTCAGTAGTACGGTATTATATATAAATTATATAATATATTTAATATATATTTTAATGATATTATTTAATTAACAGCACAATGCCCAACACTCCGTCAACTGACGAAATGGATAGCAATGATACAATTTTGAATAGGCGGAGCTCTTCTGGAGGCTTATTATCGCCAGAGGTTTGTTCTATCTTATGGTTTTTTTATATATAAAAATTCCAAGCTAATAAAATATATTTAAAATATACACAGTTACTTATACCTTTTAATATTTCTAAGTGTAATTATATAAATTTATCTGCCGTTCAATATGCTTAAAAACATTAAAAATATATTTAAAAAGTTACGCATAACAAAGAATTGTTCTTAGATTCAATAAACTATAACTTATTTAAGCATTCGGTTCATATCAATGGATACGAAGAAGTTAATAAGTCTTAAAAATGTAATATAAACTGCTACTTAAAATGGCTATATCTAGTCTATAGTTGAAAAAAAGTATATATTATTTATTTAAAAATTATAATAATTGGTATTCCTTTTACAGATTAGATTTCCAAAAAATGATAATATACGCGATTAATCCGATTAAACTGTTTTATTTAACTTTTAAATATTTTATTTGTACTATATATGTAAAAATAAATGTGTATATTTTTATTTACATATAGGTGGATATGACAAACGTGCCTCGGTCATCAATTGACATAGAACAAGATGGATTCTACCTCCTTAAAAAAGACTCGCAGCGCCGTCTCACTCTCTCCCGTGTGTTAGAGCAGGACAGCGAGAAAATTTGCTCCAAATGGATGCTCAGTATACAACAGGACTTTGGGAATACTGTATTGACGTTGGTAATTTAATGATTTAACATACATACATGATTTACAAATTCTAATTATAATACTTAAGTAGAAAAAGATAACAAAAATTGATCGTGATTTAAGAAAAATAAAAAAATATATGCATGTGCTAAAAATTCATATTCTGGGTAACACACAGTAAAAATTATAATGAGAAGTTGTAATTGAGTGCTATATCTTATATTCAATTGGAGCTGCACATTAAGTGTTACTTTTCTGCTTTTTATATCATCAGAATGTGCTCACCACACTAAATCACTTTTGCTTATATTATTTATATTTATTTATATATATTTTATATTTATTGTAAACAATCACAGCAGCGACTATAATGGGTAAATTTTTTTAGTAGAGCCTACGTTCTTTTGAATAATTGTATATATAAATTTTGTATGTAATAGAATTATATTTTCAGAATCATCTGGAAACACTTCGTTGTGCTCTCAAAGATTATATAATGGACCAAAATAGAAGTGTCATCGAGCGCGCTATTATAGCATTAAAGGAAGAATTGGATTTTGATGCCAATGCGATTAATGAATTGCATTCTGCCATCTATATGTTCCAAGAAGCCGTGAATGTCGTGCTGCGGATGCATAGCATTAAGCCGCATTGGATGTTCGCACTCGATAACCTCGTACGGAATGCAGTCCAAGCGGCGATCACTGTTCTATCGCCAGGTTATATCTCTTATCTATATGGTTATTGGCTTATCAATATGTTTTTAATTTAATTATAATATTTTAAATATGTTCACTACTCACTATGTCTCTGATAAAACAAATAGCGGTATTAAGTTTCACTGCTCCACACGCAATGTCCCGTATTCTGCTAGAATGTGGTGAAGTACTTTAACACTGGGCCCCGGTCACGTGGGAGACGCTATAGCAGTATAGTAGAGAGTAATAAATAATGTTAGCAGATGGAACCTAGTATTATAATTTAAAATAACCGTCCGCGCACCAGAGCTGGGAGCCAACCTGGCGGGGCAGGAGGGCGAGCGGCGCGCGGCGGCCGCGTCCCCGTCCGCGCTGTCCTCCGCCGCGTCCTCGCGCGAGCCGCTCGCGCTGGGGCTGCACGCGCTGCGCCAGGAGAACCTCAAGTGAGTCTCTAGGCTCTCACTGTACCGTATGAACAAACATAACTATTACAAACATAGATTAAGGTACACCGGTAAGGTACACACATTATACACCAATACACATATAGCCATGAAAAATTTTAAATATAATTTTCAAGACACTCAATTTAACCTAATTTTTGAGAAATAGTGAAACCAAATGTAGAATAAAATTGTTGAAATTAAAATTACTGTAAAATCAGTTTTAAAAATGCCCTGCAAAACTTGATATAATATATTGTACTTGTAAACAAAATGATTGTGCATGCATGTATTCTGCTAAAATTTCAGACTACAGCAAGATCTATTGGAAAGCTATCAACAATACCAAGCTTTGCTTCGACTTATGTTAGAAGAGCAAAAGTCACAAACTCAAATAATACGAGAAATAGTAGACAGTAAAATAAAGTGAGTATTGAGTATTATTATTATTTTTTTATTTAGTATTAGAGCTAATTAAGCAAAGATAAGCATCTTTCTATATATATTTTAAAATTAAAACAGATTTATAAACATACAATGTTATTAATATTCTGTTAATGGTTAATAGGAAACCAGCAAACTGACAATAGAACGTAATATTCAAAATCTTAAGCTTTGTTATGAAAATTGTTATTTATGTCTTCTAAAATAAAGGCTTATATTACTAATGGTCAATAGAGGCTATCGTAGCGCAGTGGGGAAGTATCTGATTAAAAACAAGATGGATGTTTTGCAAGATGATGGGTTTTCTTAACATTTGATAAAATTATCTTAGAATTGTCTTAACACTAGATACAATCTGCTAACATTTTACTTAACTTTTTCAGCAATCAAACTTCGAGTTCCGATGAAACAGATTATGACCAGGAACAATTACAAGCATTCAAAGAATGGATGTCGTCTCGAAACGTGCCCGAGTGCGCCGCCTTGGTGCTCGCTGAACAGAAATACACACTTAATGATTTATTACAACACGCACAGAGAGACGACATTGCTAGGTTAAACTTAAAGTAAGTATTAGCGAATTTTTATTCATATTTTTTATTTTTGTCTTGCGCGCTTTATAATAAGTATATAAATAGTATACGTATTTTTATAATGGTAAAAGCTAAAATTAAACGTTGCAAAACAAAACCAAAATGTACATTTGATATGTCGATTATGTACTTTTTTAATCAGAACTACGAATGGCGAAAAGCTTTTCAATGCATAACAAAAATAATATATTTAATGTTTTTATATTTATAACAGGCGAATTATACAAATTAATTAATAAATTGGTAACATGAGAAATTTTATGAAAAAATTAAAATTATTCACAAAAAACTTGTATTTTGAATTATAGCTTAACTGTATAATCTAATGTTGCAGAGGCGGTGTAGAACTGAGACTCTGGCGCGCCGTCACGGAGCACCGGCTGACGTCCAACCATCTCCGCCGCACGAGCAGCACTGAGACTGACATAGACAATAACTCCATAGTAGTTGTAGAATGTTCCAAGTGCAAAACTTCCAGGACGATCTCGTCTTGTTCAAATAATCCGACAATTGTCATAAAGGAGAACGGTGATGAATTTTGTACGGAAAATGGCGTGGTCAATCTTTGACTATTTCGTGGGTGGTGCACTCTGCAATAGGATTGTTAAGCGGTTATGATGTTTAAAACAATGTTTCACCACTGTTGAGTAACTTCCTCTCATTCATTCATTATATACTCGGCAGATATATTTTGACATATTTCTCTTACAAATATAAAAAAGAGTTATGTACTATATAAACAGATATGGGCCAAGTAAATTAATAAAAAAGTGGTTACACATTAAATAGGTCACCAGCGTTCTTTTTTTGAGTTGTCCACAAATATATACATAACATATACGTCCGTGCCTTATATGACTATTCTATTGTATGAGAAACATATTTAAGATTGTGTCAAAGATGTTTCAGTTACAATGTTTCTACTTTGAGATTATATCTTTCCATTTACTTTCTGCTGTTTATCACTTGAAGATAGTTTTAATAACTTATTAAATTTTGATTAAACATATGTTTTCATGTAAGCTACTCTTAGATTGAAATGGGGTTGTTGTCTCAATGTAGCGTTGATTTTTATATTTCAGTTTAATATTATATTTATTATAATCACATTTCACGTAATGCCTGAACCCATTATGTCAAAGCAATATAAATAATATTTTACTAAGCCATTTTGAAATGTTCACATTTATTATTAAAAATTATATTTTAATTGCTTATTACTTATATTAATAAAGCTTCAGAACATAATTAAACATTGTAATGTCATAAATGTTTTTATAATCAATAAAAACAGAAACTAATTGAAAACGAAAAGTGGACAATATTTAAGTTTAATGGCTCTAATATATATATGTATATATATATATATATATATATATATATATATATATATATATATATATATATATATATATATATATATATATATATATATATATATATATATATATATATATATATATTAAGTATTATTTATTAAATATTATTATATAATAATTATAAAGTTTAATTTAGAAACAGATGTTGATTCATAATGGATATTTTATACCATATATTTACAAAAATTAACATAAATACGAATGAAGGTTAAAAACATTTTATTTATTTATAATTGCTTAATATGTGCCTATATTATTTGTAATTAAAAGTTGTTGGCTATTTATAACCGCTTATGGCCTAGAGTGTGTCACCCTACATAAATGTATAATATGATGATTTACATAATTAGTTTTTAGTAAAGGGCGAGTACGAATGAAAACAAAAATAAAAGTAACTTATTAATTATTGTGTCGGAAAATTAAAAGAAATGTATTATTCAATATAATTGATTAGTTCAATCGTACTCGCCCACATTGTAAATAATGCTCCAGCAATAAGCTTTGCGCACACGTGGTGCTAAATAATGTGATGTCTAGCGAAGTGCCTTAGAATACGCTTGTTATATTACACGGGTTTACTTGCATATTTCTTACGTCGTACGATCATTGTGAAACATTTTGTATATGAACAAAAACAATGTTGACTAATTGGGAAGTCTTAATTGTGAACATTCATCACTTTGTTATAATGAACAGTGCTACTAGTGATATATTTATATCGTATACGTGTATATAAATTTACAGGTAATATTTTGTATTTCTGAATGATAGCTTTTATTATAATATGTATAAAATTATTCTTCAATCTATTAATATTTGAGATTTTTCATTAAAAAATATATTTTTATCTACCGCTTTAATTAAGCTTTAAATATTATATATACACTAAAAAGCAGAAGATTTACAATAGTATATAAAAATAACATATTTGACATATACATATAAAATGTTATATAATAAATGATTACTAAAGTAAAAGATTTTTTGACGTGAGAAATATAAGTGAAATCCGCACCGAATCTACGTACGTTATATGATAACAAATGGAGAGATGACAGAGTTTGTTAATGTGGGACAAGTGTTAATAAATTACTGTCCTGTTTATATAAATTTCATAAATATTTATAAAATGTATATTCTATTAGTTTGTTATATTTATAAACTAGTGTTCCGCCCGCGGCTTCGCCCGCTTAGTCTAAACCTTACGATAACCTCCACCTCCGTTAGTTAAGTATTTAACGTCTTCTTATCGGGGATTGTAAATTCAATTTCCGCTTTTTTTCAACAAAACATCACAAAAAATCGGGAAGCTTACAAGTTCCAAAATTCTTAATGTATATATTTTTTAATTGCCTATTTTACTCTAATAATAATATACAGTATAACCAAGATTTCTCAGGGACCCTACCGAGAGCGCAACACGTCTAAAGCGGGAAAGATATAGTCAACGTAATATCTTCTAATTGCCTTTAAAAATTGCAGTCATGAGATTAAATCGTAGTTTATTTATAATAACATTACATAATTTAGAGTAACAAAGCCCGTACCCGACTAATATAAGTTTATTTTGATTTGGAGCGTCTTTGTTTTGACATAGCTTACTGTTAATAATGCCTTATCTTTGTACTCATCATTATCATTAAGGGATAATTTTATATTGACATTTTTATTAAGTCACTGCCATCATCGAAAAAATATCCATGAAAGCCGTGCAATGTCACGGATTCTTCCAACAAGACGTCAATCCCGATTATTACTGTAACCTGCTTTGTTAAAACAATTTTGAAACATTTTAGATTTAATAGATCCCATGATGGGATGAGGACCGCATTAAGTGTTAAGAGACTGACGTTATATATGCGAGGAATCGTACCGAGCACGATTGTATTAAGCGGGTCCTGTAATTATATATAAGCTATGATTTAGCACAGTTAACTAAAAAAAGTTATTTCTTCTAATCATAATATATATATATATATATATATATATATATATATATATATATATATATATATATATATATATATATATATATATATATATATATATATATATATATATATATATATATATATATATATATATATATATAAATATATATATATATATATATATATATATATATATATATATATATATATATATATATATATATATATATATATATAAATATATATATATATATATATATATATATATATATATATATATATATATATATATATATATATATATATATATATAAATAAAAGTTAATTCTTTTCTCGATAAGTGGACTATCCGACACAAAATCATTTTTTTAATTCGAAGCAGTAGCCTCTTAGATTAGTACGATCAACCAAACAACTGTTCATATTTATAATATTAGTATAGATTCGTTTATATTAGTTAATCAAAGCACTTGTCTCGTTTTCGCATAATGTTAACAGCTTGAAAAATAATATTTTGTTTTGTAATTATAATATGTTGTGCCATAAATACATAATCATGTTTACTCTGTAACATAGTTTTATTTACATCGACTTAGTTGCGTAAAATTTTAATAATTGTTAAATAACATAGATATTTAAAACGTCTTACGTATAAAAACATCATATATAGTTTATAATTGTTTAGGTATTATTATATGACGTACTAATAACACTGTACGCCTTGTTTATGTCATAATATTAAGATTACATTTTTATTTTTATATACAATAGTTGTATAGTGTTCCATATATTTTTTTGTATTTTTGTTTAAGTTTATAATATAAACAGCCTTTGTGGTAAAAGGGTAGCTTATGTAAAATTATTTGGCGATTTGTTAAAACATTTATTAAAAAAAATCCACATTTTTTTGATAATTTACGTATAATAAAACATGTGCCTGCGACTTAAACTTTAGATACCTAACTTACAATTTTTATCATATCTAATGTATTTGATTAGTTAATTCTGTTACTTTAACATGTCCTATGGATGTAACGCAGATAATAGAAGTTGATTTGGAAAATTTCATATATTAAGATTATTATTATATGTTCATCAAAGAAAAATATAGTTTTAAAACAGTCAATAGCAAACAGCTAATCAGGTTTAACGTAATATTTTAGATTATTTTTTTAATATAAATGAAAAATTCTAATGTATGGTAAAATATTTAAGGCAATCTACTCAACAAAAAATATTATACTTTTCTTTTATCTATAAAGATACTAATATTATTAAAATCACGTTTGCAAAGAATTTATACAGTTGTTCCTTACACATAGTGTATGTTATATAAGATTATATATATTTTTAATAACTATATCATATATTTTTTCCAGCGATTTTCATCATATCTCATATATTGTTTTTGGATAAAATAAAATGCCTTAGATACTATTAAAATAAGCGTTGCACTAATTTAAGCACTACTCTAACAATACTCAATGATACTGTTGTGAAGTACAAAATATAAACGTTTAAACTATTATTTTGTTTTATTATGCCTCGTCAGTTAATGGAAATAAAAATGCCATCGCGCATATGTTACGTTCCATTCGATTGAATGATATCAAAAGTTGGTCATTTCATGAAATCGTTCCTTATACGATATGATCACGACATATTTTGATATTGATATATATTGTTATTGTGTCGAGTCTGGTTCTGTCTGGTTACATAAAGTTCTGTGCCTGGTCATGCAAAGCATATCGAGTTTTAAATTTTATTCAAAAGAACGACGTTTTGTCTTTACTGACTAATTTAATAATGTTTACCATACACTAACCGTAATAGTAGCACTTCTATATATTCCCTTTGGACTGGTAACTTCTTTCGACGGTGCACGTGGATTTTAAGTTACGTAAAAGAAAAAGGTAGTTTTATATTTAAAAGGTAACATTGCTATACCTACCCTTTTTTTGACCTTACTTTGATTTCTTGATTAATTAGACTTTTTGGGTCGAATGGCAATAGTATATAGATAGATATAGATATTTTAAAAATTATGAATTACGGATGTTACGAAGCGCCGGCTCCGGTTCCTATAGGTCGGAACTTCCGATTAATATAACACCTTCGATTACGACGCTTTTCAATCGCATCACTTTTAAAAACGGAGCTGGCGCCATGGTGCGTTCAACGTGTACAGACAAGTTTAAGCTTATCGCGCCGGAAATCCTCTCTACGCGCTTTTTATCAATTACCCTATCTACTCTGACTACGGACTATTCTACTTCTTATTTTCATATTAAGGGACACGCCCTTAGCAAGTAGTACTTGTAGCAATCTTAACATATTTGTCTATAAGCCTTAATCGTAACCACCAAATGATTCCCACTCCGGTGCTATTAAAACTGCCTCCGTTACATCCCTGTTATGAATCAAGCGTCCTTACCAGTACGGACTGAACGGATAACAATTTTTTAATTTCTACTTTTAGTCCAGATTTCATTTAAAGCTAGTTTAGTCGTTTTAGTTGTTTAGTGCATACTTTTTTTTTAAATAAATTATTTTTACCATAACAACTTTTACAAATTTTGATGCTCAATCCACAGAAAAATCAATCAATCAATCAGATCATCAATTATATATAAGTACAAGATATCTAGTATCTACAGTTTTGTTTCATCACCAAGTACCAATCTTGATATTTATCACTTCCACTGAGTTCGATGTTAGCCTCTTCACTTCCAATCGTCACCCCACCTAGCTGGAAGACATCCTACACGACGCTTGCTAAAACGCTGTCTACTGTCTACTGTAGATTGCGTTTACGCCAATGATTATCGATTCTGCGACACATATGACTTGTCCACTGTACTTCAGCTTACTTAATTAATAAGAAATTTGGCCGTCTATATCTGAGTCTAATTATATTTTTTAAATTTTCTTTTATGAGTATATTGATTATGATTGGTGTAGTCAATCTTAATAAATAACGATGAAAGAAGCGTGAAGTGAGAAACATTTAAATAACAAATGTTGTTAGATAGATATGAATTATATTTATGTATATTAATAATAAGAAACAGCTAATTATAAATGTATATAGGTATATCCAACAAACTAAAAAGCGATGAGAGATAAAATTAATCAAATCTTGGTATTGCATATTTTAATTAACTGTTATATACATTCACATACGTACATATAAATAATTTTCTCTACTGTGTAAATTTCAAATTAATCTGAAAGTTATATTCATAAAACACGTATAACAAGTGTAAGGAGTAAGTAATTTGAATACAATCTTATTAGCGACGTGAACCGATATTGTTACAATTTAAGTTCTCAGTCCCCCGGGCGTAAGACGTTACATTAATTCAGCTGTGTTTGCGGAATACGTCTATCCTAATTTACATACACCGCGAAACGTATTAACTTACGTTACGAACGTCTAATGGAATTCCTATTAGTTCGCATGACTTATACGTATTATACTTGCGTTATTATGGTACTTACAGTATGGAGGGATTTACAAGGTTGGCGCCAATGTTTCTTACAATATGCACAAACTTTGTATCGTATATAAATAATAAATTAAAATCAATAAAGATAATGTATAGAGGTTTAATTCATTTATAAATATAATGTTTAAATATAAGGCTGTCGTAGCGTCATGGGGGCAATATATGGCAATAAACGCGATTGTTATTGGTTATATCTCCACTGGGATATTACATATTCTTAATCCCCCGCTCTATCAAGACAAAGCACGGCGTTGAATTCCGCCAGCAACAGCCCTCAGTGTCTCGAATCCATGCGGAAAATGGAAAATGGTGTGTTTTGACTTTAGACTCTAGATTTTATTTGCCTATCTACCGTCAACGTTTTAAGTCTACTTGTCAACCAATCAACAAAAAATTATTAACGCAAATAAAAAAAGACTTCTATATCCAACATGTGCATAATATTACTTATATTAAAGTTTGTCCGAGAACATCGATCAAACTGGCGAAGATGGATTAGCTATATATAATTTTCCCAATTATAATTGTCATTTATATACATAGACTTTTCACTATTTTTCAGAGTGATTTGAAATTAAGATTTATTGTATTATACCAGAGTAAATCGGAGAGCATCGCTTTTCTTAGCTTGGTATAGTTATATATGTAACGGAAACTTCGAATGTGATTTTGAACAATCAAAAGTCCTTATGGAAATTACGATAATGTATCATAATAAATCATTTTAAAATGTTCATATAAGAAGTCAGTAAAAGTGCACTACAAATATACGAACAAAATTAAATTTATTAGAATTTTCAAATGAATATAACTGTAGTTCTATCAAAGCATTTGTTTTTAAAATTAATTTACCTGTTTATAACCGAGAGTCTTTGGGATATGCTCGATAATAACGTTTTTTCAAAGTAGGTATAACCAGAATATCTTTAATTACTGAATTTGATTTACTACATACGATGAAAAGCTTCTTTCTGCTATGATAGAAAATTAATGATTGTTCTGTCTGGAATTAAAACAAGCTGATCAAGTAATTAATAAAACAGTTAAGAATAAAACCTTTTATTAGATACCAGTTTATAAAAGTGAAATTTGCTAGAACTGTGGGGTGGATGTCTACTCAATTACTAGAGCGTCTTAATTATATTAGATATGCTCGAGACTTCGGATTTGAATTTCAATCGTGAAGCCCAAACCCGTGTCAGACAGACGAAAGAATTGTTAATTTTATTAGATTCACCCGAAGGCTTTTTAATGTAAATCGAGCTCTGATCTCATTATACAGAATTTTCAATGCGATCCTATTAAGTCGCTACAATTACCTATAACTTTCGATGCTTAAAAACGTTCAAGACGATTCAAGATTGTTTATTTGTTTATTTAAGTTAGCATCTTGCAAAGTTTTTAAAATGGAAGACCTCTGAAAACTTTGATAATAACATGAATAGTAAGTATTTCTTTAGATCTTTACAGTTGTAAATTGTCTGGATATTCAACAACTTCTTGAATAGTTATATATTTTATATAAAATTGAAGAACTATTACTCTAGTTAAGTAAGTTAAATAAATTTTATTACTATAAAAAAAATATTCGTCGTATTAATTTCCGTAATGCGCTGTAAAATTTTAAAGATAAAGAACGGGTAATTGCCTATTAGGGAGTTGGATAACTTGGCAAAATGATGCGGGTACGAGAGGTAGCAGGCGATCAATTTGCACATACAATTTATCTAAGTTGGACAATCGTCCAATAAATCAAATTGGTCCCTTAGTTACCATTGTTCGATGTCAGTAATTCCTTTTATGAGTAGGTAAGTGCAAGCAACGAGTCGCGAGACCGCTGGCAGTGAACCAAAACGCTTTAGTTTGTACAATGTGGATTTATACCAGGCGCGAGCTCGCTAAAGCGGAACCTTAGTGTCTGAGCCCTGCCCTAAGCAATTTGCACAAGTGATGCTCAAACGATCCCACCTCAAACGTTCTTGGCCTTAGATTATCTTATAATAAGCTTTGTTGTAGCATAAGCAGCGGTTTTCATATTCAACAATATTACGCTTCGCAAGAAGCATTCGTGAATATTTTTCGCAACACAGGTGAATATGGCTTACACTGCAAAAATGCACTAAGGAAGAAACTAGATAGCATACATTTATGAAATGAATTGTAATAGTAAATTAACTAAACCTACATAAAATACCTATATATAGAAGGCTTTACAAAAAGCTAATAAAAGACAAAATGAACCAAATTAAGTTCGTACTATCCATTTTCCTTGTACAATCATATATTTTATCACAAAGTACAAACAGAACAAAGGTTTATACTAAGCTAAAATACTATATCTCAAGCAGGTGGCAAACAACCGACATTGTCATCTCATTTATGTACCGATCGTCTTAACCCTAGAGATGTGAAAATCGAAATCGATTGATCGCAACGACAGACGGTTTCCACGTGTTGAAAGGTCTCAGATAATATAATATAATGTAATATAAAAGCTTTCAAGAGAATAGCGCTTCACGGCATGTCTGAAGTATCAATTCAGCTTGTAAGATGACTACCTCTCGGATGTTCCAGACCTCCGATGGCTGTATTGGAAAATTGCTACGGCACGCTCTCAGAGTTAGAAAAATCCCGCGAGAGAAGATTTTTATTAAAACTTTATATAAGATACTGCTACTTGATCATGCATATTGCGGTTCTACTACGCTGTAAGAGAATGTTTGTTTCTTTTTTTATTTAAACAAATTTTATCCTTTACTAGGCAATTTTATAAATTACCTTAAGTGGTTATTTATTATGCGTGCAATGTTTTTCTACTATTTTAAATATATATAGACAAATTTAAAGGAGTAAGAATTATATAATAGGTATGTAGGAAATGGAGAAAAGATGGATGTACTCACAGTAAGTGCTTATCATGAACAACATAAGATCTTTTTGATTTACGCTCATATTTATCCATTTTATAAAAATGGGGAGGTAAAGTAGCATTATATCGTTAAACACAAACAAGTTTTCCGCACGGTTGCCTAGCCCGGAATCGCAAAAATGCGTGCCAACGGCCTCTTGATATTTTATCGCGGACTGAAAGGAACTTAGGGATTCTTCTGTTTGTTTGAACAAACGAGCAACAAATACGATGCGGAAATGCAAACCGCTTTTATTTTACGAAGCAAAGCCATTCAAAGGAATACTACCTTCAATGTAACAAAGGATAGACGCAATATTTCTAACAACAACGCTAAGTGCGTTTACTGTTTTGTGCTCATGTTGATAAATAAACAATTTCCAAACAAAAATAATATCCAAAATATGAAAATGGTAGATTATATGTTGAATATATATATATATATATATATATATATATATATATATATATATATATATATATATATATATATATATATATATATATATATATATATATATATATATATATATATATATATATATATATATATATATATATATATATATATATATATATATATATATATATATATATATATATATATATATATTAGGTTACAGGTATGTGATATATACTGAATAAGATTAATAATTGATCAATAAATAAATAAATAACAATATTTCGTTATAATGACACAATCTAATAACGAATCAAAGCAATAATATTTTTCATTAACGAAATTGATATATAATGATTATTATTTATGAAATATTTAAAAATATTAAAAGTACTAATAGTACTCGTATCTATATAGCATTAACAGCACTTACTTTCAAAATCATTACACTAACATGTAGTAACAGTAAACAGAATCTCGATTAGCATAACATGTATGTATGTATTTATTGCAAATGTCACTTATGAAAGACAAAGTGTGCTTGTTATTTCAAGCAATATTTGCTTAGGCTCGTACGGGCTCGGATACAGGATTTACATATTGGTAGCAAGCTGTCTTAATTTGGGCGTAATGTGTCGGGGCCCGGGGGTGTCGCCCACATGATGCCATTACTGTGCAATTTATTGTCTCAATCTGTGCCGACTCCGACTGCAGACTGAACTTACAATTTGTTTCCGCGAAATACACATGAGGTTGTATTGGTTTTAGAATGAGAGCTAGCGCGGCAACCTCTGGCGGTCTTTATACTTACATTTTGTATTATTTTCAGTAGAACTCGCTTTATATTTGAACAAATTAAAAAATAGTCTCAAGGGCGTTCTTGTTTTCTTTCTCATGTAATCAGAGAAATGTAAATGTAAAATCGATTTCCAAAATTTATATATCTTCAAATAAATTATATTACAAAATCCTTATACTCACCAATAACTGATACTAGTAAGAAAGTAAATAAATTATAGAACAATATTACCGAAAATAGCGAAAGTAAGACTTCAACAAAAATCCGAGCAATTCCAGTCCCGAATGCACCGAAGGACAAGCCCGAGAAGCAATAAAAATACCACGCGAGGGTCAATCAGGTTAAGTGTTTTGTCCGCCGCGTATTTGCGTCCAAATAATATATATCTAAGATTTATAAGCCGAGTAAGTGGCGAAATTGCTGGAATAATAGCTAGCGTTCTTTGAGCGAACTTGCGCCGGGATATCCATTTAAGTTATTTTGATTTTGTAACATTTTCTTCTATTACGAAATATCTTTGTAATAAGATTTTTAGCACTCGTATTTATATACCAAAAAAGTTCAAAATATACCTTTCTGTCACATACGTAACTTGTTTTAAAATTTCGTAAGTCGAATGCAGGTAATTTTTTTAATTGTCTTTAACTTCAATTAAAATTTACGTGTATAGGTAGGTAGGCAACATCGTTGTCTAAACTGTTAATCAGCATAGATAAAATTTACATATTATTAAATATAAAGTTTTATTTATGTAAGAGATTCACTAAACAACTGTCATATGACAAGTAAGACGTTTATGAAGGATTCATGTCTACTCAAATATTGTCGCGGGGGCTTATCAAGTAGTGGTCGCAACAGGTAGCGTCTCGGAGACGATCTCTGTAATATAAAACCTTTCAGCGACTCGCTTAAATTTAAATTTAGTTTAAAATTTCATAATATATATGCGAAAAGAAGTTATTCAGCTTTTTTATAGAATGTCTGAAGGATTTTTATTTTAATATAGAACTTTGTAATGTTAGCTATTTTTCATGATGACAATATTATGAAGCTTCATTGTAACTTCTTCACTCTCTTTATGAAGTTCAGGTACAACTTTTTAAAATAGTGATATAAGTACCTAGACATTAGTATTATGTTTTATTTAAATTCTATAATGATATATTAAATACATATACATATATTTATTTTGTTTCTCAACTATAAAAGTAAGTCTAAAAAAGTAAAATGAATTTTTTTATTACATTTTTTAGCTAAATTTGATATGTTTCAAATTATTATAAAAGTTTAATATAGTATTATAAATTTAAATGTACGAAAGGAAATTGACTTGAGAAGCTTTTCTGAAAATTTTCAAAACCTTGCAGGTGTCGCGATCGTCTTGCAGTGAAGATCAAAATTCAAAATGTATTATTTATAGACGCTAGTCGCTAGGTGTCTGGGGAGTGTTGGAGACATAGGCATTCTAATATCTACTTACAGAGTAACTAAGGATTTGTTCACATTTCATATATATTTTATTTCTGAATTTCAACAAAATATATTTACAAGTACCTACACGCTATATGCGTATATATTTTCACATACATAATGTATCTGTGTACCTAGAGTTATTATTGTGATAATTCCTTTTAGCCGCTTAATTCAGGACATTCCAGAGCGTATGTCCTACCCCGCTAGGGATAAAACCTGAAGCTATGTATCTTACTATGTAAATTCAGCTCATCGAAATAATTATCATGCAGGTTTCTTGGATATGGTAGACTAAGCTGGATACCGTCTGTCAACATAGAAAATCTCTAAATAGACTAGACTAGATGATGAAGTTGGAAATTTATATTTTCTAAGACTGTAGATTAAAAGAAACCTAAAGTACTTTTTATACGTATCTCCTACGATGTTTTTATATACTCTGCAGAGCATCAGTATATAAAAAAGAAAATGTTGTTTTATAGACAGCAATAACAATATCTTCATTGAGACGGCAGCGTTACAACTTTAAGTTGCTATATGACAGCGGAGGGAGGAGTGCTAATTGGAAATACATGAGAATTTGCATTTTACTTTGTACCGAACTCCCCGCGGAGTGACGTCTAGAGGAATCCTTTGTCGGCGAAGCTCATTTAAGATTATTTACTGTTATATATTTTTGTATATTTAACACAAGATTTTTTTGCAAACGTACTCGTATTTACGAATCTGAAGGATTTGTTTTTCCACTTATTATCTATTTTTATTTTCAAATTTACATATGTTTTCAGTAATATTTGGGATGTAATCAATAATTTTAAATGGAATTCTTAATATCGATGAAGATGTTAGTATTAACAATATAAATAATACAATATAAAGAGTAAAAAAACACAATCCTCATTGAATTTAATAATATTAATTGCAAAATTAAATCCTAATGTAAATGTATTTAAAATTAAACTGTTTTGTTATAACTAGATAGGTATTAAAGTATTGTATTGCGAAGATATGCCCCCGGGGGAGTCTAGCAATCAGAGCGAACAGCGCTCGTTGCGAATCCATTAAGGATAAATTAAAGAACGTCACAATCCGCGTAAGCGAATTTAAGTACATAGCACCTGACTTGAGCAATATTTGTGTATATTAAATTGTGCTAGATGTTGTGGCGCACTGGTATGTGGCAGTGCCTACTATAAATCCATTAACAGGATAGAATCAGGATTGGGTATTAAGAATAAAATAAAAAAATATGGGTAATTTAATATAAAACGTTTGAAACTGATATTATATTTAATAATTGTCATGAATCTTTTAAAAATGGATTCACTTATATATAAAACAAGATAAATGCGACACATCTTTCAATATCATACGAACACGGGGCAACGCCATTTGTCTTACCCTTGCCCTAATGGCTACAGCTTAATATTCAATTTTTTCGCCTAATTCCTTGGTTCTGTGCTGGAGATTAATAGTCTTCGCCCTTTAAAAAATTACGCTAAAGGGTCGCTCATATCATAGAGTCGTTAATGTCGCTACCATCAGTCATGCGTGCACTAAATCTATTTTAGATCGAGCCTCTCACGTTCAAACTCAATTTCAACATCGTTCAGCCGGTTGTAAATTATTTTGCATACATACAAAAACAGCCGATTTAGTAATACAGATTTGCTACTGTTATGAATGTTGTGCGACCAAATGTTGTGCGATATAATGAATGCACTATACGTGATGTACTTCACACATTTTATAATGTTTTGCCAGTTAAACATCATTTGCAGGCACATTCTTCAATAGGGGGGAATAAAAAAATTAATCGCATTCTTACTATCCTCATTTAAATAATATATATTTTATTAAATTACTATTTAAGCTCACAAAACATTATTTAAAAAGTGAACAGTATGGGAGTGAAACTCAAAGTTGCGAAAAGGTGCTGCATTGCATTATGCATTGGTCAAATAAAATGTGACCTCAGAGTACATTTATCGGCGTCCAATTCACAATCTGTTAGGAAAAATATTTAAACCTGTATTTCTGTAATTAATGCAGGAGACTCTTAATATATTATAGCGAATATAGAAAGATCCCAAATTTAGTGGTAAGAGAAGTAGGGGGAAATCTAGGTTGACTTTCGAGATAGTTTCAAAGATCAGGTCACGTTAAATCATGAGACATGTATGAAGAGGTTAATGACAGTGGATGAGGCGAAAGGCACATGTAGGAAGCATAGCGTTTGGCGCTCCGTTCTCTCGTATGGCTACGCTGCTAGGGATAAGCCGTGAAGTTATGTACATATATATGTATGATAAGTTTATCTTTTGTAAATAATAGAGAACTATGTAATAAATATGTTTAGATATTAGATTATATTCAGTATAATCTTATATTATATTTTATGTAAATATATTACAAATAATTATTATGCAAGTTTGTTTTGAGCCTCATTTGCTACTATTAAGCAGCTAACTGCAAACTCACTTCTGTACAATTCACACAAAGCTGTAAATAAATGTTAATATGAAAATGAACTTCAAAATAATATTAAAGACACATTATTGGATATACATTATCTCTAAGAAATTAAAAACATATCTCCGAAATATACCTAATTCAGAAAAGGTACAAATATTCTTGCGAAAAGTGTTTCGAACTTGCGCCTTATGGATTTGCATCCAAAGAGATATCCAAGAAACGCGAATTACTTACTTTATTTTTTATAGATTTTCTAAATACATATTTTCTTTCTTTAGTGCTGGTATCAGCACATTAAAAATATAAAATATAGTGTTTTCATACTATCGCATCATTTTACATCTAAGTACATATAAAGATTACTTTACTTACAACTATTAGTACTTATAACAATTACATATAATAGTTGTAAGAAGGTTTTTTGACTTCTATCATAACCTGTATACCTATTAAAACTGAAAAAAGTGGCGGCGTTTGAACAAATTTTTTCAATGATTTAGATGTCACTTAAAAAATTAAGACTTGATATTTACCTGAATATATATATATATATATATATATATATATATATATATATATATATATATATATATATATATATATATATATATATATATATATATATATTTATATATATATATATATATATATATATATATATATATATATATATATATATATATATATATATATATATATATATATATATATATATATATATATATATATATATAATAATAAATTGTTATAGTTATAATAATAATATTTTTTACGCTTTTTGTACGGTTAGAAATATTCAGCTCTACTTTAAATGACTAGTCTGTCTTAGTAAAAAAAAAGTATTTATTAAAGAACAGTCAAGTAACATTATTTACAATTACTTTAAAATCATGACAGTATATAACATACTCCTCCTAATCAATCAAAGTCTGAGTTCTACTCGTACCGTATTCCCTTTCAACGCTATTAAAATTCATATATCATTTCAAAATAATAAGAGACATACGAGGCGTGTGATATATTAAAAAAGTGAAATATATAACTATAATTAAAAAGATTTTCTAATTAAGCTCGCAGAAAATGTGCTCGCCATCTGCCGCAATCCATCAAGGTGGCGTCGGATTCGACCCCGAAATGTACAATCCCAGCCCGATCCCGTTCATAATATGTAAAACTTAATACCAAATTTCACACATGTGAATTTAAAACATTACTTTGTTGGTTCTAAAAATATATATTTCTCATATTTTGGAATAATGAAAATGTCAATGATAAGTGGTTTTACTAATGACAGCCATTTGATTATTGATTGCAGTCATAATTTGATGATTACTTATGCTTATTGAATATCACATTTCAATTTGAGGCCTGGAGAGGCATTGTTGTGAAGTAGGACAGCGTCTGACTAAAACTACGATGGTTTTGGGTTACAATCTCACTTGGGGAATGAAATATATCGGCATTTATCTGGCAAAGCGTGACGCAACATAAGAATTTGCCACATTTACATAAATAGTATTTTAAGTATGTTAAGTGTATATCTTAACTTTCAATCAAGTCAATTCGACTTCCAATACATTATAAGCTTCAATACTTTTCTTCTTCATTACTTTTTAAGACTTCCAATACCTTTACTATTATATACAATAGTTTCATATGTTTTAAATCAAACGTTTAAATTATGTATCTCATAAATGCATAATATGCATTAATATAATTAAATTAAATAAAAATAAAGACTTCAAAAATTTTGAATTCTACATAAAATATCAGATAGAATATAGAATGTGAATTCTTGACAGAATAACTGATTTCAGAAAACTCACGTAAATATATTTCACACTAAAATGTTTGGTACATAAAAAGATAATTTCCATCCATTTGGCGAGGTTAATCGCCAGTTCTCTGTCAGGCAAGGGTTGAAGTCTCGTAAATACGTAAACGCTATATCCATTACTACCATTATAACGGGCGTCGAACTTATTTCGCACATTAGATGATATTTTGCGTGTCATTGTCTCTAGAGCTCAAGAACTATTGAAATTACATTTCCACATTTCATTTTGAATATGCTTATTTTTTTATTTAAATGGATTTTATTTTAAATATTTTATATTTAATGCGCGGTAGTCGCCGAACGCTCTCTAATTTTATTGTTGAATGTTTATAAATTATTGTCCGTAAACTCTTTTATAGTATCTATTGAATTGAATTCATTAAGTTCAATTTTAGTATTATTTGCTACTGTGTGATTTTATTTTTATTTACTACTGTTGATGTGAATGTTTTAAAAAAATATTCATACCGTAGTCCTGGGTTTAATGCTGGCACATGCAACTTCAAGCTTTGTGTATGAAATAAAAATACAATGCTTTGCACTTTTTTCTACCTTAATAAATTAAAATATCAGAAATGATCAAATAGCCTTCAAGAAGCATTAATTATTTATTTTCAAGCACAGGTACATTTTTTCTTCAGATATATAATAAGAATGAATATAATAAGCTTATTGCAATGTGAACCGTGATGAAAATTAGGCTAAACATAATGCCATTATTGTATTATCACGCATGAGTGCGTTAGAATTCGGCGGGGCTGCTTCGTTGAGATACGGGGCTCATAATAAAACAATATTAATTATTATCAATCGACGCTCCACTGACTCCTTTGTTCCGGACTCGGTTTAATAACAGAGGAATGCGTGCATTAAACCTCCGGCATTTCACGGCACTTTTGTTTAAATAATAAATTGGATTTCAATAAACGTAGCTCTTCAAAGAACAACTGCTTCATACTATATAAGCATTTTAGCCAAATGACTTTTGTATCTTGAAACGCCACCACACCAATTGTGCAACTTTCTATGCTCTCACCCTTCCATTGTTAAACTTCACATGTGAATATGTAATTCAAGTGAAAAGTGGCAAAAGAGACAACATCTTAATATTATGGCTATAGACTAGCAACTCTATGATCAATTTATACGTGATTTGATTTAAGTAGTAAGTGCTTGTTTTAATTTATAACTATGTGTAGAATGTGTAAGTACAATGTTAAAAATAAAAAAAAACTTATATAAAAAAATTTGTTCTCATGTGGATGTACAAAATATTTTCCCTAGTTATACCTCCTTAAGTAAGATGTATTTAGTTTAATAATATTTTATTAAAAACATAACTATCATTCAATTTCCTTTTAAAGGCGTAATAGAGTGGTGAAAAAATCAATTACGTTCCCCTTGAACTGTCAGCGAAATGGGCGGAGGCAAATCAGTTTGTTAATAAATTCAAATTTATTCGTTGATTACGCTCGTGTCTCGCTACTAATGTATTTAAAAAGTGATTAGAAGTTAAATTGACACAATATGAACTTTTTGTCCTGCTACAAAACTTAATCAAAAACAAAATTATTCAATTTGCATCGAAATATCTGTCTGAGAGCGACATTTTTGGCAAGTGCTCTCCCGTTGTTGAAGGCGGCCTTGATTGAACTTGATGAAACCTTGATCTGTTTACGGTTTTCAAATGTAGAGTATTTAATCTCCGACAGCGACAACATCCGTAAAGGTAAATAAAACCTAAGTACAATTAATATTGCTTTTAATACCATTATATACATATAGAGATAGAGTGAAAAGATGAAATGAAATTTCTTTTTTGTCTAATTAAAGTAAAGTTTACACATATATAACATGTATTGCTTGAGTGTTCACTATAATAAATACAAAGATACCCTGTAGATACCAGCTTTTATTCCTTTAAGTCTAAGCTAGAGACAGTGAACGCAAATTTCGCATTATTTAAAATGAGAATCAAGATTAAATTTACATTGTTGGCTTTATGGCTCACAGTATTATGGTAAGGTATTCATGAAGCAAATATTTACTCCCAGAGGGCGCGAGCGCTACAGAACTCTTGGCAGAAATGCGGAATCGCCAGCGTATGTGGACTAAGTTATGATAATTACTTTCCAGAGTAATCCGCCTGCAGCAATAAATGCTACAGCTTCTTATTTGTTTCAAACTTCAGGTGATTTATATGTATCGATACTAAAGACATACATTATTATATTACATGCACACTTCTCAAAATTGTGAGCTAAAATTTATAGTAACTATATTTTAGGATATACTTGTAGATATTCGAAATATACTAAGAGAATATAGAATATTAAGTATTAATAATAAATTATATTCAGCCGCTTCTTAGGTCCTAGTAATACGTTATAGCAATGAAGCAAAATAGTATCTACTCTAGTATCATATACTAGTATCTATAATCTAAAGGAACACAACGTATGAAAGGAAATTTTCCTATTGAAATACAAAATTTTGTTTTGGGTTTGAAACTTTTTAAAAAATTTCAAAGTTGATATATTTTTATTGGTAATCTTAATAAATAAATGATAATTTCTTTGTCTAAATTATTTATTTTCTATAAATTTGTAAATGCTATCACAACACAATCTATACTCACAATGTTTTTCTATTAATATTTTAATAAATGTGAATTGTATATTTTTACATATCCATATTTAATTTATTACAGTGCAATTTTTCCTTAATTATTATATACTTATAGTATATACTTATATACTTCACTATTTAAGACATTCTTTTTTTAAATTACATAAAGTGTTCCTCGGACGAGGATCGAATCCACATCTATGACTCTGACAATTCCCTCCTATACCATAATGGAGTCTGGATTAATTCAAGTTTATAATGTGTAGCATTAAACACATATTTTGTATGAACAAAATACATTGGATATTACGAAATTGTTTGCCAGATTCGCTTATTGTCTCAAGGGGCTCGTAATAAACCTACGCTTGTCAGTCAAAGTGACGCCGGCAAGCGACCGCAAGTGATGCCCTGGGCAAGTTGACCCCGTGGTCACTTAAGAAGCGTTGCTTCTGACACTTCTAGGTATAGAATATAAGCTTATAGCGAAAACCTCTTTATTTATTATTTTTATGATTTAAGAAAGCCAATTACGTTACCTTTATACTCTTTTTCTAATATGAACAAAATATGTTTCTTGTATTTCTCAATTGTTTATTTTATATATAAATTCCCTTTGTTATTTTTTATGGCTATTTTCATATAATAGATGCCATACCATTTCAATTTGAACAACTTACTGGTGTTATGAATGTAGATAAACAAAATTACGTCTTGAAAAAAATTATAAAATACGAAAATGTACAATAATTAAGTTAATATTATAATCATTACAATTGTATCGCTTTCAAACGATTTATCCTCGTCCAGTACAACGCCTCTTCAATTAAATCTTCTCTAAGAAAGGTCTAAGAAGGTATTTGTTAATTAACAATCTTCAGATTCATGGCCGCAACGAAACAGGAAATTGGTTAAATATTTTAGTAATATTAATTTTCACTTTTCATATTATATTATGTAAATACAGTAAGTATCTACACAACAACGAGCACAATTGTTTTAAATTTCTTTTAAAATGCAAATCTGATGTAGTTTATAAAAAAACCAAGTTTACCCTCGGGTTATTATGACTGAGAAGTTTCAATAACTCAAGTTTGCGGTCGTGAGTTGAGAGCGACTCACCTTGTAATAAGTTCCTCCTATTTTATAGTAAGCTAATAAAAACTTGTTCAACATTAAATTGCTTTTTGATTTTCTGTCATATAAATGATTTACTTTTTAAATATGACTTGTTAAAATTGTATATAACTGAATTTGGGGGCCAGTTGGATAATAATAACTAATGTCAAGTAACATAATTGTACGTTGTATTGGTTCAGGGATTTAGTTCCTATATTTTTGTAATGTTGATCTGGAAGGGAGAATTTCGTAATTAACAAATATCCCGATTATTTTGAACTATTAAAGCATGCGTTGAACTCTAAAAATAAAATGACCAATATATTCAAGTTTCAAGTTGTACTATATTTTGGAAATCTATAGTGGGTTGTTCTTTGCTCTTTTTTGATATATGAGCCTAGTGTCACATAAAAATTATTAAGAGAGTTGTCGTAAACAGCCAGTACTGTAAGTTTAATTCGCAATAAAATAAATATAAAATCTGGTAGCTTACCTATACGCTACTAAAATATATTTCTACACTAATTAATTATTTATAATGTCTCTTTGTAATGGACGATACAAATACAATGATTCCAGCTACTTTCAAAAACGTTTCAATCAAGATTTCACGTTAAGAATTAAAATTGTTTACTTTTCTGTGTAAATTGTTAACGATTTCAGTGAATACAAATTTAATCAGCCCTCGGCGATTATGTAAATGTGATAATGAATGGATTTGCTTACGTTCGAATTAGCTAAATCGGCTCGTTCATGAATAAACTATTAGTTATATCTGTAATTAAGCTAAATAAGGTTTTAATTAAGTTATTTTATTAGTATAAGTACCTACTTAGTACTATAAGTAGCTATATATATTCATATTTATTTAACAACATATGCATGATTGAATCAACGTTCAAGGCTTCCTGTTTGAATACACTGCTCCATACATTCATTTAAATTTAATTCAAAAGATCACTTTACTGTACAACTCTCTGTCCCCAAAAAAACTAATTTCTAGAGAAAGTGAAATCAACTTCTTCTCCATTCTTCTAGCGTAAATATGGTTAAATAAATATGGTTAAATATGGTTAAATGATAAATATGGTTGTAATATTGAATACTGTGGCACTACAGTAGTGGAACGAGCACATTGACCTATATATATGTTTTTATCATTTCACTGAAGAACTGAGCGGGTGCGAAGCGAAGAACGAACAAATTTATTGATTTAGTATTTAAAACAAACAATTAGAAATTTTCACAGTGTTCAAACAATAAAGTACTTCAAACAGATATCTAAGTAAGTATAGATTTATAGTTTCGAGTAATGAAAGTGAAATCAATATAGCAATACAAATTAAGCAACTCTATCCCCATGAGCACAGCCGTAACTGAATTGAATAATTCAGAGCAAACCAATTAATATCTTGCTTGCTCGGCCACCGCAGACGGTTAAGCCCAAGAAGATCCAATTATTCTTATATAAGAAGGTTGAATTATTCTTGAGGATGGACCGGGCTGAGCCATGACTTGTGGCGCGATCCTTGACCACTGGAACGAAGGTTGTTTATTTAGTTTACCCGCCTTGTTAGTGTAGATAGATTGAGTGGAAAATAATAGATATTTTCATAAAAAAAAAATTCATGCAAAAGTACTTGTGTAAAAGTATTACTATAATTATCACTCTTACCTCCAATAGTATCATATTTATTAGATATTTTGTAATATTCTTTAGATCAGTTAAACTGTCAGTACAATTTAATAGTCAATTTATTTATTTATAATTTATTTCGCTTAGCTATATATACGAAAAAAATTGCGAATTTTAAGGCCCGATTAAATAAATCGCAAGTGTCTATTTTAAAGGAAATTGTACTATAATCATTGACTACTCGATTTCGCAATTTCAGCTTGGGAATGGCAAATAAAAATGGCTTCTATATTCCAATGGATTTGTTCGATATTGAATTTGAAACCCTTTGATGATACTGTTATAGCACTCGATGAATTTAGCTAAGCGTCTCGGTACATTGGTATAAAAATAAACGGTATTTTAGGTTATTAATATTATTTATTATATCTATTTAAAATATTTATATGTCTAGACTATTTAGTAATGAAGTATATCTTTATATTTGTATTTATAAGTACTAATAAATATACAGATAATATTGATATGAAACTATAAATTAAAATATATAAAACCTATATATAAGATATAGAATAACCAATTTTTATAAAGAATATATTTGACAGTTCTATTGAAATTGAATTTATAAAATCATTGTTTGTTACGATTATTAGGATAGCACTATAAAGATATTAAACGAAATTCATACAGAAGTCACCTCGTATTCAAATAGATGGGGCTCGTAACTTGTTGGCATGGACCTTACGACTCGTGTAAACTCGTGTAATGATTTTTTTCTGTGAAATCCCTATCTATATAATCGGTGTATATAATCTTTTTTTCAAATCTAATGTACTTCTAACCGAATCTCCTAATCAAATCCCAACCGAAGTTAGATTCTATTCGAGACAAAATATCAACCTCATTTTACGCTCTCAGGGCAGAATTTTCAAAAGTTTAGATATTAAGGCATAATTTAATTCAGTCAAAATCAAATCAAAAGTCAAAAGTCAGTCACAGAAACATCAGATGAAATATAAATTCATTTTTATACTAACAAAGTTGAAATACTTCCTATTTAAACAAAACTAGTAAGAACGCCAAACACGAACAATTACTAAATTTATGAATGCAAGGTCAAACAGGCTCACAGGAAGAACCCAAACATATTTATAGATAAATCAAGAAATATCGGTCTAGTGCGAGCTGTACTCGCGCATGGAGGGTTCCATACCAATTTTATGATCGCAGGTATTCCGCTGACGAAAATATTCAATGAAATACAACTTATACAAGTCGACAAACTTAAATTTGCGGTGGTATGCACTCATTTCGTATGAAACAAACTACAGTATAAGTTTGTAATTTTTTTTCTGGGATATATCTATAAATTTCCAATTTTTAGAATTTTATTGGATAATAATTACACTGTAGTGTTTGATTACGCGGCGATTTTCATACAAAATGCAAAAAAATCATATCTTCAATACAATGACTTATGAGATTATATTTTCTGTGCTACAAGATATTATATTATTCTCAGCTTGATTCATCCACGTGATTTAGAGAAAATGGTCTTGACAGACGGACAGACGGACAGACAGACAGACATACGGACAACAAAGTTATCCTTTAAGAGTTCCGTTTTTTTCATTTTGAAGTAGGAATCCCTAAAAATTTGAAAAGTCGTTTTGTGAAATTGGATTACATAGGAAATCGTATAATATCCGCTTGGATCCTTTACGAGTTGTACAGCCGGTAGCAATTTGACTAAACTGTAAACCGCGTCCAGGGTGTGGCGCGGCGCCAACATTTACGATAACTACATAATCTCGGCGGGGATTCAAGCGAGAAAGTTACGTTTTAAAACAAAACGGTACAGCAAATATATTGCATTTATTACGTGTTGTATTCTTAAATAGGTTTGAGATAAAAATAAATAACTCTTCAAAATTGTTTGCGTAAATCATGCTGCTACTTTTTTCGTAATAATTTTTACCTCAAATGTACATACATTTTGTAATATTTTAAGTTATATTAGTACATAATATTTTAAGTTTATATCGTATACATACATGTACTTCTTAAATCGACATATAATTATCAATGAAATTATATAATAAATACCAATATTGTAGCAAGAAGTCCCTTACTTTTAACTACTTACATATAAAAATCAGTTCTTTATGTCACAACCATGGTTATATAATATAACAGCCTCATAAATGGGCTCTACGAGAGAAATTATATGAATAAATTAGTAGTAAAGCACCCGTTTATTGAAGGGGTTTCTTCTATGAAAGTAGAAATGGGTGATTTTTCGTAATCCGCAATCAGAGAGCTTTTATTTAGACGGCGGAGGCAGTTCTCGGCGCAATTTCGTCTTGAGTGTAAGTAAACAGCCTGGTAATGAGAGAAGTAGCTTCATGTTAATTAGACGTTGACTAGGAATACCACTTTAATTTAACAGAAGGGATTAACACATTTTTTTATAACGAATGTTGTGCTGAAAATATATGGACATAGTCAGCATATTTAATAGACAGACATACTAAGTTTATTGATTAAAGTTGTACACTTTAAGAGTATAAAATAAATAAAAATTATGATATATGATAATGATAACAGGATGTAACACTTATAAGTTGTAGATAAAATTGTTTTTACGACCATCCTAATAGCAAAGCCTGACTCTTCGAGAACATAAAACTATTTTTAAATAGAATTATATGACACAAAATTTATTGTAAAAATTATGGTCACCATTTTTATGTGCCTACATTACCTTAAAGAGCTAATTCTAACTGTTCAACCTGGAATCGGTACATCTTTCTCAAAGACGCTCCTTATTGACACGTTTCGCAACATGTTTATATTAAATTCTTCAGTTTCTATGGTATAATAGAGATTTGCCGTAGAAGGAGAGAATATTACTCCCTGGATGGACAGATATCATTATTTTAATTATTAAAACTAAAATAATTAAACTTTAACAGCCCGTCATATTTACTTAAACGCAAAAGTTCTACTCATCACTATAAGAGAATCTTCTACGGTACGGTTTGTTTGAAAATGACCACTGGATAGAGCCCAGATCTAATTATAATACATTATTTATTTTGAATTTTTCCTGGTATAAGGTAAAATAATTTATCTATAAGTATAAAATTTATCTGTAAGTAAATCAGTTATTTGGTCTTATTTAATTTGTTATTTTCATTAAAAACATATTTAATGACAATAACAATTGTATGTAACGTTTGTTTGTTCTTTGATCTCATATTTAAATATATGAACATTTAATTTACTGAATTGTCTTTAACTTCACTTTTGTAAAAGTTCGTCTTGAAGCAAATAAGGTACACAATAAATTATATAAATTGCTACTGAAAATAATATTCTCTGTAGCAATTCTAATAATTTCTTTGTTAACACAGCCAAACGGAATAACAATGACTTTTTAAAAACACATTTCGTAAATCATACTAAAATGTGAAGGCAAAGAACATTTCTATGTAATTGTTTCATAAATTCACTGGCTACAATGTTAACAATAAGTAGAAATTCAAACATTTAAAAAAAAGCTCTCCACTCTCTCCCCTTTATAAATAAAAAAGTTTGAATGTAATAATTTATAAAATATAATTCTAACTTCTATCGACTCCTAGATATTTTTCTTAACAAAAGGAATGCCAAGAATGAAGTTTTCTTTTTACGGAAGAATTTTTCGGAAAAACATATATAAGAAGACGAAAAAATTATATATAAACAAATATGTGATGTATTCACATCGATGGCTATTCAATTCAAACGTAAGGACCAAAGCTAGTTTTAAATATTCCTTGTGCGGTCAAGCATAAAATCTACAAAGAAAATGTATTACCCATCTTTTATTGCGTTTTCCCCTAGAGCATCGGTCTGGAGATAATACAAGTTTATATCATTTTATCAATATCATAAAAATGGTAAATGGCTAAAAATATACGTTTACTTCAAACAATATCGCGTAAATTTCATTGTTACCCCGAGATATTCTTATTTATCTTCTAAATTCACCTATGTATTGGAATATTTGGTATATTTACTTTATCTTCCACGATTTTCTTCGGATATCAAATACGTCGGTAACAAATGTACTTACTTAGATGTTATTATTTTAGAATTACGTATAATTATACAAAAACATCGTAAAACAACTGGAAGCTATTTTACTGTAGCCGTGTTGATGAATTCGTTTCTCAAAAAGGACTGATAAATTAGTAGTGTATTTATGATTTAACTATACGACACTATCGCTTAAAATGAATTACAATAAAGTTAATTATGAAAATCTGTAATTTTTGTGAGCGGATTAAATGAAATGTACCTACAGCTTAAATATAAATATACGGTGAAATTTTTTGGAAAGCGCAGAGAAGTTTGCATGTTTTTGTAGGATTTATTTCAGCAACATGGATGTGATTGGCAGTTGTAATTCAATACGTTGTACGCGTTTTTACGGCGGCGTTTTTCATTTGCATACTTTTTTACGCTATGTATATACTCGTATATTTATAAATAGCTGTATACGATATAGCGTCCGTTACCAATAAATTAAAATGACAGTTTTCATACGATAATCTACAATACTTAAAAAACTTTGACGTTTATTAGTTACACGAGTTATTAGTTACACGTTAGTGTAAATTTACACTAACGTGTAACTAATAACTCGTGTTTATTTTCTTTTATTTTATGTTGTACATTTCTTTTCTGTGTTGAGGAGTTCAACTTTTAGAAAATTTACACATAGTAAATAGTCTAACTTATTAGTAAATATTTAAGAAATTAAGTTGAAACAGTTTCAGAACAATATGACGAGACTATAATTTTTATCTATGGTCAGCATTTTTATCTATCATTTTGGCAGGGAATTGAAAACTATTCTGTCAAAAAAGTGAAGCGTTAAAGTTTCAGAACGCCACAATCAAAAGAATTGAATTTAGTTAAAGTTATAAAAAGATAAAAAATAAAAAACTAGTGTCAAAATTAATATAATATTTATAATAAAATGTGTGCTAATAATTATTTTGTGAGTATATGCCGTCCCTCTGAAAGTCCTGCTAGTCGTCCTAGTACACACCATTAGCGATCGTTATTTTGTACGGACACCACTACTATCTATGCCGTAAGATTTGATTTGATAATGACTTAGATATAGCTAGATTAAGTCAGCACATTAAATAGCTATTTGATAAGTCTATCTATATATACCACGATGAGTTGTTTATTTACAGCTTTTGATGGAACGCTATTCCCATCGCCAAAAAATTCCGTAATACCTTAAGAATAGATGCGTAATGATGTAGTAGCAGATGCTTCAGAATCAGTAATTTATTTAGAAATCAAGGGAAAAAATCATTCGACGAAGTACAAATGTGTTAATTTTGTTTTGCACTGTTTATTAAAATTACAGCGAGTAAGATTCGATAAATACTGAAATTGATTATAGATATAATTTTATTTTTTTATTTTATTTTACAATAATGATTTAATTTTGATAAAACAAACATATTTAAAAATATTTGATATACCGAATCCCAAATATAAATAACAACAGCAGCAGCGACAAATACATATTTAAAACATTTTGTCGTAGGTTACGTAACGATCCAGCCAATCCCGTATATTTTCCACTATACGATTAAATATGCTACGAATTTCTTACACGCTTCGTCCTTATTTATCGAAAATATTCTAGGAAAATAATTTGTCAGATGTTTTTGCCAGATACAAGATAAAAGAGAATATCTGTCATATTTTCATAATAGGTATTTAAACAAAGTAGATGTTGTTAATGAACAAAATATGTCACAAGAGAATGCTCTTACCCAGTTAATTAGAGGTGTAAAAGGCTTAAGAAGTAGTCACTTTCTATTCAGTTTCTTTAAAGGACCCTTTTTCTCGGATGTCACTGATTCCTTTAGAGTCAATTGCAGACTTAGAAGGGGATTGCTAATTGAAATAAATATTTGCGTATCTAATTCCTTTAGAGACGACACTTGTTTTATCCGTCAATTAGAAATATAACCCCTTGCTGATGTATAAATTTATATTCAAATTTTTATAAAGTCTTCTTTCATGACTTGATGAAATTATTTATATATAACATATAGTATATCTATCATCTAGTTATCTTATAATGTTAAACCTTACGTTAAAACTCCTAATAAATAAACATGGCTTGACGAATGGTAAAACTCTAAGCAGTCTACTTTTCTCTGTATCATAAGTATGTCCATAATGAATTAAATAATACCTTGCAAAAAATATATGCTTTAGCAAGTATGAAATTGGTATCGTTACGTTTTTTAAATAAAAAATCTGATACTAATCAATCTGATTATTTGATGACTTCTCATTTGAATGTTTATTTTAGTGTATGATGCAGTATTTATTAATAATAAATATTGGTACTATACTGGATATGTATTTGAACTAGCTTGAAGGTGTAATTTAATACAAAATCTACCTAGGACTGCTCACAGCGCTACGACGCGACGGCACTTAAGTTAAACGTAATTTATATGAAAAGCCACGAATATTTGAGAACATTAAAGATTTCTATTAAGTTTTATTGAAACCTAAGGCAATTGAATGCCGCTAATGTGATGGTGCAATTGAAACAGCGCTGTGGAAAATCGAGCAATAAGTATGCATCACGGCTAGAAGCCGGTGGCTGATGCTGGAGATGTCTGGCTATTCAATACCATTAGTACTGCTCGAGATCGTCTCCATTTCCAACGTACATATCACATAACGTGTGCAATTTCTATGTATATAATGGAATACCTTTATTATAATTAATACTAATAAATATCTTTAAAATAATTATTATACTTTCTTTATATTATCATATTTTATGGTATGGTTCTATATGATTTTATAAATCAATTTAATGTAAACTGTTTTGAAGTATTTATATAAAATCAAGAATGAGTAGTCGACGGTTTGTGGGTTCGATTCCCGTTCGAGGACAACGAATTATTTTCATTTTCTTAGCTCTAGCAACAAGGCAAAGCGCGGCGTCTCAACACCGCCACTCAACGCGCAATGCCTCGAAAGGTGGAAAGTGGGGAATGGAGCGTCTTAACACTTGGTTCGTTGAGCCTACGGTTCCCTCTGCCTATCCTGCTATGTACGGGATACAAATGTAAAATATTCACGGAATAAACCTACTTGTTTTATAATTTATTATTATAATATTTTCTATTGCTTTAATAAGTTTTACTACTGGCGTGGGCACAATTACTACATGATATAAACTTGTCACTTTTAGGACGTCTTTCAATAGCGCCAACCGAAAATTCTTTTTCATTTCGAGTTTTTCGTGTACAAAGCAAAATGAAACTCACGAAGGGAGCATACGCAAGTGTAGATAATGACCACTAGTCTCTCTTTACGATTATTTGAGTGGATCCAGACAGTAACGTCCTAATTTATAACGTTAATACAGGGACATGATTGCCACCGGCCGCATTACCGACCACGATATTAGCACTGACAATGGGTTTGCTTATGTGAAGGATTATGAAATATGTACGTAAGTAAGTATCTTTTATAAGAACATAGATTTCAGGCGAATATAAACCTTGTGGTCCTCCTTTATATAGTAATGTCGTTGAAGTTAACGACCTTAACGATAAGAAGTATTTTATTAAGCACTAGCGACCCGCTCGCGGCTTCGCCCGCTTATGTTAGCTAGATCGCGTTCGTTCTAAAATTTTATATACCTATTTTATTTTTATATACCTATTTAATTTTATATACCTATTTTATTTTTATATGCGATGCAATTCTTCGATTTTCTCGTCGTCTTTTTTTAATCATTCTTGTCTATTCAATATATATATATATATATATATATATATATATATATATATATATATATATATATATATATATATATATATATATATATATATATATATATATATATATATATATTAATACGTAATATTAATACGCATGCATGTATATATTAATACCTAATCGTATATATAAAGATTATGTTTTAGCGTTTCTATCATAGCGTAAAAAATACAATATCCACTTCTCACACTTGAAATTTATAATCCATATCATATCAACACTATTTATTTTTTATTTCAAAGAAGTAAATTGTATATGTTTTTTATTTTTAAATATATTGCATTCTTCACGTTCTTTACAATCTTCTATTTTAAACATCGCACATGTTTAAAATAAAATATTATACTAAAAAACGTTATTTGAATTTAAATAATGCTCATATTACAAAGAAATTATGTAATTTATTCGACAAAATCTATTATATATATATATATATATATATATATATATATATATATATATATATATATATATATATATATATATATACATATATATATATATATATATATATATATATATATATATATATATATATATATATATATATATATAACTTAGCTTCACTTCCTAGTAATCGACATAATTAAAATATGTCTATTTTTTTCTACGGAAACTTCATTGAACGCTAGGACGACAACTGTTCTATATGTTAATTTAGGTTTTAAACTGTCAAAATGTATTGATTCTTTAGTAGATACCAGTAATCAAAGTAATTCCACTTTATCGGTAATTAATTTTTTTTAAAAACTATTACAATGTTGAAATTCATAAATTTTTTGACCAATAGCTTTTACGTGATTCGCGAATAAATAAACAAACATACGGACCAAAAATCTACTGCTTTATTTTTTAGCTTATATTTCAATAACTATAACATTAGCTTAACGCTATATAAATCGACCCATTAATACATTTTTAAAATCTTTTATGAACATTGACTTTTCTATATTTTAATACTGACTGAAGATGTATTTAAGATATATCGACATTAATATAATTAAAAAGATCCCGCCAGCGTAATGCAGACATTTTATTTCAATGAATAACGATTTTTAAACATATAGTATTGGTTTTCGAAAATGATTTTAAGTTATCAATAGGTGGCAATCCTTATCAAATCAAATAAATCCTATCAATAGATGGCATTCTATCAAATACTACTAAATTACCTTCTGATCGTTAAATGTCACTATAATAGCCGTAAATCAAATGATCTGTAACTATTACTGTGACATCTAGCTAGACTGTGGAAATAATTTTCAATTGCTTTTATGTTTAAATTTTATAAACTTTTGCCATTTGCCACTGTTACTAAGTGAGAATCGAATAAAACTACCTTTACTGTAAGTTATCGACGTAATTTAACCGTCTCTGTTTTAATTTTTCGATCAACATTTGCATTGCACATCAGGATAAAAACTATCCTATATATATTGTGTAAGGCTATGAACTATTAGCATGCCAAATCTATACAATCTTCTTTTTCATTTTTTTTCCAGGAACAGCATGGAATACAGAGATAAAAACTAATATTGATGTAACTCGGGACTATAAGCATTACTATACAAAAAATCATTCATTTCTGTCCAGTAGTTTTTGCCTGATTGGAGGACAAATAAACTCGCAGATAGACAGACAAAAATTCTGCTAAGTGGCTTCCATTATCGATATATTAACCGACCCAATCAATATTTTTTTTAAATATTTTATGTACAGAATTGATTTTTTTTATCTTTTTATTACATATATAGATATAGACTAGCAACCCGCTCGTGACTTCGCCGCTTATATATAAAAAATTGCGTTCATTTCGATATTTAATACGAAATCACATTGTACATGTTCAGTATACTCGTATTTCATCTAAAATATTATACAAACATTATTTGTATAAACTTTCCTCTCAAATTAAGTAATTTATAATTGAAAATCGTATATACCTACAATGTATTTGTGTTTTTTAAATTAAAAGTAGCCTAAGTTACTCCTTATTACATCAGCTACCTGCTAGTGAAAGTACCGTCAAAATCAATCCAGCCATTTCAGAGATTACCCGGAATAAACAGACAGGCAGACAAAAATTGTAAAAAATGTTATTTAAGTATACGTACCGTATATCTATTTAGATACATGTAGGAAAACGCGGTTATTTTAATATTACAAGGAGACACTTCAATTTTTATTTTCTTTATATAATAGATAAAATACCAAAATATGATAACTTATGGTTTAATCAATTTATATTTTTATATTGGTCATAATATTAAAAGTTGCTATTCAATTAAAATATAAAGCTTATCTACGGTCTATAAAATATTTTACTACTACTACTCATACTTTCTTAAATACTATTGTTACACATATATACTAACGTAAACACACTTCTAATAAAATTGTAAAGTAAATATTAGGCGACTGTCTAGCGCAAATTGCAATAATCAACATATTATCTTCTCTTAAGCTGAAAGACGCTTTAATTGATTTGCGATTCTCGCAACAAGATACAGCACAAATCTACGTCTTTGTGTTATTGAACTTAGAGCACTCTCGGTTATCATATATAACTTATCTTATATAAATGTTATATATTTAGAAAATATATTATCAATATTTCGCCGCTCGAGTATTGCAAAGTACAGCGTTGAGTTCCGCCACTCTTACAGCACTGCTTACCCTTCTTCATGTTCGGATACAACTATTACTACTATTGAACTGCAAAAAAAATCCCGATACAAAACATATTTAAAAAAAACAAAGAACTAATAAATTAAAGTAAGATAAAACTAAATACGAATACAATACAAGTGACTGTAAAGTTTTAAACGGCTCAATAAAATGGAATGAGCTACAAAACAATGTGTCGAATTAAAATTTGTAGCAATCAAGAGTCGCGAGGGATTCGCGATTGGTGTAGTTTGATTGTTTGCAACCGAGTAACGAACCTGACCGCTACACGGTTCGCATAACGATTCTATCTCAGCCAGATATTAGGGCTACCTCAGCTAGATCTCTAAGAAAGTAATTGACTATGAAATAAAACAATCAAAGGGATGATTCAGTACACAGTATTTTGTATACAGTATTTTATCCAAATTATGTAACAATTAATTAATACTATGTTTATAGTATAGTGTACCTTCTTACAAAATATGTAATAATTAAGTTTTATACAAATAAATTGCCTAACTATGTACACAATATCAGAATTTGAACGCGGTTCAATTGATCACGTTAATGATATTAAATTATCGAGAGAGTTAAATCACTTATTCTTTTTATTATTATTTTTTTTATTCGTTAAGTATATTAAGACTTTAATGTAATATAATGATTTGAAAATAATTTTAAATTAATATTTGTAATCATTATAAAATATCATATATATATACATATATATATATATATATATATATATATATATATATATATATATATATATATATATATATATATATATAATATATATATATATATATATATATATATATATATATATATATATATATATATATATATATATATATATATATATATATATATATATATATATATATATATATATATATATATATATATAATAATAGCAAGAAAGTTCACTCAGGCGTTTAGTTTGCAGTGTTGTGAGTGTATCGGACGGCTTCCCCTGAAATTGAATTATTTGTTCTTTTAATTGAGTAAAAGTTGTGTGGGTGGATGTTGGCACTTAGTAAATATAGAATCCCGCTTTCGGCTACGTTTAAAGTGTAATTTATATTTTTCACTTTCCAAGTCTCTTATTGAAATATTAATTGTTCGTCGCTCATTTTACTGTACAATCTTTAAAATGTTAATTATTACATTCGCTAGTCGCTTTTTTTTCAATTTAAGTAAAAATATATACTATCCATTTTTAAAGACGCCGGGAACAACGACCCTGAAAGTAATTAAGTAAAAATGTTTCTCATTGTCAAAGTAATTAAAAATGTTATTAAAATGCAAACTGTAGAATTGTTTCTTACATTTTTTTCAAGTGCGAATAACGTTTATATGTGTTAAATTTAAAAATAAATAAATACGATAAAAGAAACGTTATCGAAAATTCATTTCATTGTTGATTCAATGGTGATTCACGCGCGAGGTCAAGCATGTCTGACTCACCATCTGAAAAAAACAACATGCAATTTGCAACCCTAACCACCAAGCATTGTGTATTACTGGAAATCTGTCTAGATATTACGTACTATTGTTACGTATCAACACGAATTCGCTAAATAATAATTATGTGATCGTTATCGTAAGCGCTTACATACGTTATTTTTTCTAGCTTATATTAATTTACATAATTTATGCAAAGTAAAATAGGGATGGCAATCGAGTTTAGTAGCTTTTTTGTTCATCTACTAGACTGAACTTTTTGAATTGATCGTTAACACTAAAATAGTGTTAGCCTGCGTAACTAAACCACGACCAAGCAACAAATAGGATCATTGTGGCGTCGAGGTGGTCTGAAAACGATGGTTACTTGTTTGATTCCCTGTCGAGGAAACGGTTATTTTAATTTTTTTATTCCTAGATAGACAAAGTTCAACTCTGATATTATCTTTCAGTTGTTTTAAAATAACATTTGTAGAAATATCTGCACTCACTAGAATAGTATATTTAATATTAAATAATAAGCTAACCGTAATATAATCATATATCATTTGACAGCCCTAGTATCAGTTTTCACGGCGAAGTAAGCAAGAGGATGCTCGGAATAACTTAAACAATGCGTCTGAAATCTTGTCTAACTGCTTGACATACCGAATGTTCGATTTCCAAGTCGACTGCCCGCGCACGTCTGCGGTCGTGATACCTATCCAATATAGGTAATAAATTTTATTGATATTCAGAAAACTTTAGACGATGAAAATCTATGTGAAAAGATTGGTATCAATAGATACATAAGCTTTTATTCTTCATAAAAAAAACACAACACCGTTGTGTAAAAAATGTATCTAACTAGTGATATCTTGTAATAAATTTGCGCTTAATCTGTTTTTAAGGCTACAATATGTTTTTCAGGCATATATCTTATGAGACAACACAAAATAACGTACCTACTATTATTGAAAAATAATGTACCCATAATCATGGCATCGCATTCACAGTCAGATGCTGTCCTACGTTTTCTAAGCCTCAGCGGTATAAATGATATGTTTTGTTTGTTTGAAATATGTAATAATAAATAATAATATAAAATAACGTGTAACGTGTAAATTACGTGTGTAAATTTTTCAAATTTTTTGCTTAAATAATATATTTATAAAATAATTTAACAGAAGACTTTTATATATTTCTTAGAAGATTTATATATTTCTTTTTCTAAAATGTAAAATAAGAACTTACAAGCCTAAGTTATTTTATGTTTTTGCACTAAATATTACACTTGCACAACAAATGGCTACATGAGTAGCATATTTCATAATTGTTGTCATTATTATATTTCAGACGATACTTTCATCTTGAATGCAATAAATTTACTAATTTCTAAAGATTTACGTAAATTCATTTATAATAAAAATAAGTTTAAAAAGTATTTCATTAATAGTTGATATTAACAGATTAATAAGTAGTATATTTTAAATATATGGATATTTTATACACAGTTTAATATATATGTCGTCTAGGCTTATTATGTGAAAGAAATTACTAGTGTTTACGCTAATGAATTATAATTTACTAGAACTAAGAATTGTTGAAAAAGTATTTATATGATAAGACAACGATGGCTTCCCTCGAGTACTTATTAGGGACAACCGGCTACGGCTCGTAGAAGGGATTTCTATATCGGTCTTGGACTGAAGATGTTCCCGTGATGTTGGAGGTAAAAAAGGTCATCACTAGGTCTATGTCGTAATAGTATTTATGTTACTATAAAATTTCAGCCTTATCTATGCTTATGCTTAAGGCGTCATATCCTTTGATTGAAAATGAACTATTATAGCCAAAGTCAGTCACAGTGTAAAAGACTACAGACTAAAAAAAGGCTTGTGCCATCTTCATATATAACTCAAATAAAAACCTTTAACTGTTTTGCATTGAAATAAACAAAATAATCTACAACACATATTCGAAATATTTAAACATACTATATTAGCGTTCTTATAACGAGAACGCTTTTTAAATCTGAAAGAATTTCTTAAATAACCGATGGTTCACCTTTAAAGTATAATGACTCTAATCATAAAGAGCCTTTGAATTACAGGCCACTTCATCAAAGACGAAAGACCTTCTAATGAGCTTGCATAATTTTGTGGACCTGTTAAGCTCCTTTACTCTAATAAGAAAAAGTATTAAAAGTGAAAGCTATAACATTAAATGTTTACGTAAATTTTGTGGCAGTGACAAAAATTAGCTACTCATAGCGAAATATTTTCTACCTTATTTGGAACATACCTTATTTGGAACATTAATACATACACTGGGCTTATATATTTATTATTATAATATAAGTTTAAATAATGAGTTAAGCGTAATTTGACTGTTGTTGATACATTTCTATTCTAAGTAAATTAAAAAAAAATTACCTACATACTTGATCTAATTTTCATAATGGCTAAAATTTTTAAATCGAATGTTTTATATCCAATACATAACCCTTCTTAATCGAAGATCAATTAGATTTACATAATATACGTTTTCTATATTTACTGTCTGCTTTACAAAATACGTAAAATATGAAAAAAAAATTATATATATATATATATATATACATATATATATATATATATATATATATATATATATATATATATATATATATATATATATATATATATATATATATGTATATATATACTAACATGTATAACTAATGTTATTCACGCATCTTAATAGATGTAATTTAGTTTTTTTAATAATATCGTTGATTGTCACGATGACCAGAGACTTCTACAGTGTTTCGAACACTGTTGGGTTTCCAAAAATATGTTTCATAAAATAATATACGCTATTATAAAGGTAAAATAGTTAAAATAAAAATTATTTCACCTTTATAATAGCGTATATAACTATCATAACACATATAGACAAGTTTTTAGTCTACTGTATATTTATAAAAACAATGTTATTACCAAATCTTCCAAGAACCGTTCACCCACGAATATACTGAAAATGAACGTGAATTATAGTGTTCTTATTTTAATGATGAGTTCGATTAATTCAGTCACGAACGAAATTTTGTACAAAACGAGGTATAATATAAAATTTTCCCATTCTAAAAAATAAGAAAATTGGTTTTGCAATAGGAAAATTATTTTTGACATGTATTTTTTCGAAATTACATATGTATATAATTAATAACTATATATATTCATTTCTATTAAAATTAGCAGATGTTATTATTTAATTGGTGTATTATTTTCAAGAAATAAAAAAATATTATCAATATATCTTTTTGTTTCAAGTATTTATATGATATTACCAGTAATTTTATTACCAGATAATTTTCATGTTTACATTTTTAGCTTCTTTTAAGAACACCGAGTCACAATTACATTTGTATCATAACTTAAAGATTTTTAATAAATATCAAAAGAATCCTTTTCTTGTCTATTATAACTTAACAAACTATACATTTTAGGCGTAACATTATTCATATGGTATCAACACATTTAAATATATGACTTTTCTAAAAAGCCTGAACCCGAATCTATGCCTATTAAAGTTATTTCACACAATCTTTCACACTTTATCCTTGTCTAACGTCGTCTATGTTTAACGTAACAACGATTGACTTTGAATATGGTATCGATAATATGAATAATGTTACGTCTAAAATGTATAGTTTGTTAAGTTATAATAGACAAGAAAAGGATTCTATATATATATATATATATATATATATATATATATATATATATATATATATATATATATATATATATATATATATATATATATATATATATATATATATATATATATATATATATATATATATATATATATATATATATATATATATATATATATATATATATATATATATATATGTATATATGTTATCAAAGTTTAATACAGGGATTAACGGAAAATACTGAATCGAAATGTATGAAACATAAGTGTAGACACAAAGTAACATGACGTCTCGCTACTTGTATGTAAGAGACATTGTTGTTCCTTTGCCACGCTGTTCTGTGTTTGTCGAATATTATATTTGAAAATCTAATATGGGAAAGTTTACATATATATTATTAGTAATTCTGTAATTCTCCCATTTTAATAGTTATCGTCATCTATAATAGTTATATATATCAAAATTTTCTTAATTTTTCTTATTATATAAGAATAAAGTACGAATATGTTGTTTTCTTAGAAATGTTACATTTCAAGTGAACTATTTAGGTCCCTAATGGCGTTGAACCTGCAGACGACTGGGGAGGTAGAGCCACTTACTATCGTGCCCCGTTCGGGTAATGGCCCCGCACCTTCCCAAACACGTTAGCTTTGGCAATGTTAAATGTCAAGTCTTCGCTTTTTATGTCAGATTTAACATTGACTACAAAGAAGCAGAGTAGCGACTCTGTACTTCAACTTGTGAACATTTTATAACTGCCATTCAACGGTGCGTGCTAAAAGGGATTGCATTTGGAACAAAATAATTTCAAACATATTGAAATGTTGTGAAAGGTTAATATGTTACTGCAAAAAGTCGTTTTAGAAATTAACCACGAAAAAATGTACCGAGTGTACGAAAAAGGATGAAAGTGGAAAGTGTCACGAACGGCATTTGGCATTCAGCCACCAGTGGTATTGATGCGGCAGACGGGGGACACTCATTTATTCATAAACGTTCAAAAACTTGTCACTGCTTCCCACCGTCGCTCGCTAACGCAATTCACGTATTAGTACATGATGTTTGTTTTGTTATCCAAATATACACATGTAACGATGCCCAGACGCGACTTCTGACCTTTTGTTTCACATTATAATGTTACTTTGACAGTGTGTTCAAATAATCAAGATATGTAAATTGAGCGTAATTTGTGTGCAAAATTTAAGTAAAATAGCAAAAATATTAGTGTAAATAATATAAGTTCTTAATTTATAATTTTAATTCAATTCATTTTTGTGATAAGGTCAAAATTAAAAATTAAATAAAATACAAAGTTAGAAGACTGCTGCAGAATTTAATTTGTAAAAATTAAGCACAGGTAGACGTAGAAATTATAGCAAACAATTGTACGACATTCAGAAAAGGATATCACGTATGACGTGGCTCATGAAGTCTGGTCGCGTTCATACGATTTCAGGTTTACAAGTGGTTGAAGCGATGGCTTACGCTTGTGTTGACCAGGTTTGGGTAGAAATAATGACTTCTTCGTGACTAAGCTCACTTTTCAGCAGCCAAGAAAATATTATAAATTGTAGCCCCATATTATTATTAAAAACCATACATGTTTTACATTTTTTTAACATAATATATTTGTTCGTGTTATGGCGCTTATATTAATTAATATATATTTGAATGATGACATAAGTAATATTTTTTCACTATTGAAACCTCTTTTTATTATTGTTATCATAAATGAATCTCCTACTGAAGCAGTAGTAATTTTGTAAAGCAATGTAGAATAAAAACTTCTAATCTTGCAAGAATACTCACAATTAGAAATAAGGTTCTTGCGTTTTGCTTGCATTCTTTTATTGTAATGTACTTATTGATTGAGAAGAACACTTCTAGTTGATATGTTATACGATGTCGTCTAGCCATGCATTGTTGACAAGAGGTACAAAATTTTATAGAGCTGCATCAAACAAGGTAAAATACACATCGCAGATCGCTTTTTCAGAATGACGAGCTCGCTGAATGACGCCATTGTGATATAAGAGATATGTGATCTCATTTAGAATTTTATAGACATTCTGATTATAAATAGTACAAATACTATTTATAATCAGAATGTCTATAAAATTGCATTGGCGTATGGGCATAATAAGCCGAAGATTATTACACTTAATCATAAAATACTGGCAAACTCCTGTTAATGGACTGCAGTAATATATTATTTTTGGATATATGTACACTACTTTAATTTATATTTATAACTTAAAACATATAGAAATCTAAACGAGTAGATGTCAAAAGAACTTCTGGGAATCGAACCCAGTAGTTTTCAAATGCTGCCCCGCTGTGTTACGATGTATATAATACGTGTGTATATTTAAAAAATATAAAAATGTACATCATAATACATACGGCAATATGTAACATTGTAGTTCTTCTGTTTTGAATTTGAAGGCATATAAAAATAAAATTTTGCTTTCTTTTATCTATGCATCGCAATATTCTATTCTAGTGAAACGTTTGTCCTGTAATCAATTTTCTCAATTCCATTTACTGGAACATAAATAAAGAGAATAGTATAACCTAAGAGATTATCTTCGCTAACACCTAATCTATCAAGAATTCTTTTATATAGACAATTTATTTTATTTTTCACTAGCGCTGTATTTTAACGTCAGCGTGAAATGAATTGAACTCGGACTTTTAGTAAAAATTTAATATTATGACGATTTCTGAGCCAAAGAAAAGGTAAAAAATGTGGTACGATTTTCGTAGGACGAAGAATAATAGAGAAAAAGTCACGGAGCGTTTTGTCTAGACGAGCGATGACAAGTAGTATTCTTGCACGACGACACTAAGCCCGTGTTATTAGATTTTGATGAGTTGTTGACGATGCTTTTTAACTTCGTACGTGCATATGTTTGTGTGTGTGTGTGATTTTTTAAGGCTTGTTTGCTCCTGCTACTGTAAATATTTAATTATTTGTGATTGCATATATACCAAGATTGCATATATACCAAATGTAGAGACTATTTGGTTCTAACTTATATAGTATATTTCTTTTTCTTCGAAAAAAATCACAACAACTTCAACAATGATTGTCATTTATAACATAATAAAACAGTAAAATCGTAATAATTATTTCTGGTATTTTAGCTAAAATTAGAAAAAAATCACAAGTATGTCTTGACACAAAGTTCTGTTTGCGTACCTGCTGCAAGTATTAAGTTTTATTTTAAGTTTTTTAACGAGTAGTAAATATAACTAGCAAGTGCCACATAAACGAACGAACGAAAGTTGCCATAATTCAAAACCCAAAATGCACATAAGTAAATCAAAATTCAAGGAAACTAAAAGTAAAGGATATACACATTTGTTTACACGTCACCACACACCCGTCTGCTGCAAATAACAACTTGCATCAAATATTAAATATAATATAATAGTAGACGTGGCCGCACTCAATTTCCGTGTGGAAAACGGTACTAGTGCGGTAAATATTATCAACGTATTCGATATTCATTATTTATAGTATTTTATTTTTAAGCTACAATATGCATAGTAATAGAGTTTTACATATATGTTTTTGCAAAGGTGGCATTTAGCATAAAGCAATATAAATTACTCTCATGTAAATGAAATGCGGTATTCATATCAACATTCCACCACATAAAGTGAGGAACTCTCTCGGAGTAAAGAGGTGTTAGCTATATTTATAAAGATACGTGATACGTTACATACATTCGTATTATCAATAATTGTCAACAAAAGGTAGCTAACTGAATTTCTATAGTAAAATAAAACAAATATGAAATATCGAATACGTTTCATATTGAGTACTAAATGTTGGAGTCGGCCGGCGCCGCCGCCGATATGTGACAAGCTGATATGTTTTGGTACAGTCGCATGTCGGAACTTGGTAGAAACAATGACGCGACCATACTGATATCCAGTGGAGCCGACTACGGATACGACTGAAATTAAACATGTTATATATTTTTCCGATATAAGTTCTGTTTAATGAACAAATTTTATTTTCTTTTAAGAGTTTTTATTTTCTTCTAACACATTACCCGTTCCTACATTTCTTTGTTTGCTATTTATTTAAACCTAGGAGGGATAGATTAAGTGCACGTTTTACCTCGCACTTAGAGGGGTAGGCACAGATAATCTAGTGTTAAGATAATTCGTTCTCCGCAGACTACATAGTATGATTTTTAACAGATCGATTTAAAATAAATCAGTATTATGTTCGACGCCTATATTATTTTATGCGTGTCTATCGATTTGTCAGTAAAGCTGGTAATTGAGTTTAATAATATTTTCTTGCAAGAACGTACTTTCGTGGTGATCACATTGCCATCATGTCAGGATCTGATGATGGCATCCCAGGGAAATTGAAGGAAATCTTCGTAAACGCCTTTGATAATGGAATGATTGAATGTATATTTGTTTACTATTTTAAACGTTGTTATACTTGTTTAGCAAAAGCCTCAATCAAATTATACACATATAATAAATGAGAAAGATCACCTTATATTTGCTTGCGTCTTCAATAAATTTAGTTCTGTACGTAAATATGAGATATGTATAAAAACTGGAAAAGCTATTTCAATCCTATAAATATTTTTATGTGCTTATTATTAGTCATTCACTTTTTATCAGAAATTTTTTATAGTTGCACTGTAAAATACCAGCCCTTGATATTGGGTCTAAATTAAAACGTTACAACTGTTTTGCTGTCGTGATGAGTATCACGACGTTATTTATTGCTGTTGTTCATTTAAACGTACTGTTTCGATGCTTGCGTTTTTATTTTTTCGATTTAATGCAGGAAGTGCTCAATAGTTTTTAATTACGCTCGTATCATGTGACATGTCAGTTATATTTCAATGAACAAGCAAAAATATTACTTTATGAGGACCGTCGTGGCGTAAGGGCAAAGTCTGTAAACACGAAGGCTTGTGGGTTCGATTCCCACTCGGAGATAATGAATTATTTTCATTTTCTTTGCTCTGGTAACAAGCTAAACAGCGCGACGTCGAGTTCCGCTATTCAACACGCAATGAATCCAAGGACGGAAAGCGGGGAACGGAGTGTCTCAACACTAGATTCCTCCGTACCGTTACGGTACGTTACTGTAGTTCAGTATAAGCTATGGATTTACTTTGTTATTGTAATATTTAGGTGACTTTAATATTGAATCTGAGGGGTAAGTTATTCTCTAGATATTTCTTCTTTTACGAAATTAAGATTGACGTGATAGCCATGTAATATATATATATATATATATATATATATATATATATATATATATATATATATATATATATATATATATATATATATATATATACATATATATAGATTTGAGCATAAGGAGTTACTACTTACGTAAAATGACATTTTTACAATTTTTCTCTATCTGTCTGTTTGCGCCGGCTAATCTCTGAAACGGCTGGACCGATTTTTTCCGGGAATCGACTTTTACTGACAGGTAGCTAATATAATAAAGAGTAAGTTAGGCTATATTATAGGTAATACGAGTATACTGAACATGTACAATGTGATTTCGTATAATATATCGAAACGAACGCAATTCAGTTTACTTAAGCAGCGAGCGGGTCGCTAGTAGTAAATAAATTAATCTTGCCGTCGTGGCGCAGCGACACTGCGCCTGACTGTAATCGTGACGGGTCTGGGTTAGTTTCCCACTTTATTTCTATAATTTAATGCACTACCTACCATCTTTTTATACAACAAAGAGATCGCTTCAAGCGATAAGGCCTTAAGGTCATAGCACACATATCAACTCGGAAAGGGAACGTATACGTATCAACTCGAGCCGCACATTGTATTCTTTATTCGAAACTCCTTACTGCAAAGTACACTATGTGGAACGTAACGTAAGTGTATCAGCTCGGGATGCGATGCGGTGCGCTGTCCACTTGCCGTAACGCACGGCTCACCGTACGCTAGTCGCTAGCTTCCTCGGCCACGCCTCGCACCCCCCGCATGTTGATATTTTATATAAGATATATTTATTGAGAGTTAGAGTTCTCGATATATAGAAAGAAAATATTGATAATTTGATATAATAATAAAAAAAGTTAATATTTCTTTGCATCAAAGAGGTCTGATCTGTACAAAATTATAATTATAACTTATTTAGTTTTAGATATTAAATTGTCTTAATAATAAAAAATTAACAAGGAATAGAGTAAAAGCATAATGTAGTTTAAATAATGTACAATAAATGATGCTTCAAATTTTTTTGTTGATTAAATAATTCATAAATAAATTTATTAAAGGAATATCGACTATCGATATATATCGGGACATTAGCGTGCATTACTACACTCCGTGTTCATATACAAACTGACCTTGTGCCGCCTAGCTGTCAACGAGCGGACTGCGAGCCGTAAACGCAGCTACGACGAGGCGACGCCGCTCTTACGGCTAGCTGTCCGCTGGTTCATAGCGAGTTGATACGTTTACGTTCCGTTTCCGAGTTGACATGGTGAGCTATGACCCTTATTGTACATTTAGACAAACATATTTGTTAGTCTATATACTATATATGATTTTTTTTCTGTGCATCAAAGTATATTGTACTGTATTATTTCTTATCTAATGAAATAAATGTTTTAAAATCTGGTTAATTTATATTTTAATATAATAAACTGTTATTTTAATATAATATACTATCTGGATTCAATAGTTTAATGTACAGAACGAATAAATTATTATCTTTTCGATGTAAGAACTTAAATTGTCATGGGTGATGCACACTCTCGGTTATTTCCACTTTGACTACGCGGGCGAAGCTGCAGGTAAAAGCTGATATAATATATATAATACCATTGTGATAGACAGAGTTTCAGTCTCTATTAAGTAGATTTGCCTTCCAAACCGGTTGTAGCTTTATGTGCATTCTACAATTCAAAAGTGCTTTTGCTACTTCAATAAAGTATATTTTGAATTTGAAATATTATTCTTAATATTTTAGATTGTAGTAGAAGCAGTCGGTGGAGATCAAATGTCAGGGCAACTTCGTTTTATTACTTAGGTATTGCGTTTGCAAAAGGTATTAATAATATTGTTCACTCGTCACGGTAGGACGCGCTAGAACAATACACGGCGATATAGCAACATATTTATACTCGTATGCATACAATACCCCGATAAGCCGCAGACGGTCTCAATATTGATATAGTAGAGTATTTATAGTAGGTACAAGCTAATTTGACTCCCATTAGCATACAATATGGAGTAATTTGGCATAAACAATTTCACTATATTGTCTATGCTGCGCGACAAATTGTAAACGTTCTAATTGTACCGTAAACAAATTTTTGCTCATGAGAACTGAATGCAGTTTTGTTATGAATGAATTAATGTAATTTGATTTTATAATGTAAATTTTAAATTATGATAAAACCCTTGTGACAAGTTGATATGTCTGCAGTCAATTACTTATGTGTGCAGTCAATTACTTACTAATAATATACAATTACACATACGGCATTTAATTTTGTGGGCTTAAATACAAGTCGGCTGTAGTAACAATATAGATTTCTTAATTTAAGAAACACAATTATTAAGGATGCTACCTTTCAAATAAAATAAGATAAGATAAAAACAATATATTATAATTATTTACATATTTATAATATAGCAAGTATTGTAATTTTGTTATTAACAAAGAGTAATTCGTCTTTGTTTGCTAGATTGGTCAACGGATGACGGATGACTGTTGCCAATGACGGATGACAGAATATCGATGACGGATGACGGATTGTGGAATGACTACCACTTAGTTGTTTAGCGGTTTGACATTTTCTTATTTTAATAACATAAGCCTAAGATTAAGATAGTAAGTTAAGTATTATTTTAGGTTCATATTTTCATACGGCAATGGTCATAAGCGTAAACGAAATTGCAGCGGAGAAATTTCGGTGGATTCCGATATTCTTTACACATATTGTTTAATGTAGTTGTACTCAAATAGTAATTTTGTAAAGCACCCTTGTTATACCCACATCCATTGTTCAAAACATTATCAGTATGTATAGTATAGAGGTAATTTACGTAAATTCCTTATCGAGACGGGAGCCGTGAGCTTTTAAAAGTATATAAATAAGCTTTATCAGAACGCCCGCTGTGTATTTTATGGCGTAAATAACTTTGTATAGTATAAATTTAGATACAATAGCTTGACTATCTAGTCGTTAAAATAATATATTTTGACATAGAGATTCACTCTTCTCCGAGTGATCTTGTTCGGAAGGCAATAAAGTAAAATATCACTTAGTTGTAATTTTTCAATACAAAGAGAAGTATTGTTGAGTGACGTGACCCATCACAATTTTTTGTCCAAATAAATTAGATAAACGAAAATAATTTAAATTTCCCCAAGTAAGATTGGCAACCACAACGATCGCGTACACCTAGTCACTCTCAACTGTGCCACTGATACGCCATTACAATATTTATGGAAAAATATATTTTGATTTGTCATGTAATTACTAGAATAGATCTCGTCATCAAAAGCACTGTAATATCAGAGACGGTATATAAATAATACTAAATGAAAAAGACGTACGCTGTACTTTTATTCCCAACTTTCATTGTGTCACAGAGACAAAGAAGACGCCGTAGGGTGAAGGTAGTCCGTAGTAAAAATAAAGATAATTAGTAAAGGCAGTGCTTCCGGACAGCTGCCAGTTCCACCAGTTCGGTGAAAGGGTTCTCTGAATAATGTATAAAATATTGTACTCTAGCTAACTAATAATGTATATTCTATATAACCCTGTTATAACCCATTTATAACCCATTGCTTGCATATTTAATTATATTTTAATTTTTTATATTGAATAATAAGGACGTCATGGATCATAGTGCAGTATTGTGAAGGTGTTTATTTAAACAAAATATAGACATATTTTCAAATTACCGTTGGCGTAGAGTGTGAGATGCTTGTCGTGTCGTTTCCATAATAAGAAAGTACCTACGACTCTAAACGTTTCTTAGGGCTCTATTTTAATATCTCATAGAATTTGACTATATTTTTTTTTATTTTTGTTCCAGAGTAAAAAGTTTAAAGATTTTAAAGATTTGTATGTACTTGAGCAAGCATACAAACAACAGGCTCAATTTTTATATAGGTATTTTATATGTGTTCAACGAACAGTTTAACTTACAATAATTTATGAAACTGTTGTAAGTTAAGTTAGTGTACATATATTGATAGGTCATGTTTTATTAATAATTATAGCAAATAACACTTATTAAAATAAGCCACAATAGAATCTAAGTCTAATCTGTTAGCAAATTATGAAGCTATAAACTTCATGTAATACCTATACAATAAATCAACCATAGGAATGAAAATATCGTAATTTATCTTTAAGATCTCAGGAGTAAAGTAGTCTTTTTTGCAAAAAATATATATATAATTTGATGAAAAATAGAAAAATTTGCCCACATGCCCACGATATTGCAAAATAAAATCCCTAATGTTATATTATTTATATAACATTTATTTTACACATTACTTAAATAATCGCGTACTGTAAGTACTTTCAGATCATAAACTAGGTACTTACAATATTAATAATCACGATAGCGCTTTTATTGGGATGTACGAGTGTAAAAAAATACTACTATTATCAAATAATTATAAAGAAATATATACTTATTTCACTGCAAGTCCTTTTTTGCTAAATACATATTACACACAATATTGTCTTATGATGGGAATCGAACCTATGATCTCCTGGACTATTTAACTACTACCAGAGCCATTGACATCTAAACCGACCAGTATTATCTCTGTAATATTGTTTAATATTCGCTATATAATAACGATTATATATTATTGTTTGTCTTATTTGGAATGCTAATATTCTTTTAATTTTTCGTAAACCAAACATACTTTCGAAAACTATTTTTTATACGTACACGAATTTGTCATGCAAGCTACAATTTACGATACAGTCTGACAATTGATTTTTATACGCTTGATTCGAAGCGATACAGAGCGTGTGCTCGTAAGAGCATGTACGGTGGGATCGTGAGAGCTAGTCACGTAAAATATCCATTTATGTAATTATTCGAGAAATTATCAACTTACTGCAATCTATTTCAAATTAAAACTTACCATTTAAATGACGTGAAATGGTGCAAGATGCAGAAATAATCCTAATCGAGGACACGATTCTTAAGAAAAGTTCAACCCTAATAAAATATTACGAGGAGTTCAGTTACATTATCGTATTCTTTAAAAGGAACGCATTAAAAGCTTAACTATAGATATTCAAAAGAGTATGTAAATATTGTATTATAAATGTTTGTTTTTGTATTAAAAATCTTGTGATTTTGTATACTTTACGAACTTAAACTATAAAATTCATAATATTAATACACCTTGTTCAAAACAAAAAGATAAAAAAGTCTCTGCATGCTTCGAGTGTATTAACATTAGCGTCTTTTAATAAAGACACTATAGAACACGAACTTTCCTTAAAGTATTACAAGAATTTTCTTTAGAAATTTGAGATAAAAGTATCAAATTAATTTTTAACAGAGTGCCGTTAATACAGCCGCATTTTCCTTTTGTGGAGTATTACAATGAAAAATTTGTCTAAAAAATCGTAACGTTAAGCCATCGCATGGAAAAATAATGATTTATTTATGTCAATGGGCAATATCCGAGGGCTGTGTTTTGCCTTACAAATTGGTTATTGTTCAGATAAACTTCTTTTATTACATTGTTAGTAAAATGAGAGCAGGTAGCTCTTTTTTCAATTACCCCCTACTTCAGATAATAAAGACGGAGTTTGACGGCTAATCCGGGCCTTTTTTATGTCGAACGTCAAAATTGTTTAGTATTGTACTCGAGTTTTTGTTTTCCTTCATAATAAAAGCGTTATTAAAGGAACTGAATTTTCTTAATACAAAGACATATTCTAGCGTCTAGACTTAGCCATGTGTGAAATAACCTGGGAATTGTACACCCACTAATAAACCTTAAACGTTGGTTATAAAACTAATAGCGAGCGTCACTTCGTCGTAAACTCCGTTATTAACCGAGAAGAGGCTTAGTGTACGTATCCTTTGTCTCTGTCAAAAGCTGGACTTTATTTTATAAGTTTAATTAATCATTTTTTCTTCTTATGTACGATATAAGTAAATATTGAAAAATATTCATTTATTTATATTTTAATTTAGAAAATATCTCATTCTAATGAAATCTACTTAAAGTTTTCATGTAGCATGAACATAATACAAAGATTTTTATAATAATAAAAAAAAAATTGAACAAAATATATATATTTAAAAGTATTATTAGTTGTAGTAATATATATTAAGTATGACGAATACACTGACCTTTTAACCTTTATTAGGCTCTTTGCTATTCATATATTACATATCGATCATATATTACCTTTAAGTAACAAATCATAATTTGATATAAGCAAGAGGTTGTGGAAACGAGCTCTTTTATATTTTAGCTCAACATTGTTCATGCAATCTAAAGCTTTTTTTATATAAAACGCCGTTTCATTTCAGAAGAAAATTTTAATTTGCCTTTTTGTAATGTATGTTTCATATTACATTACTATGAATTATATTTATATAGCTCGTGTAGCCCGCAATTTCATTTGCGTGGACTATAAGACGTATAATTCCTGTTTTTCCCTTTTCTGTTGGACTTTCGAAAAATCCTCTCTTAGTTGGTACTCCACTAAAATCCCCCTCACTCCAAATCCGAAGTAGCGAGCGTTGTTCGTAACTCACAAGTATCGGAAGAATTTTACATATTTACATTAACAGAAGATAAAATTTGTCGAAATGTTTATACAAAATGAAAGTAACAATAACAATAGTATATACATTTATTTATATGTATATTTAGCTAATTATAAAACAATGTGTATAATATTAAACTTTTAGACTTTCTAATTACAACTAAACAACAAATCAACAAATCTTTAAAATATATAATTAGTCTGAAAGTACTAGTATTGTTTCTCATGTCAAGCAAAGTCTATTTATTACAACCTATGTGTAGAATGCAAATTCTAAGTCATTAACTTCAATTTGTGATATTTTAAATACATTTAAGTATCTTTTTTTGGAAATTTTACAAACAAGCTGCAGAATCAGCCAGAGGGTGAAATGATTTGATACTTTGTCCTTCTTACCTTTTCTAATAAAGATCATGAATTAGATCGACAAATGTTAAAATATCATAAACATATTTAAATTCACTAAATATTGAAGAGAATATATTTCTTATATATGTTTTCCATCCCATATTAATCTATTTGATCTAAGTGCCAAAAGATCAACCAAACAGGTGTTAGCTAGCGATAACTATTACGAGACTAGCATATTACTATAGGGAATGCGAAGATAAGCCAAGTTGGCAATAAGGCCTCGACTTACTCTTGTAATGGTCATCGGGTGATATTAATGTTATCTCCGTGACTGAGGTTTGTTTTGCCAGGACCCTTGTGTATTTATTAGCGAATTGAACTTACCTTTAAGTGTAGCTTAGATATAATTAACGAGATCACCTTATCTGTTCGTTTTTTATTTTAATTATTACAAAATTGGTGATAGTGACTTGATTTGATAGTGATTTGGCTGGTCTAGCGGATAACAAATGACTATTAATATTTTATTCTTTTGTATTTTTTGTTTACTCAATTTTATATATCTGCTCATGCTTACATTTAGTTCAACATGTAACTTCTCACACGTTTTCTAGAACCGTCCCACACTTACCCAAATCACCTTACATACCCACGACCGTTCCACATTTACACTTCTGGTTTAATCGTCCCCAGTTTATCGTTGTTCCTATGTTTATTAGTTATATAGATAATGGATAATATCTCTAATGTAGTAAGTGACTTGGAAGAAACCTCAAATTTTGTTTCTGGTAATTGTGCCCCTGAAAATATTGAAGAGTATACGCGACATATAAATCAAACATTCAATATAATACATTTAAACATTCGCAGCATAAACTGTAATTTCAGCGGCCTTCTGGTATTATTAAGTAGAATTCAAGTTAATATTGACATTATCATCCTCTCTGAGTGTTGGCTTAGCAAATGTCCTAACCTACCTTCATTACCAGGTTTCAATTCATTTGCCTTTAATTTTGTGGCACAAAATGATGGTGTAGTGGCATACTTGCGAAACGGATTATACTTTGATATATCTGTGTCTACTTGTGACGATGCTAATTGTCTTTTGATTAAATTTGGTCATAAATTAGTTATTTTAGCTATTTATCGCTCACCATCCTATAAAAATATCAATACTTATTTAAGCAATTTGGATTGCATGTTGACTCACTTAGCTTCTTTTCCTACAATAGCGTTGGTAGGTGACATTAATATTAACATATCTTCAAATAATAAGGATGATGATGACGCTATGATTTCTGTCCACATCATACCCACAAGATTGTTCAACTGTTTGGATCATTCAATGTTAAAATCTCCCCTCTATTTCATTGGCCCTTGAATTCTGTATAACTAATCATGCTCCTATTTTTTTATGCATAGTCATAAAGACCCAAGTTGTTAGATGTAAACCGACGTTTATAAAAATAAATAACCTATCCATTGTTGAAGACATCAATAAGGCCGATTTTTCAACTGTTTTATCATCTCCAGATCCAAATAAAGCCGCTTCCGTACTCGTTGACACACTTTCAAATATTGTTAAAAAACATACAATAATTTCTCATACATCTAGCCGTAAACTTATAATTAAGCCATGGATAACGGCAGGTCTTTTGAAGTGTATTCGTCATCGTGATAAGCTTTATTCAAAACAAAAACGGGACCCTACCAATGAAATTTTAAAAATTACGTTTGTCAGGTGTCTTAACTTCTGTAACAATTTGCTTAAGAAGATAAAACGTGAGTACGAAAGGAATGAGTTTCAAAAAGTTAGATACTTGGAAGATCATTAAGCAGTTGGCTAATATAAAACCTAAATCAAATAGTTCTGTGGAATTATTGAACATAGCTCAAAATCCTATTTTATCAGTTAATGAGGTAAATAAGTTTTTCGCCAATATCGGTAAGAAATTGGCAACAAAGTTCAACAATAATATGTCAAATATTTCCACTGGTGTATCATCTCCACCTTCAGAAACAATTCTAGGTCTGACAAAATCTATGGCCTTACTTTTAACTGATGATTCCGAGGTTGAGCACATTATTTTGAATCTCAAAGACAATTGTGCCGTAGGCTGGGATGGTATTGCCACTTCAGTAATTAAATCAGCCAGAAACAGCATTGTGCCTATACTAACATGTGTCTATAACAATTGTCTGTCATCGGGTGCTTTCCCAGATGTGTTCAAAAAGGCTGCAGTACATCCTATTTATAAAAATGGGGACAGAAGCAGTATGAATAACGATAGGCCCATTTCGGTCCTGAGTGTGTTTTCTAAAATTTTTGAAAAAATTCTTAACAAGGGATTGCAGGATTTTCTCACACAATTCAATATTTTGTCAGCGAATCAGTATGGTTTCAGAAGCTATAGATCAACTGATGATGCAGTTCTTGACCTCACCACGACAATTGTTCGAAATTTGGATAGTAAGCTTAAGACTATTTGCATCTTTCTTGACCTCACTAAAGCTTCTGATACCGTCTCCGTTCCTATTTTGCTCAGTAAACTATTGTATGTGGGCATCGGGGATATCGCTTATGAATTATTTAAGAACTATTTGACGGGACGTCGTCAAATGGTAAAAATTAACAATTTCAAATATGTGAGTGTAGAAGAGGATATAAATTTTGGTGTCCCACAAGGCAGCGTCCTCGGTCCTACCCTTTTTTTAATATATGCTAATAAAATTTGTAATTTAGCGCCCGACATCTGCAAGACAATAATGTACGCTGATGATACGGCACTTGTAATCTCTGGTGCGACCTGGTGTGAAACGTTTTCCCTAGCTCAAACAGCCTTGAACACCGTCACGGAATGGCTTTCAAATTATTTGCTCACTTTAAGCTATTCGAAAACAAAATATATTACCTTCTGTAACCGTACCCAAGATCTCCCATCTGAATCTCTTAGGCTCCGCATTCATAATGATAACACAATTTGTAGTGAATTAAGCTTATGTCAATGTCCTTAACTAGAACGTACCCCTTTTTATTAAATATCTTGGTGTATGGCTGGATTATTCATTATCTTGGAAGAAGCATATTGACTGCACTGTTGCTAGGATTAGAAAATTAATGTATGTATTTAAATGTTTAAGGAATTCTGCTGACGCCCAAACTCTTAAAATGGTCTACTTCGCACTGGGTCAATCGGTACTTCCATACTGCATAACATCATGGGGGGGTTCAGCCACATGTTAAAGCTAGAAAGGGCACAGAGAGCGGTTTTGAAAGTCATCACGCATAAACCTGCATTTTTTTCCACAACAAGCTTATACTCATTATGCCAAGTACTTACTGTCCGGCAGTTGTTTATACTGGCAACAATCCTACACAAACACTCTCAAGTTCAATTCGATGCTAACCTAACTATACGTCGTGATAAGAGAATATGCGGTATTGAATCACGCAATACTGCACTAGCAAGCCGTCATTTTTATTTTTTAAGTAGTTCACTTTACAATAAAGTAAACAAAATTTTAAACATTCATCCTCTAAGCCGATTACAATGCAAAGAAACATGCTCAAAATGGCTTACAAGCTTGTCCTATGAGAAGACTGAAAAAACTATAAATTGCTTTGGACAACTTTAGGTCGAATTATGCACAACACACACAAACACACACACACACACAAACAACTTCAGCAGTAGTCAACGTTTTCTCTTGTTTATGTAATACCTCTGTATGTTCCTAATAAACTTTTTTTATTTTTTTATTTATTTATTTTTATTTATTTTGTTTATTTTTGCGTATTTATATTCGAAACAGTTTTGGGATATATGTAGGTATACATTGTGTAGTTTATTTTGTACTTATACAGAAGCATTTAGTCTGAGTAACAGAACCCACTTTTGCATTGAAGCTTAAATGTGAGATAAATTTTATCCCCAATTATTATATGCACCCAGAAGGTGCAAAGTTGGAAATTGGAGTCAACAATTTATTTAATACAAGTGTTATAATTAATACACTGTCATATAACAGCATGTATTACTACAAAAGGTTACCTATACCTATGTAATTTTGTTCTTCTTAAATATTTTAATATTGTACACTTTCTACTCTTAGGACCGGTTTCACCACTTGTTGATAAAGTTCCAGATAGGAAATAATGTCCATATCTGGTAGATAAACCACAAATTTCGGTTTCACAGGTCTCAGAAAGAAAAATCTAGCAGATAAAGACCTATTTAAACTATCAGCCTTTATCTAGTAGATAGCACTAACTACCAGCTTACTATCTGAAACGTTATCCGTAACCGGTGAAATTGGACCTTAAATCAAATTTATAGGAAAATTATAAGAACAAATATTATATCTACAGGTATAATTTATCAGATATTTAACCTTTTTATAAATTGACGGAGAAACTCAACATTAGCTTATCAGATTTAACAGGTAAAAACAGAACAATGTAATATTACAATAATACACCAATCCATTTCCGTTTCATTGCATTTTAATTGGAAGATATTATCGATAATAGTAAATACTGCTATACTACGAGTCAACAGATCGCCAAATTGGATATTGCATCCACTGACACTTTTCATTTGTGTATATAATACCATGTTACGATATGATGATGAAATAAATACTTTTGTCGTTTTTCATTTTTAACGCTCAAAAATTACATAGCACAAAAATTAGCATATATTACCAGGTATAAAAATGTCAAATATAGGTCAGGCTACGTACGCTTACTATATCGCAAATACTTACAATCGAAGCTTATTAATTTAGGTAGCCACTTGAGCAACAAGTTACGAAACGTAGACTACTGATTGCCAGTCTTAATATATAGTTACACAATTTCACCACTGCTAACGAATTGCAAATGAATTGGGAAAATTTATTGTCATGATATACATATATTTCGTCTGTAGTTTCTTCACAGTGATCACGATTTTAATACAAAATAAGAAAATGTTATTCCACAATAAAAAAAAAGAAATATATATATATATATATATATATATATATATATATATATATATATATATATATATATATATATATATATATATATATATATATATATATATATATATATATATATATATATATATATATATATATATATTAATAAATATATACATATGTATAAAACGAATAAAGGTTATAACTAAGCGGGCCGTACTCTTTTCATATGTTCTAAGTAATCATCAAAATTAAATTACGAAACTGTAGATAATATTTAATTAACGTGTTGTGATAATAATGAAAATAACCTTAACTTTGTAATACATACTTCAGTTACATCCTATTCTATTGTAAATAAATTTTATGCGTGACAATTATACAATTTAAATGGAACTAACTTAATGTCTTGATTACGCCATGTTTTTGTCATAACGCTTTTTTTAGTTCACTGCAAAGCGGCACTTAGTCACAAGAAAGTTATGAATTATAAGGTATGCCTTCAAGTAAGAATTGAACCCACTACCTATTGTATTGCTATACAATCAAACATTTACAATTTACGAAAGTATATGCGATATATCCACTAATAACAAAATAAAATTAAAAAACCTGCAATCACTATACATTATATATTGTAGTCATAACAGCAATTTCTTCAAAAAAAATTAATAATTATTAATTTTTCTGTGAAAATTTATTTGACATAATGTTTATTTTTACAAAGAAACTTAGCTGTACTACATTAGTGTACGACGATGGCAGATGGCGCTAGACGCTAATGACGTCGGCGTCGGGGCATTAAATTATTTTTACGATCTACTCGCGCGATCTAGCACAACTTATAGTACCGATATAGTGCGCTGTTTCTTTAGCTTTAATATTGAGTTATGAGTTTAAAGAGCTAATAAAAATTGCTGCAGAAAATGTACTAACATTATTAAAATATTTTGTGTGATAATTACATGCTACTGTTCTTTTTAAAATAAATATAAATAGTTATGTTGTGTTATAATCAATTATAGCCCCGAATTATATTTCAAAGGAGCAATTGTTGAGTATCTCGCCGGCTCATCTCAACAGAACCTGCCTTCCCAGCCGGTGGTAGCTTCCAGAAGGACTGAGACTACTGACGTTTCAATGTAAATTGACGAATCAAAAGTGCTTGTAATGGCCTAATTAAATAAATATTTGATTTGATTTTCTGCTGTAAGGCCACTTAATCGTTTCGATATAACCTATTGTACCTGCGGCTAGAGTTACCTCAGACACTTAGAACTGATTCATGTGTCGTACGCAACTCCCAGTTATTTCTATTAAACAACGCCACAGGTAAAAACTAGTATTAAAAATTATTATTTCACTTGACATTTTTAAATATTACAATGCAAAATCAACAAAATGATACATCACCAACAAGACTTCACATAATTTGCATTGAAATATAAGTACAAATAGATAAACAAGTATATTCATCTTTTAAATTCATATATTACGAAATATTTAAAGCTGAGCCTCGCCCTACGTCAGTTAAAGTTACAAGTAACAGCATTAAAACGTTCGTAAACCTAGTCTAGACTACGTTTAAACACCTCACAAATAGATATATAATACTGCATAAATCGCGGAGCTAACCTGATATTATGTGACTTTTATTACCGACGTTTATTAATACTCTTAAAATAGCACTTTTGATTTATACTCTAATATTTGTTATTGTAGCAAGTTGATGTTATATTGTATTATTATATAACTACGTCTTGGACAAAAAAGATATGTATACTGAAACTTTAGACATTGTGAAATATTTTTATATTGTACAATTAAGAACAATTCATATTACTACATTTATAGAGAAATGCGCAATAATTTAGTTTTAAGCAGAGTAGGGAGAGAATACAATGTTAAGACATTCCGTTCTTCCCTTTCCGACCGAATTCAATGTAGAAGAGCAGAACTCCACACCTTATCAGAGCGGGACAGTTAAAGCAGTATATTCTGCCGAGTGGGTTTTGAAGCCTTGTAAAATTTTCCATGCGATGTGATTGGAAATAATAAGTACTACAGACCTAAGCTAGATCTCTTATTTTTATTTTTGATGATTTTTAAAGTGTTCATTCACACTAAGTATAGAAAAAAATACTTGAAGTAAACATAAAAATTTGAACGCAGCGGGATGCGCCGTCACAGCGTGAGGAAGAACGCATGGCTTAGTGGTCAGAGCACTTGGACGGTTTCCATGAGGCCCGGGTTCAATTCCCGCTGCGTTCAAATTTTTATATGTTTTCTGTAAGTATTAGATCTCTTTTCCCAAGGAAAGAGATGTGAGACCATTTCCAATGATTTTAGGACGCCCACTATACGCGAGACATACGTGGAAACGTTGACGTTTAACGTCAAACGTGGATGGTGCATATGTCATCACCAATCTACAAATTTGTCGATCTAGATAATTTATTCAAATAAATACTTTACTAGAACTATATTAAGATAAGATATTAAAATTTAACTTATTGGGAAGATTAAAAAGACTGGCAGACATTGTAACATGCACTTTGATTTTAATTTTGCTGTAGCGGGTTTCTCTATATATAGAAAGTTTTAGTCGCTATTTGAATTCACAGTAATTAGATTGCAGGAATTGTTGTTATTGTAGCGATTATCTCGCGGGTGCAGCTTAATAGTCGTCTTATTGCTTTCCTGCATGCAGTCGACTCTGGTGGAGACCCCAACACGATATTATTTCGTTAATTGCTATTTCATAGTATCTATACACCAGCATATATTACATTTATTAGTATTAAAGTTTATTTTTATTATATTTTACTTTAACTTTATATGTAACAAGATTTTCTTGCAGCTTTTCAAAGTTTCCAAGATAACTCCGACTACAGGTGTGGTGGGTTACATGAAAATGATTAACGGGATATAATAACTCTTATAACTTTTTTCTCTATAAATAGACTGTCTAATACAAAAATATTTTTACGATTCGAATAGAAATTCTTGTTTTTTATAACATCAATATAGATTTTTCCGTAGACATGCTTTATTCCATCCAAAACAAAAAATATTTTTATTATCGACTAAAAAACATACATTCAGTATGCTTCAAGTTGGCTTAATACTGAAATTTATGGCTTTAGTTTTTTTACACAAGTTTAATATTGTGTTTTCATACGTAGGTAATAAGTCTCATATCGAAAATAAAATATACTCATCCAAGAAATAAATATTTTCTTGGACACAATAGTTGTACGCTCGAAACGCCATATATAAAGACAACAACAACAACAACACAATATTTGCAAAAACGTCTAACACGGCTTATTTGTAAAATAAAAATTTTGAACAAATTGCAAGATTTCGTTTGAATTATATTATTAATTATGATGATCACGTTTGATACATAGCTATAGGTTAGATTAGACGTAATTGTTTATTTTATAATAATTTATTTTACTTTGCGGTATTAGCTTTATGAGGTCATACAGATCTTGATCCAATAGTGACCCCGGCGAAAGTGGCCTTCAACTGCTTTGAGAAACTACTGCCAATTACTTGAAGCTACAAATATATGTTGGTGTATGTTGTTGTCCGCTGATTGTGTTCTATGATCTCAACGAATTTTTCGTAGTTCATACACGGCTCAAATAAAGCCCTTATATTCTGAAGTGTCATTGAGTAACCAACACAATTGCTATATATAAAATTAAATTAGCTTTACGCAGTATCTCGCAAATGGCAGGGTAGACAGAAGAAACCTTTGGAACCGTAAGAACCTACTAGGTTCTTACGGTTAACACTAGTGAAGGCACTCTATTCCCAGCTTTCCGCCTTTCGAGGCATTGCGTGTTGGGTGGCGGACCACACGCCCATTTTTGTCTTGTTACCGGAGTAAAGAAAATGAAAATCATTCATTCTCCCCGAATGAGAATCGAAACCACGGACCGTCGCGTTTACAGGCAGAGGCTTTGCCTCTGCTACACGACAGTCCTCTTCTATATGTATCTTTTAAAATTATATTTGGGAAGATATGTACTTATATCTAAATATTTGATAGGAAGAATAAATTACTAGTTACTAATTACTTTATAAACGCATATCTTAAACATTATAAAAAAAATAAATGTTAGCTTCACGCTGTATCCCGCACATGGCAGGCAAAGGGTATCCTAGGAACCTAGTGTTGAGACACTCCGTTCCCCGGAAACAAACATTACATTGTATCATTATGGGATATATATTTAGCTCGTTCAAAGGGAAATGGAAAATCAATGTTTTTATATTAATATGCGAAGCGTCTTCTTCATATTCCTATCTAATTCCTGAGCTGGTTTATTTCATAAGCGAATATAAAAAATATACGAAACATTAGCCTAACATAATATACATATATATGTATACAATACAAGTATATTTAATTTATTTATTGTAAAATTGATATACATAATTACCATAAAAATATGATTAGGTACTAATTTAACAATTATCGTTGTTATATATAATGAATCTCTATTTCCCCCGGTCATCGCATCACGAAATGAATGCATACGACCGCAAATGCGGCTATTAGGGAAAAGTTTATATTTTCTTTTAAGTTTGTTAACTTTTGTAAGTTGTATTTTTCGTTGACTTCACTTTCAATAAAGAAATTGGTACGGAACCATCAGTGTGCGAGTATCACTTGCCTTGACCGATATGCAAACTACTCAATGGGACAACACGCATATTATATTAGATACGTAGGTAAAAATAGTCTATACATATCAATGTAATTGAAGTGATTGCTTATAATTTCAAAAAAATTGTGTTTTACCCTTTACTACTTTACTAAAACATAAAAAATATTTTTATTTTTTTATTTGTACGTTTTTATCTCTTTCCGACTGCTACTTTCTATGCCTGAAATCCCACGGAATCGGGATTTACGCGGGAAAAACCACGTTTACTGCACGCGAGTATCTTCCACTCATAGAAAATATTGCATATAAAATGATAATATTCATTTCTATACACAAAATATATATTATAACACAGCAAAATTTGTATTATTTTGTCATTATTTTTAAACAACCCAAGTGAAAATAAAAATCTAATACGTACAATACATGCGTTACATATTAAAGTAAATCCGAGATCAAGCGGATCGCTAGTATTGAATAAAAACTTAAAATGAAAATGTCTTCAAATTTTTTTTTATATAGTCGCTCTTTTTATATATAAAATGTACTGACAGAATAAATTAAAAATAGTACGTAAAAGTTGCTAAAATTTAATACGTTCAAGTATATAATGTGTAATAAATTATTATATGTAAAAAGGAATTGGAAACATGATTGTTCTAGAGATATTCGTGGCTAGCGAGATACATTATGATACGTTAATGATTAGTTCTTATAATGTCAAATAATTATTGGCAGCACATTAATAGAAAATAAAAAAAAATTAATACCACCTTATAAGGAAAAAAATTATAAATTATAAATATTAGACAAGTATAAGAGATATATTGTATGATAACTTTTTTGTTCTGCTTTGTTTTATAATTATAGCGTTTCGAGCGTGCCAGCGGAGCACAGTTCACTTCCAATGTCACATTGTATGAAGAAGACACGAAAGAAAAAGGTTCAAGGTTCGGTGAAAAACACACAGGTTTACACAAATTTAGTATGCATATAAAACAGAGGTAAGGTAAAAAGATACAGCCTTCACTTGATAAAAAATTAAACAAACAGTTTTCTGATTAAAGTCGTGTGTTCTACATTCAACGTCACATTGGCGAAGTGAATTGTGCTCATCTGGCACCCTCGAAACGCCATAAATAAAGAGAAGAAGAAGAGAAAATCGCAATATATTAAATAACTATTTGATTAAGTCTGAGATATTATGCTATATTAAAAACAAAATAATTGTATTACATGATGCAGGACGCAATTAATAGGGTTCATCTGTCTACTTAGCGCCTTACTAGCGCATGCTAGTGGCTGGTGCGCTTTGGCTTCAGACAAAAGCTACCTCAGATGTCATAGCAATTTTACGTCATTCGTTACACCAGCAAAGATTTTATTTCATCGGTTTATTTTTATTAATATTGCAAAGTTATATAGAAGAAATCATTTATAACTCGTAACCGTATAAATAAGTAAGATATTTAACCATCGCTTAATTATTGTTTAAAGCCCAAGTGTATAATTTATCAGATACTAATCATTAACGTGAACGCTACACGTGTGTTCTTTGTTCTTCGAGCCCGCTCTCCTTGAACCCATCGGTTTGGACGGATGAACTACATATATTAAAAACGATATTCTAAACCTATGATTATCTCAGCTCAATAGAGCTGATTTTAATGAGAAAAATATTTTTTCTTATTTTTTCTAAACCGTAACTTAAATAATCATATCATCAGACAATGCTAAATCGCTCGTTAACATTATAAATAAAAACTGATTTAGAATAGCCTTTAAAAGCTTTTTGCTACATTAAATTCTGATAAAGATATTTTTTATATACTTACTCACACATACATATGTTGCCTGGCTAATAAACAAATGTAGAGGGCTTGGTGACGTCTTGATTGAATTAAGAAATTAAGACACGAAGACGAAGTAATGGTTATTACAGTAGAATTTATTAACATTTAAATACAAATATAAATAATTGATATTTTATATAAGTAGATCAAATTTACTTGAGACTGAAAAAATTTTAGTTTTCGTAATAATGAAATAATACAATATATTACACAATTAAAGTTTCTTGTGAACTTACAATCATGGAGAAAGAGATACTTTCTTAACTGCGCTGAACAGCTACGATGCCATCGTAAATTATATTTTTATATGAAGATATGTGAAAATGGTCTGGCTCATTCATTGTATTTGTGTATTATAATAAATAAAATAATAATATTATAATAAGAAATAAATGTTGTTATGTCCAATAATAAATTAAACTTATAACATAACGAGAATTTCTATGAAATTGAGGCCATTGTGATGTCTCATTTTATAAAAGATCAGAAAGATCACACATTTATATTCGTTTGTAGTAATTTTGCTGTAGTATTTATTATAACAGACAGGTTCTCAATTGGTTTTCTGTTTAAGTGTATAAAGATTTTAAATGAACCAGTTAGTGTTTACCTGAAGATAATTGAGCTAATTTTAATTATTAGAATTTCTTTAACGCATACGAAAATAAATAAAAGTAAAATAAAAAAGAAACAAAAGAAAAAGTAAGTAAAAAATATATATTATGGACCTACAACGGGTGGCCATATCGCTTAAATAGTGATTTTTCCAGGCAACTTTAAGTTGTAAACAAAAAGTGGAGAAGATGTGAACAATATTATAAAAGTAATAGACAACAGTAAACTAAGCATACGTAAGATATGCATACACATAACATAATAATCTACATTCTTGCTTGTACATGCGGAAAAATTTACTGATAAATAAAATAAAAAGTAAATAAAGGATAGGAAATAATCATAGCTACAAGGTTATGTAGAAGACTCAAATTGAAAATAAGCTTTTTTTCAACAATTCTTAAAAGTAAGAAATGATTTAGTGTTTTTAATATTTACAGGACAGGCAGGACAGGCCATAATCGTCACGAAGTGAGTTATTGTGAAAAGAAGAGGAATAATTAGGATGTTTAAAGTAAAGGAACGAATTGATCGGGGATGTGGGCTGCCCAAAAATTCAAAAAGATCCTCAAGGAACCTTTTTTTTTTAGTCGCTGGGAAATGCTTTTACGCAGGTCCTCAAGGAACCTACCTTAAGTTACGGCGGGAAAATTGGATTAAACAAAATACAGTCAAGAAGATGAAGTATGTGAATATTAATAGAAGATGAAGTAGACGGATGGGGAGTCAATTGAATTTTTTCCTGGAGTCAGATATGTGATCATATTTACGTAAACCAAATACGAATCAAAATTTATATCTATTCAAAATAGTTGTAGAGTAGTTCAGTTTATACTACTCTACAAAGTGTATTCAAATTATACCCACAAAACGTTTTAATTCGTGAAAGTAAAATTCGAATTAGATATTCGAATTAATACGATTTAATATTACATATTTATATTTTATAACCATTGAAGTATATCAAATACCTCTTGGTAGGTCGTTTATCTTGCGACTAAATGATAATGTCAAAATGATCTACACATCATTTACGCTTATTAGTAATGGGATACTACGAGTTAACTTGTATCAAGTTACGTGTTAACTATTTCCGTATTATTCTTGCCCGCGGCGTCTCTCGATGTAGCTTGTGATTGATAGGTTGATGACTTGATTACAGATAACAGTTTGTTATGGTTGGGTCTTAGTTACAGTACACTGAATTTTCTAGTTTATTGTACACGGATATTATATAGAATGACGAAAACTTTATTGACACTATATATTGAACTATGATGTAAGATCTCGTGGGTCATCTGAGTTACGGATGCCTTCCGCTAGGAATTCTTTCAGATCCTTTAGATTCTTTAAAAATAATTTTAAAATATGTTCATTAGATGTCCCATTATCTAATAGATTTAAATGCTATTTTATTTTACTTGAGGTTGTTTTCAAATGTCCTTATCTTAAAAGGACGTTATATACCTGTAATAATTCTAAATATATACTATTATCTATATAATTTGAAAGTGTGCGAATAATATCTTTATACGTTGAGTAAAACACAATAAACATCTATCATCCAGATCTTCCTATTTTGTACATTTGCTTAAGATCACCGTATCACGTAGCATCCTTAAACGTACATAACTTTCACCCCTGCAGCGTCTACGAAGTTTTTATCGGCTTCATACGTGAAAATGAAACGGTGTAATCAAACTAAGTAATTGCTCCCAAAATTCTCATTAAGAATATTTAAGAACGTCTTTTATGAACTTTGATGGCGTGTTAAATTAAATTCATAGGAATTCATACATACGTGCGGCGAATAAATGCAAAATAGGTATATTTGCAATATTTTACTACTGTAACTTTGTATACAAATTTTCTAATCCTTCCATTGTTACGCGACAGTAATTGGCATATGATATATTATCATTTCCCCATTCTAGGTTCCGTCTATATTCAGGATGCCGATAGAATCAGAAAATTTATAAATTTATTAGCTCACGCTTTATTCCTAGCGGGGTTGCCAGAGAGAACGGAGCGCCAAACATTGCGGTTCCTGCATACCTCTTTCGAATCGTCCACTGTCATTAATCTCTTTCAATACATGCCCTCCGAGGGGACTTCATGGAACGGAAAGTGGAGGAAAGTGGAGTAAACGGAAAGTGGAGTATCAATAAAAATTGCAATGATTAATTTTACTTTAATTTTTAATTTTAATTATCCATTTTTTTTTTATTTTGACATTACTAAATAAACACCAGAAAGATATTTTGAAACAACATATAAAATGATATTAAATAAATTATTCTTTTATCTTACTGTTTTATCGTACTTTGAAGATACAACTCTCATTCTTTTACAAGCGAAATTGATCCTACTTCTATTTGATTAGTTCCATAGAAACGACGAGACCAGACAATTGTACTTTTGTCTATCGCAGCTTCAGGTAGGATTACACGAAATTTCTTTTTACATTTCGCTTTACGATATATTTAAGTGGAATTTTATTAAAGGTACCTGACCTTAACTTATTGTATTTACCAAGTTATATAGACAAAAAAAATACAGTGTTTCTGTAGTATACGTATACGTAACCGTGGATTTATATTTTTAACGATTCGGCACTTCTTTGATATATATATATATATATATATATATATATATATATATATATATATATATATATATATATATATATATATATATATATATATATATATATATATATATATATATATATATATATATATATATATATATATATATATATCAAAGAAGTGCCGAATCGTTAAAAATATAAATCCACGGTTACGTATACGTATACTACAGAAACACTGTATTTTTTTTGTCTATATAACTTGGTAAATACAATAAGTTAAGGTCAGGTACCTTTAATAAAATTCCACTTAAATATATCGTAAGCGAAATGTAAAAAGAAATTTCGTGTAATCCTACCTGAAGCTGCGATAGACAAAAGTACAATTGTCTGGTCTCGTCGTTTCTATGGAACTAATCAAATAGAAGTAGGATCAATTTCGCTTGTAAAAGAATGAGAGTTGTATCTTCAAAGTACGATAAAACAGTAAGATAAAAGAATAATTTATTTAATATCATTTTATATGTTGTTTCAAAATATCTTTCTGGTGTTTATTTTGACATTCAAAATAAAAAAAAATGGATAATTAAAATTAAAAATTAAAGTAAAATTAATCATTGCAATTTTTATTGATACTCCACTTTCCGTTTACTCCACTTTCCTCCACTTTCCGTTCCATGAAGTCCCCTCGGAGGGCATGTATTGAAAGAGATTAATGACAGTGGACGATTCGAAAGAGGTATGCAGGAACCGCAATGTTTGGCGCTCCGTTCTCTCTGGCAACCCCGCTAGGAATAAAGCGTGAGCTAATAAATTTATAAATTTTCTGATTCAATCGGCATCCTGAATAAAGACGGAACCTAGAATGGGGAAATGATAATATATCATATGCCAATTACTGTCGCGTAGCAATGGAAGGATTAGAAAATTTGTATACAAAGTTACAGTAGTAAAATATTGCAAATATACCTACTTTGCATTTATTCGCCGCACGTATGTATGAATTCCTATGAATTTAATTTAACACGCCATCAAAGTTCATAAAAGACGTTCTTAAATATTCTTAATGAGAATTTTGGGAGCAATTACTTAGTTTGATTACACCGTTTCATTTTCACGTATGAAGCCGATAAAAACTTCGTAGACGCTGCAGGGGTGAAAATTATGTACGTTTAAGGATGCTACGTGAAACGGTGATCTTAAGCAAATGTACAAAATAGGAAGATCTGGATGATAGATGTTTATTGTTTTTTACTCAACATATAAAGATATTATTCGCACACTTTCAAATTATATAGATAATAGTATATATTTAGAAATATTACAGGTATATAACGTCCTTTTAAGATAAGGACATTTGAAAACAACCTCAAGTAAAATAAAATAGGATTTAAATCTATTAGATAATGGGAAATCTAAAGAACATATTTTAAAATTATTTTTAAAGAATCTAAAGGATCTGAAAGAATTCCTAGCGGAAGGCATCCGTAACTCAGATGACCCACGAGATCTTACATCATAGTTCAATATATAGTGTCAATAAAGTTTTCGTCATTCTATATAATATCCGTGTACAATAAACTAGAAAATTCAGTGTACTGTAACTAAGACCCAACCATAACAAACTGTTATCTGTAATCAAGTCATCAACCTATCAATCACAAGCTACATCGAGAGACGCCGCGGGCAAGAATAATACGGAAATAGTTAACACGTAACTTGATACAAGTTAACTCGTAGTATCCCATTACTAATAAGCGTAAATGATGTGTAGATCATTTTGACATTATCATTTAGTCGCAAGATAAACGACCTACCAAGAGGTATTTGATATACTTCAATGGTTATAAAATATAAATATGTAATATTAAATCGTATTAATTCGAATATCTAATTCGAATTTTACTTTCACGAATTAAAACGTTTTGTGGGTATAATTTGAATACACTTTGTAGAGTAGTATAAACTGAACTACTCTACAACTATTTTGTATAGATATAAATTTTGATTCGTATTTGGTTTACGTAAATATGATCACATATCTGACTCCAGGAAAAAATTCAATTGACTCCCCATCCGTCTACTTCATCTTCTATTAATATTCACATACTTCATCTTCTTGACTGTATTTTGTTTAATCCAATTTTCCCGCCGTAACTTAAGGTAGGTTCCTTGAGGACCTGCGTAAAAGCATTTCCCAGCAAAAAAAAAAAGGTTCCTTGAGGATCTTTTTGAATTTTTGGGCAGCCCACATCCCCGATCAATTCGTTCCTTTACTTTAAACATCCTAATTATTCCTCTTCTTTTCACAATAACTCACTTCGTGACGATTATGGCCTGTCCTGCCTGTCCTGTAAATATTAAAAACACTAAATCATTTCTTACTTGAATTATCTTAAGAATTGTTGAAAAAAAGCTTATTTTCAATTTGAGTCTTCTACATAACCTTGTAGCTATGATTATTTCCTATCCTTTATTTACTTTTTATTTTATTTATCAGTAAATTTTTCCGCATGTACAAGCAAGAATGTAGATTATTATGTTATGTGTATGCATATCTTACGTATGCTTAGTTTACTGTTGTCTATTACTTTTATAATATTGTTCACATCTTCTCCACTTTTTGTTTACAACTTAAAGTTGCCTGGAAAAATCACTATTTAAGCGATATGGCCACCCGTTGTAGGTCCATAATATACATTTTTACTTACTTTTTCTTTTTTTTCTTTTTTATTTTACTTTTATTTATTTTCGTATGCGTTAAAGAAATTCTAATAATTAAAATTAGCTCAATTATCTTCAGGTAAACACTAACTGGTTCATTTAAAATCTTTATACACTTAAACAGAAAACCAATTGAGAACCTGTCTGTTATAATAAATACTACAGCAAAATTACTACAAACGAATATAAATGTGTGATCTTTCTGATCTTTTATAAAATGAGACATCACAATGGCCTCAATTTCATAGAAATTCTCGTTATGTTATAAGTTTAATTTATTATTGGACATAAAAACATTTATTTCTTATTAAATTATTATTATTTTATTTATTCTTATACATAAATACAATAAATGAGCCAGACCATTTTCACATATCTTCATATAAGAATATAATTTACGATGGCATCGTAGCTGTTCAGCGCAGTTAAGAAAGTACCTCATTCTCCATGATTGTAAGTTCACAAGAAACTTTAATTGTGTAATATGTTGTATTATTTCATTATTACGAAAACTAAGAATTTTTCAGTCTCAAGTAAATTTGATCTACTTATATAAAATATTAATTATTTATATTTGTATATAAATGTTATTAAATTCTACTGTAATAACCATTACTTCGTCTTCGTGTCTTAATTTCTTAATTCAATCAAGACGTCACCAAGCCCTCTACATTTGTTTATTAGCCAGGCAACATATGTATGTGTGAGTAAGTATATAAAAAAATATCTTTATCAGAATTTAATGTAGCAAAAAGCTTTTAAAGGCTATTCTAAATCAGTTTTTATTTATAATGTTAACGAGCGATTTAGCATTGTCTGATGATATGATTATTTAAGTTACGGTTTAGAAAAAATAAGAAAAAATATTTTTCTCATTAAAATCAGCTCTATTGAGCTGAGATAATCATAGGTTTAGAATATCGTTTTTAATATATGTAGTTCATCCGTCCAAACCGATGGGTTCAAGGAGAGCGGGCTCGAAGAACAAAGAACACACGTGTAGCGTTCACGTTAATGATTAGTATCTGATAAATTATACACTTGGGCTTTAAACAATAATTAAGCGATGGTTAAATATCTTACTTATTTATACGGTTACGAGTTCTCCTAAATGATTTCTGCTATATAACTTTGCAATATTAATAAAAATAAACCGAAAAAATAAAATCTTCGCTGGTGTAACGAATGACGTAAAATTGCTACGACATCTGAGGTAGCTTTTGTCTGAAGCCAAAGCGCACCAGCCACTAGCAGGCGCTAGTAAGGCGCTAAGTAGACAGATGAACCCTATCAATTGCGCCCTGCATCATGTAATACAATTATTTTGTTTTTAGTATAGCATATTATCTCAGACTTAATCAAATAGTTATTTAATATATTGCGATTTTCTCTTCTTCTTCTCTTTATTTATGGCTTCGCTTTACGATATATTTAAGTGGAATTTTATTAAAGGTACCTGACCTTAACTTATTGTATTTACCAAGTTATATAGACAAAAAAATACAGTGTTTCTGTAGTATACGTATACGTAACCGTGGATTTATATTTTTAACGATTCGGCACTTCTTTGATATATATATATATATATATATATATATATATATATATATATATATATATATATATATATATATATATATATATATATATATATATATATATATATATATATATATATTTATCAGAGGGTGTCTAGCCAATTATCTGTCCGATATTTGGTTTCCGGCATACGGGTACGCGACCCCGGGACCTCGAGCCACCACTTTCATAACCCGATCCAATCCATGTAAGTGGTGTCCCTCCCCTATATTCCAAGTCTTTCTGCCTCTTATTCCCTTTCCTTTCCTGGTTTCTCCCAGTAATGGGTTTGGAGGTCAGATGGCAATCGCTCCACAAAAAACCACTTCGCCACTCATATGGACCGATTGGTCTTAGTCGGAAGGCAGACCCTGGCAAAAAGCCGGGACTAATGCCAGGAAGAAGAAGAAGAAGATATATATATATATATTTATAGATTTATTTCTATATATATATATATATATATATATATATATATATATATATATATATATATATATATATATATATATATATATATATATAACATAATAAGTATATACTTATTATGTTATATACATGTGTATATGAAGTAATGCATACAGACATTACATTGGTTGACAAATGAGAGCATGACATTAATCCTTCGTCTTTATTTTATAATATAATATATCAGAGAAGACCGACTTTCTGGCAGAGGTGAACAGTCAAAATTTAACAACTAACACCGAAACTGCTCAGGATGCTTGGGATCGAGCTCAGTCAGCAATTATTACGGCTGGTAAACATGTTCTTGGCGTTTCTAAGGGAGGACGTATTATGGACAGGGAGACATGGTGGTGGAATGACAAGGTACAGGGGGTGATTCATGATAAGAAGACTGCATTTAAGGAGTGGCAGCGTTCCAACTCTCCTGAAGACAGACTGGAGTACATAGCAGCGAAACGTGCCAGCAAAAGAGCTGTAGCCAGAGCCCGCAGTGAAAGTTTATTACCTCTATATGATAAACTTGAAACTGTGGAGGGGCAGAAGCTCATCTACAAATTGGCACGTGCTCGGGATAAAGCGACGCAAGATATCACAAAATGTCTTTGCGTCAGAGATTCCCAGGGCAAGCTGCTTTGTAGTCATGCTTCTGTGAAGGAGAGGTGGAGAAGTTACTTCTTGGAGCTGCTGAATACTCAGCACCCGGGTAGTATTCCGTCTGAACCACCTCCTAACCTGGGACTTATTGCTCCAATAACCCTTGATGAAACTCGGAATTGTCTCCGACGCATGAAGAACGGTAAGGCGGTGGGACCTGACGATATTCCGATCGAAGCGTGGAAATCGTTAGGCTCTCGTGGTGTGCTCATGCTTACTGATCTTTTTAACCGCATTTTGAACACTGGGACGATGCCACATCAATGGCGGCACAGTTTTATTACCCCTATTTACAAAGGAAGGGGCAGTGTTCAAGATTGCGGTAGTTATAGGGGCATTAAGATTATGAGTCACACCATGAAGCTCTTCGAGCGCGTGATTGCCCTCAGGCTCCGCCGAGAGTGTACTGTCTCTGAGTGTCAATATGGATTTCAGCCAGGATCAGGCACTACGGACGCCATTTTTGCCCTCAGAATTTTGATGGAGGCACACAGGGAAAAGAGGAGAGCTCTGCATGTGGCATTCTTAGACCTGCAGAAGGCCTTTGACTGTGTGCCACGTCAGTGTATCTGGTGGGCATTGCGATCCAAAGGGATCCCTGAATCCTATGTTGCTATTATCAGAGACATGTACAACGACTCTGTTTCTACAGTTAGGACCGCTGTTGGCGATACCAAACCCTTCCCAATTACAGTAGGGGTTCACCAAGGCTCAGCTCTTAGTCCACTTTTGTTTAATGTAGTGCTAGATACTGTCACGGCTCACATCCAGGACCAGCCTCCATGGCTGATGATGTATGCCGATGACATAGTACTCATTGACGATAACCGACTGATGCTGGAGCGTAAAGTGAATACCTGGAAGGGTGCGCTTGAGAACGGTGGTCTTAAACTGAATGTGTCAAAGACCGAGTACATGGCTTGCGGGAACCCGGACTCGAGCACCATCCACATCGGGCCTGAGCCAGCCGTTAAGTCGGAGAAGTTCAGGTACCTTGGATCCATTATGCACGAGTCCGGAGGCATCGACCACGATGTCCGCGCCCGGGTTAGCGCTGCTTGGGCTTGATTCAATGATGGAGGTTTGAAAAGAACTAATTCGTTGTGGAAGTTGATACGGAGCCATTAGAATGATTGCCGTGATGCCGTCCCATCACATGATTCGCTGTAAAGTGTGTGTAACAGACTGGGCCTCTTAACGGATTGAATTTTATACGAGCACGAGTAGGACGAGGGTTGTCTTATAGAGAAGACAATCTTCTCTTAAAAGATTGTGAATAAAATTAACACAAACACAAGCTTAATAAGAAATTGTTTTATTAAGTTAAGTTAACAGGTAAGTGTAATAAAAAAAAGAAATGGAAAAAAAAATGGAAGTGATACATATATGTATATATATATATATATATATATATATATATATATATATATATATATATATATATATATATATATATATATATATATATATATATATATATATATATATATATATATATATATATATATATATATATATATCGCATCGCAAGTTGAACAGTTAAGCGAACCAAGCGATTTCCTTCATTTATCTTCCTTCAATTATATATATATATATATAATTACTTAATTAATATGCTTGGTTGGTTGGTATATATATATATATATATATATATATATATATATATATATATATATATATATATATATATATATATATATATATATATAGATTGCTGGGATTATTATCAGGATAGTTTTTTTTTTAATAAAAATAACCTGAATGGCAAGTAGCAACCCTACATACAACATACAACAACATACGGATTAGGTGCATCATATTATCTAACTTCTTTGTGTTATGATTTCATGTCTGCACAATTTTGTACTTCGGTTGATCTTATATATAAATTTTGGACTAACGTTTGCATTATGTAGACGCTACGAGATATGGAAAAAATACAAAAAAAATTAGAAAACATTCAAATGACTAAAAAAAATATGTTATAAAAATGTTATATTTAAATGCATCTCTTCTCCTTGCGTTCCTTCTCCTCCCTCCTCCTTAATTTCCAATATTAACCATGTTTTAACAACAACAGCAACTAAAAAGGTGCTTAGCATATTTCTTTAGATTTTTTTTAGTTTTGGTTAAGTTAAACTTAACTTTCATGGTCATTTTTCACATTTTTTTGTTCTCAATATACCTAATAGAATTTTGCCCACTAAGCCAATCAAAAGAGATTTTAGATGTTTCTAGAAAATATAAATCTTCTTAATATATCAATTGATGAAAGCATTTACGCGACGATTACAATAATTAACTATTATATACAACGTCACATGGCTATTGCATGTGCAGCATGTATAGGTTATAAAAAATAAATTATATAGCTTATACAAAATACATAGATAAATGAAGGGGCTAACTTTGATTAATGTAATTTTGGCTTTAATAATTTTAATTATGGATTTAATATTGTTAAAATTGTCTTACTAATGTTAGAAAGAAAAGATTAACTTAAAAGACATTTTAATGTACACAAAAGTCTCTTCGGGCTTAGAAGCAAAATTACCTATCTATATACATGTGTGTGCATATTTTAAACGTAATCATTATTATATGTAGAACCAAAAATCGCAAACACTGTATCAAAAATCAACTACTTCAATTTGGTTATGTACATATTCATCAATGCTCTAAAATTTTACAAATCTGTTTATATTTTTTTATAATAAGACTTGGCGCACCCTTATCAAGTTGCTTCATTTAGACAGCAGGCGTCGTCAACCTCCTCAAAAAATTTACTGTTGCGAAGCCATTCTGTTCACTTTATGCGTTACTTTAAGCACAGGTGAAAATTGAAAAAGTTTATGTTACGACCCTTTTTAACATCTCTAAAAAGAACGTCGGAATCTAATTTCGGTGTAACATTGCATTTCGTTGAATTTGTTTTATTAATATTGTATTATATTCTAAAAATAGTAATTGTTATTAAGGTTGCATTACAAATAAAATTATTACTATACCATTTGCTTCCTGTGTGATAAAATGTAACCTAAATTTATTTATTTGAATTTCTAGGAATTTCTAATTTAATCTTAAATCTGAACATCATACATGTATGTACCTACAGGACACTTTACCAAGAAAAACGTCTAGCAATAATATGGCTATTAGAACAATTTTTAAGGCGGAGTCGCAGACGCATCTAGCAGACGCGAGTTGCTCGTAAAAGTGAGTTATTATAACCGCGTCCACTGAATTTGAACAATCGCCGTGTCACAAGCATTAGAATATGAGCTTTACACCAAACACGCTTAAGAGCTGTTTCACTTGTTTTAAACAATTTTTCAAGATTTTCTTTTTACTTTCAACAAATTTTATGCTTAAACACATATATTAGGTGCTAGCATGTGTCAAAAAAGTTATCTATCTTGAAGATTTAAGCTAATTTTACTAAGTATGTAAATATAACATGATAAATTCCTACTTACGCTCTTTACTATGTTTCAGGGCAGCGCTATATCGTAAACTGCATTAAAGCTAACCTACGATAGTAATGCAAATTTGCAGTTACTAGTATCAGAGTATTTAAATTAAACTTAGGTATGTCTCGTTTTACAGTGGGGGAATGAATAATCTATTAGAATTTATATGATAATGTATTCTGTTGATATGATCGAGTCTGATTCGAGCGAAACTAATATATAGAAAATAGTGCAACTTTACGATCAAAATAATGAATGTCAAAGTTTTTTAAACAACTAATTATTGAGGTCAACGTAGCGCACAGTTCAGTGCAGTGGGGCAGGGGTTTATGGTACCATCATGGAGTAATAAATGATTTTCATTTCACCGCCCTGGCAAGATTAGTCACGGCGTTGAGCTCCGCCACTCAACACGCAATGTTTTAAAATAGAGGTTAGAGAGGAGAGAGGAGGTAAGTGGAGCACGGAGTCTCTGGACATTTGATTCTCTCTGCTTACCCTGCTACTGCAGGATAAAGCATTTTCATACATTTCTTTATATGAAGAACATTTAAACGTATAGTCTTAATATTAACGGTCGTTCATTTTAGTCCACTGTGCTTACCAACAATGACACGCAATTTTATCATTGGTCAACGGATCGATTTTACGGGAAAAAATACGATCAGCAAGAAAATATATAAAAACAATCATATTAAATATTAACAGATCCTCAATAATTTCATCAATCTATCTATCTATATATCTATCTAAAATATCTGAATTATTTAATACATGTCCTCATGTAATTGGCGTATAAAAACAATATTTGAAAAATTTTGGAGTTTCAACTTAATATGAATTTCCTGTAAACATTTTTCTAATTAATCATTTTAAACAACACGAACATTATTCTAAGTTTTCATCAAAATCAGTTTCAACATTGATAATAAATTGAAAACCCATATCACATTTTAAGTCAGCCAGTTTAGTATGAAAATTGAATCTTATGATGTTCAATCATTTCTGCCACATATTTTAAAAACATCGTATTCAAAAATGTTTAATATACTAATTAATAAAATATAAATAAATAAATATATTATAAAGTTTTACATATAGAGTGGATTTTTTGAATATTTTAAATAATAGTACGTTTTTTGAGCAACTAGTGCATAAATGTCATTCATAGAGAGCGATCTTTGACATACAAAATTAAAATATACCAATCGCTCGATCGGTTGATTTCCTAGTGTGCGGACTAGTCACAAGCTTGTAGTAAAATCGCAACACGCATACAGTGAAATATTCTAATATTTATATCTTTTCACGCATTAAAGCAGATAAATTTAGTGTATAATATAATATCTTAGAAAAGATATAAGTAAAATTTTAAAATTCTGTTCCGTTAGACTAGGCATACCTCACTGTTCTGCTCCAGCAAAGTGCGTGTGATGGGTTCCGCCATCCGTCACACTAATTGTACGAAAAGTTTTAAGATCGGCCTATCTGTTTAAAAATGAATAGATTCTGAAATTGTTATGAAATTTACCATTTTATCTTTTAAATAAGCTCATATCGTTACAAAAGATTACGAGCCAGGTGTCTATTGTGCTATCCTGACGCGCGAACACTTGACGAAACAAAACAGTAGGTGCGAAGTGCAATCAAGGGCTCTCGCTGTGCATACCGCTTTATGCACTCACATTGCACTATTTGCAGTCGCAAGAACGTTTGTGTCAACAGCATGAATGAAACAAAGTGGTGTCGTCAAGCACTATACTTATCAACATGTGCTTATTCGTTTACTCTCACAAAATTACGACAGTAAACAAGTATAAAATGTAATAACAGAGAATGCATCTGTAAAGATTTTTTAAATAAACCGAGTTTGTAATGTCTCTAAGTTAAACACTGATTTATATGATAAATAACCTACATACAATTGAAATGAGTGTATGAAAAAAAATGCATGTCTCAAAATCTCCCAAAATCTCCAATATGCCGTGTATTCTATAAATGTTGATATTATCATATGCTTACTGTTCCTTATTGTCTAGTATATGAAAGTGTTGGTTGAGACAATTATGTACATATATGAACTTCTCTATGTCACAAACAGAAGACCAAATTAGAAAAATGAATCGTTATGAAATTTTCTATATGTTTCTGATTACATTGTCCTTTAAAGATTTTTAAATATTTTTATATTATTGACATACTTAGGAAGTCATATACTCATGTACAATTGTACGTATATGCGTTGTCTATGTGTTAACAGCATATAATTTATTATTTTTACCGTCTATTTATATTTTACAGCATAATTAGCTTTCATTGTCATTGTAGGACATTAAAAAGTTGCAAAGTGCGCAGTAAGGATATTCCTATTTTTAAATTGATTAGGGCCAAATTTTCCTGATTGCAAAATAAACGTAATTAAAACTTTCGAATTACACTGTGCCTGATTTCTTTTTTAATTTGGCTGTAGCCAATTCCGTCAGCGCAACGGGGGATGACACTCCCTTCTTACTCAAAAAGAACAATGAAAGGGTAGCGGATATTACTTAGAGAGGCATTTTTATAATAAAAAATAGTAAAAATATTCGTCTGCAGATTATATGAAGCATTTCTATAAAGATATTTTTAGTTTATGATAAAGGCGTCGAATATTTTAAATGTTCTATCTCTTACAATCAAGAGTGGATTTTAACTTCATATGTACTTACCGGATAAAACAGAAATAGTATTTTTTAGCTTCACGCTGTATCCAGCATATAGCTGGGTAGACAGAGGAAACCTAGTGACCTTAAGACTCTTGATGTTCCAGTTTCCCGGATTCCGCCTTTCGAGACAATGCGTCTTGAGTAGCGGAATTCGACGCCGCGCTTTATCTCGGTACTAGAGCGAGGGAAATTTAAAAAAAAATATTCTACTTGAATGGGAAACAAACCCACAATCATCGTCCTTACCGTCAAACTCATCACTCATCATCATCACTGGCATAGTACCTACTACTTTTAATAGGTAACTTCATACAACAATAATTAAAATTTCATATTATTGAAGACAAAGAAATATTACTATACGCCAGCATACTAAAACATGGACTGTACACCAATGATTATCGAGAAAAATAAGTGAAAAAATTTTACCAAAATATTGGTTACTTTGTTTGTCAATATTATTTTTCCATTTACGTAAAACTAAGCTTATATCATTTTACACTGTTCAGTAGCTTTACGAGTTACTTCTGCTGACCGAGGCCGAGCCTCGGGATCATGGGATGCGTGTGAATCATAAAAAGTTTATAGACAAATATAAAGTCCTGGGGTTCATCAAAGACAGAAGCTGGAAAACGATAGGACCCCACTTTATTGCTTGTTACGCACCATAAACACGAATCGATAGCTAGAATTTATTTTTTATGAGTATATGAGATGTTTAATAGGTGAATCAAATGACGATGGGAACCCAAATATGTGTGATATAGTTTATAATCAAATATTTATATATTATATATAAGTAAATAAAATAATCAACATAAATGATATCGACATGTTGATTGCATAATATATACCAGCAAGACGCAATAAGTAATGGGTTTGCACAACCCATATCAGAACTGAAGCTTCTTTAAAATGTACTTTACATAAAAAGTAATAAATTTAAAGATCAAGCAAGCTATTATAAGAAAGATGTATCATAGAATAATAAATTGAATGTAGGTTAATTGTATTCTCGCTTAATCATTCAAATAACATTATATAAATATATATAAACCTATTTATTAAGTACCTAAAAATAAACGATTCTAACAAAAATACTTATTTCAAACAGAAAAAAGCTCACAACTCTATTGTTTTGCTATAAAAAATAAATTAAAACTGATCTCAATTATCGAAGTGACACTAAAATATAAATTCTTTGCTTAAATAGAAAGGGCACGTTTCCAATCAAGTTAGTAAACAGAGTTGGTGGGGTGCATAAACCGTAATACGTACGCGGTTTTGTAAGCAATAAAACTGTTTTACGTGTGTGTAAGTCCTGATAAAGCGACTGAGGTGTCCCTTGCCCACTGCCCAGTTTATCGCCTTTCGCTTTATGATGCACAAATTTCTATAAGCTCACCATATAACATTTTAGAGGATGTCGTTTACATGCGGTTATGTCTGCAATTTTTTTGTGCAATACATTTGGCATTCAAAATTACGTCGAAATGGCCGAATGAACATGATGCAGCACCGCACCGGCTAGAAAAGAAGTTCTGCAGAGAAGATCCGGCAGGAAGCTCAACACTTGCTCTTTATATGAGAGCTACAATTTTATTACTTTACTAGAGGTAGTATAAATGTAACCCTGTAAAAAATTCAAATGACCCTATTTCCATATGCAGAGACAGCAAGTAATTAAGTAACATTATAGATATAACGTAAATAGTTTAATAAACCTTTAAAAAAAATTTCATAAAGGTTAATATTGCCCAACAATAAATCAAATAAACAAACAAACAGTAGTGATCAAAACATTTTATATACATATATTTGATAGTGAATATAGACTTATGAGAGGCCGACGTGACAAATGTATCGTAGGAACATATGTCCTTTACGTGAGTAATGTTTTTATTTTTCCATAGACTCGTTACGAGGAAAATTTATGAGTGACCGAAGCGTGCGCAATAATTCATACTGTTGCGCATTTTACGCATACACCTCAAAAGTGCCTACATGCGACGCCATTCACAAAACCTTTAGCTTATATTTACATACAAACATACATATGAACATTTTCTAGGTATGTATGTATATACGTATAAACAATATATATAAGTAGGTACACATAGTGTTTTTTTTTTGTTTTTTTTTTTGCTCCAAACTTAACAAATAGCAGTGTCAGTGTGGAGATAGATACCTAAGTAGTAGTTATAATATTACGTGTAGGTATTAATTTGTTTGAATATAGAATATTGAATTTATGATTTCCTCTAAGAAATCGCTTTTAGTGATAAGGCCAACATTGCACATTGAGGTATCTATAAGTTAAGGTATTTATTGTAACTTCTGACCCATTTGTTATTTTTATATTTATTTATTAATTATTGAATTTATTGAATATTGAATTCCATCACCACCGTCAACATATCTATATATAATTTTAACGTTAAATTCAATTTTATGTTGGTTACATAACTTAAATATTAGATCCAAATTATATAAATTTAAATGTATAAGATAATGCTGTATTATATGAAATATTATTCTATAACTGAGCCAATCTAGATCTTGATACAGTCAATTGCATTATTCATCTCTTTTATCACATTTAATCACTAAGGCGTAAACTAACAACACACTTAATCTACTAAATGCTAAGATCAACTTAAAATAGCTAAGAAAGGTCATACGTACATTGTAAAATCATAAATTTGCTATTTCGCCTTAGGTTATTGAGATTTATTTATAGATTGAAACGTATGTAAATACACTATACAAATACAGTTCTGTATAATTACCGAGTACTTGATAAAATGTATAGAAGTAAGGTTTTAAATTAATTGCAGTTTGTATGGTGTTTTAATTTTTTACAGCAGATAAATATTTGTACAACTCAGATATTTTAATAGTATATACCTTATTAACTATTACTCATTTGGAGGATAGTGATTGTCACTTATGGGTTCGTACAAATACAAAGCAATCACAGTTCATATTGCAGAATTGAACACTTTTCTATAGTTTGGAAGACACTAAAGTTATTTTACAAATTGCGGCTAGAAAGATGAAAGATCAAAAACCTAGACATAAAAAACACGATGGAGCTAATGTGTAATTACTTTACACATCCATCTTAATCTTGTCAAGTCGATCTATTAATATTTGAAATTGAGTCGGCAATAATGAAGCTATAACTACCTGAGCGATAAAATTAATTGATAATGAGTACGACGCCAGACAATTTTGAAGAAGACGAATAATTTTATGATTCAATTTTAAGTGTGCTTAAGCTTTGATAGAAGTTAATGAAGGCGTTTCGTAATCAACGGTATACGTATTGGATGTTAGTCAGTTATTTTATGTTGCTAGTTAGTATTGCAGCACATTTTGAAGTGTACCTATTGGGTGGATTTTATGCTGCAGGTACGTGAATCGTCAGTCGTCACTCTAGTAGTGACGACTGACGATTCACGTACCTGCAGCAGGCAGCATGAAGTGTTTGAAATGAAATCATAGCTACACTAAGTATTATGACTTGGATCCTGTAAGTAGGTTCTAAATAGAATAGATTATAAATACAGTAATTTCACTTTGTATCCCGCACATATCAGGGTAGAGAGAGAAAACCGTAGGCAACGTATCGTAACCGTACGAAGGAACCTAGTGTTAAGACACTAGTAATAAGAGTGGTGAAACTCAACGCCAGGGTTGTGCCTTGTTACAAGAGCGAAAAAAATAAAAATAATTCACTTTCCCCGAGTGAGAATTCAACTCAAGTTTAACATTCAATTCAAGTTTACAGGCAGACGCTGTGCCTCTGCGCCACGACAGTCCTCTATAGTACGGAACTATATAGTAATTTTATGCAAATTAAATCTTTATTTAATCCACGTTTGTCTCAAAGTACCTAACTATTCTGTTGTATATGCTCACTTTCTAGAAATTCGTTACTATCGTTATCTCTAAATTAGTGAAGGTGGGATTAGATCAAATTTGAATAGCCTTCAGTACCATCCCTACAAGTCTAAGAGGTGAGGTACATGCTGCTTTACAGCGATTTGTTATATAGTAGGTATTAGTTAGCTCTAAATGAAGGAAATTAAATATTTGAAGTATTATATAATTACACTATACGTAGAACGTATGACGTAAAAATTACTTAAAAACTGAAGTTAATTACATATATATATATATATATATATATATATATATATATATATATATATATATATATATATATATATATATATATATATATATATATATATATATATATATATATAAAAACACGAGACAAGCATGCTACCACCTAGGTACAATGAAAAAGTTACCGTATATGTAATCACGATCGAATATATTTATCTGCAGCACCAGTCTCTGATTATAATGACTAATTCCGTAATATTACTGGTAATATATTATTATTTACTAAATCAGAATAATAAATAACTAGCCGTACTATATATATATATATATATATATATATATATATATATATATATATATATATATATATATATATATATATATATATATATATATATATATATATATATATATATATATATATATATATATATATATATATATATATATATATATATATATATATATATATATATATATATATATATATATATATATATATATATATATATATATATATATATATATATATATATATATATATATATATATATATATATATATATATATATATATATATATATATATATATATATGTATATAATATTCTTTTCATGCTAGAGATTCAAAAACTCAAGTCTGACATACAAATCGCTATGACTTGAGCGTATCTTTACGTTAATCCTTTGCAAGGGTGTGTGAGATATAGCTTGTGTTTTGGAGCCATTATTTACTTAAGCGAAGGTTGAGATATTTATTAACCATCAGAGCGTATACCAGTTTAGTTAATACTCCCATTACCGAGATGAACAACTCCTGATAATGAAATTTATTTTGCAATTTACATATATTTTTTTATTTACCTATAATGATATAGTATGGCTAGTTATTTATTATTCTGATTTAGTAAATAATAATATATTACCAGTAATATTACGGAATTAGTCATTATAATCAGAGACTGGTGCTGCAGATAAATATATTCGATCGTGATTACATATACGGTAACTTTTTCATTGTACCTAGGTGGTAGCATGCTTGTCTCGTGTTTTTATATATATAATATATATATATATATATATATATATATATATATATATATATATATATATATCAATATATATATATGAATTGTACAAAGCAAATATTTATATATGAATAGTAAATAGAGCGTATGTGCCGATTATGACCACGTACGGCCGACTAGCCGACTAGGCGGTTGTAAAGAAGCCGTCTAGTCGGATAGATTAACTGACAGATTTAATGCAAATTATGCATAATGAAACATTATATTATAACAATTAAGACGTTTGCAGTGTGATGGGCATTTTTTGACATAGCAAAATCAATGGTTATAATTTAGGACCCTGTTATAGACGATGAATGATATTAAATTGATATAATAATATAGCTCAAGTCATATAATATACTTAATTAATTATTTCTATAAAAGATATTTGTTTATAATATAGTTATAACACTTAGTTTTTAAGATATAACATATAGTTATTATTTGATAAAATGATATAATTTTAATATTTTTTTCTATTATAGCCCTCGGTTGAATTATCGTCGTGGCATAATGGCAAAGTGATGGTTATCAATTCGATGTCCTCTCAGAGGAATTAGTTTCACTTCCTGCCCCTAGTAAGAGCACAAATTCAGGCCCACCGCTCAACACGCTGTTTCGAGAGTTGGACTGGAAGCGTGTAAAGGAGTGTTTTAACACTATGTTCCCTCTGCCTAACCTATTTTATTCCTGTCAAAGCGTATAGCTAAATAGTGTATATGTATGTGGTAAGGGAAATATGGGAAATTGTGAAAATTAAAACAAATTAATATTTTTCAAAGTTTTATTTTATTTTTATAAAAGTTTTATTGTATTTATCGTAGGTATAGTGTCATTTGAAATATATTTCAATTCAAATTTGCTTCCCAATTAGATAATGTGTAGTAGGTGATTACGTATAACAAAATATAATGGAAAGTAATCTCTGAACCATAGTTTACAATTTTTTAAATAAAAGCTTAAAATTATACAGTGATTGCATACAGTAAGAATTAGTGAAGGTAATGAACGTAAAATAGTACATTATTAGTTGTGCATTAACTAAATTAAGTAAAAATTAAAATTATTCTATCTTCAAATTAATTAACTTTAGAGCTGCTAAACATAATATAATCGTACTTTGCAGTTGCCTATACGGCACCCAATAATCATATCTAGGGAAATAATTTTAAGGGTTCATTTGAACTATACGTTAATGTAATCTATGGATAGGTCTCTGTCGGCGACGTTGAATGATCTTTTAAAACTACGAGCCGCTGACAGAGCCTATCAGAAGCGACGCAGGTCCGAATATAGACCTACAGTTCACACGACCTGCAACGACGAGGTGAACTCTTTCTAAAATAATTTCCAGTTAATAACAGTCAAACAAAATTGGACTAAACAACAAGGAATTTGTACTTTGGGAGATGTGATATCATAGAGAATCGACTAGGTCCTCATCAAATGAATATTAAATACTTAATGAACATTGTATCAATAATATATAATATAAGCAATATAAAACGTAACATAATCGGAAACACTAGACAATAATATAATTCTGCTAAATAACTGAAGTAATTCAGGTTCATCGCCAGGGTTGTAATGGAGCAATTAGAACTCGCTCACATCTGTTGTTACACGAACGATTCGATCGCGAGCCGATGAAGTCGACTAGAAACGGCTACAAGTTGCACTGCCCACTACAAGACTGACAAAGAGGAATTGTCTAACAATATATTATAAATCGAATAGAATAAAAACTTTGCTAAATTTTGTACCGAAAACGTATCTAGCGTTGTAATAAAATGATATGCTTGCGAACAGCGACGCTTTGGTAAAGATCACAAATGCAGGAATGCTGCCCGCTACGCTCGTCCGTAAACAAAATAAACGAAAGGTCCCATTCACCGTTTACCCACTACACACTACACATTCTGCTATTGATCTGAGTTGGCCGCTCGTTCGGTAGCTTTGCGCTTTATCGATATCATATTAATAATAAATGTCACAACATCAAGCCGGTATAAAAAACACTAAGCCTACTAAAACTACTACCTGCGAAAACTCTTTTAAAGAGCAAACTTACTCACTACATTCGTAAAGTAACACAAAGCCCGCCGCTCTGGCGACGGGCGCAATATCAGGATCCGTATAAAATATAACATGTAATTTTTTTTTGTCTTCTTAGTTTTATTACAATTTTCTGAAACAACCTTAAATACTACTTACTCATGCTTTACCAACATTACAAAATAGACAATACAACGCTCACTATCCTTATATATTTTTTTTTCAATATTTCAATTGATACAAAATGGAACTTTTCATCTTATAGTAAACAAAATAAATCTAAAGGCCTAATTTATAGTTCAATTGTGCCAATTCCTTATGCAATGGCTGCAAATTTATAAAAATATACATTGTAATGTATCGTAAATTTATATCAAATGAAGTATATCTATATTTTAAACGGTTCTTATCAATATTCCAAGCACTTAACTGTTACACTTAAACTTAATCAATTGGCGTTCAAACGAGTTTCCTATCCTATCCTTCTTTTTATTCTTCATTCACATCGATCCATATTCCAGAAAAATTGTAAGTAAACAAGAGATCATAGTAAAATACACATACATATATATCATGACCACACCCAATATTAAAACTAATGTAGATAACCAGTATACCTACGCTAGAAATGAAATAAGAGTTCTAAAACTCGAATAATAAATCATTCACACTGACATACATTGCTTAAATTGTAAAAATATTTTAAAGTCAGATGCTTTACAAATGTTAATTAGGAATATGTTGTTTATGATCATTGAATAAAACATGTTTTGAAATACAGGAGATATTTTGGCTCTTTATAAAGAATTGTCTGTGAACAAGTTATGGAATAAAAAGTCGATATACTCTATTAAGAAAGAATACAACTATAGTATAACTTTTATAAAGCATCTAATACAAACTTACAAAAAGTTTCGATATCCTAGCTTACACTTAAGGACCTTTTCTCCGTAAGTCCTATCAAGAAGGAGTCCTAACATTCCGCAGCCAGTTCTGAATCATTATGCCTACAATTGTCCTGACTGCGGTCAAGACCACTTCTTAAATCATGACGAACGGGCGGTCTCGTTGAATATCTATTATCGCTGTGATACACGTACGAGTTCATGTCTCGTTTTGTCTTACAAAAATACTACAAACTACAGTTTCAGTAAAAAAACGTACATTACTTGATGTTAAATTTACGAATTACACATTAATAGAAAAAATGTTACCTCTAAGTTACTCATTATCGTTACGAAAGTACAAAAGTATTAATTTTACAAATTATGACACTCATACCCTGATGCACCCCGCGCATTACGTCGTAAACGTTAGTCTAATTGCCACGCAATTAATTTATTATTATCTTTAACCAATTCGTAAGATTATCACCAATTAATCGTCCTTACCACAATTTTTACTCCAATTTTGCGACTGAATCTTAGCCATTTATATATGAAACGTACTGTTTCAAATATACAAGTGTCGGAGCAAACGCAGCACAGGAAACAATATATTGTAAACAACGAACTTGTTATATTAATATTGCATATAAAATTTTTAGATATCAAAAAATATTGAAAGGACTATTAACCAGTGGCTTCTCATATAAATACAGTCGTATTCTACATCTACACAGTCTTTTTAATAATGTGCGTTTGCTCGTATTGCTTTTAAACTTTCATGTACGATTTCAGTTGCTGCTGTTAAATCACTTTTCAAATCTTCATCGTATTTTTTAGTTTGAGACACAGCTTCTTCTTTATGAACTGGTTTAGCTTTCACTTTAACTTTTATTAATATGGCAGCGGCATGATCGCAAAATATTACTCAAAATGACAAAATACGATGGAGCGCAAAGTTAAGCCCTTAACTACAAAAGTGAATACAAAATGTTAATACATAATACTACTTTAGTGTAGAAAACATCGAGTATCAAAATATAATTAAACACGTTGATCTGCATCTTTCACTAACCAATAACAGCCGTATACTATATTCAGCCAATGCGTTCGAAAAATTTTGAGCTTTTTCTGTGGACGCGGTTATTTTTGCATACCTACAGGCTTTACATGGAGGACCAAAGGAGTCCGTCCGTCCGACTCCTATGTCTCAGGCCTTTTTTCATTGTAGAACATTCAAGTGTTATTGCAAGCAACATTGAATTACTTAGCAAAGATACTCTATCGATCCAACAAATGTTATAAACCTAGCATTTTTTTGGTGTTTTCAACTATCAAATAGCTTAATTATTCTTAGCCATTACACAAACTCTACAGTGGGCGACCAGTCTTCTTACCGATCACATTTTAGAACTGTCTATTAATAATTTCGAAAAAATACATTATATATATGGATGTTTATTACGTATAACTAGACGAGATTAACCATTAAAGGGCAGGGCCGTAAGAGTGATTAGTAAAATTAGTAATGATATGGATATCATTGAAACAACAAAACTTTTAATTGTTGTAACTGTGCGCACGCGCACGCGCTCCTTCTATGACCAGAATGTACACAATTTTCATAACAAAAACTCGCTTGGCACGAGAAGATCGATTGACACAGTAATAAAATAAAATGAAAACTTACTTATTTATGATCACAAACACACGCCTCATTCACTCTTAATATTAAAAGGAATTACTTATGAGTCTAAATGAAAACTACAGTAGAAATAAGGTTTGATTAATCTAGGTTAAAAAGCAAGACGAGACCGAGTTCGGCAAATGTCATGCCGATGGTTATCTACTTATGGTGTGCTCCTACTATGTACTATACTAATAGCATTTAATAAAATACAAGATCAAATAAATATACATAAAACTAATAGAAGATATAGTTTTCAATAAGTAACAATTTACGTTTCTAATTTACCAACGTATTGTAAAACAAAATTTCTATAAAATCAATATAACGGTTAGTCACTTCATTGAGGTGAAACGTTTCCGTTTCATTAGGATTTACAGCAACTATTTTGTATAGATTATCTAGATCAGTGTTACCATTAATATGTATTTGATTTACTTTATAAAATTTGCAAAAGTAACAAATTGTTTCTTTGTACTTTTAAGCAATTCACTAAATTACACCACTTTAAATTCAACATGAAGTGAATGTAAGTGTCTAAATAAATTGTTATTTTATTACAAAATTTAACAAATATGTGCAAATAAACTAAGAAGTTGGCAACGTTCGTGTAATTACATTTATTTAAACTGAACAAACAACTAAGTGACTAAAATATGAATAATCAAACACATAGATAGATACATAGATACTAGTGCTACCATGATGTATACAAGAGTAGGAAATGTCAAACTATTTTGTAAACGCCCCTACGTCTATACAACCTTAGGTTTCATATCCGATGTGTTATCACTGCAACCTGCTTTCAAGGAGCTTCGGTCTTTAAAAGGTACAAAATACAATGAAAACTGTCATGTACTGAAATTTTACGATATATAGTTCGACTTAGGACAATTCTTAACAGTGTAAATACTAAAATATTAATAATAAACGTACACGATTCAAGTTAAAATGGTTAAGTAAGATATTTTACTATATAATGAATGTGCTTTTAAAAGGGATAAAACAATATATTTTTTTATATTTAAAATATTTTTTTAATAACAAAGGATACAAGATAGGTTGAGCGAATATTTAAAATACGTTATTTTTTATACTTTGTACTCTGCAACCGAAAGTACTACTTGTTAAGTAATCACTTCTTAAGTATAAACAATAACTCTGAAACGTATTAATTTAGGAGCCCTCGGACCAATATATAAATTTTTCTATTTAGTATCTAGAGAGGTAATGTTGCACTTTATAAAATATTATAAAAGATCCTTATTGTTTCTGAGGACTTCAATAAACTCGTAAAAGTGGATATTTATTTCCAATATATCGTAATTACTTTGAATTTGTACCGGAGAGAGGGGGTATCGTCGATGCTTCGCCTCATTATAAACTTTTACTATGATTAATACATTTATTTAAGTATGACTGTATTGACTATTAAACAATATGATTTAATAATTTGTGTCGCTTTCGCTAAATAACCGAAGTGTAATGTCATTCCACTTTTTCATTTGTACATGGCCACCATCAGATGATCTGGTTCTTTTTTTTTAATATTTTCCTAAATATACCAACAACAGCTCGTTATTTTTTTTGTTTTTTTTCAAATATTTTTTTATTGCATACAAATACATTTTATCAAATGTATATTAAACTTTTTAAATATAATTCTATATTCGAACGAGCAAACTCCGATAAAATTAAAATTGATTAACATATGAGATGACATTACAGCTCGGCAGATTGTTTAAAATAAGTAGGGATTTTTTTGATATTATTGACATAATGTACTATCGATTTATGGCTAAACTAGAAATATGCAATAATATATCTCAATAAACACTTTGTAAGCATCTGCGTGTACAAAAACGGCATTATTTACAATATTTTACTGTCCTATCATAGTTTTCGATATATTATTTTCAATATTAGACTAACTTTAAGCAAGAGAATGTATAATTTAAAAAAGTTAGAGAGATATTACAAGAACAACCACACTCGACGAACTGGTTACTGTGATCTACTCAACTAAAAACATATAATGAAATGCTTAAAATACTTAATACTTAAACATATACTATATATATATATATATATATATATATATATATATATATATATATATATATATATATATATATATATATATATATATATATATATATATATATATATATATAGTATACATATATATATATATATATATATATATATATATATATATATATATATATATATATATATATATATATATATATATATATATATATATATATATTAAAGTATATAATATATTATAGTGTAATATAATATAGTGATTACAGAGACATGTGAAGGGTTCCATCCCCTATCCGGGAAATTATGATATATATTAAATTGCTATACATATTACAATTATTTCATTTCACCGATGTGACAGACAAATGACGTGAAAATATATAGGAAAGTGGGTAATGGAGTGTCTTAACACTCCCTCCGCCCACCACTACTTCCACCACATTGACATATGGTGACCGCGAAGCAGAAAAATGCTGTTTTTTTTAAATAAGAAAACAATGAACCAGTTCGTCGCCAGTCAAACCGTGCCTGATGACAATAACGATAAATGAGGTGCAGTGATGCGGATGATAGCAATGACGTGCGATAGAGGTGATGATACCCCGAACATGAATTTAGGCCAAGCGAACGAATAGCTAACTACACGGCTATGTCAAAGTATATATTATATTATTGTTTCGTGCTCTCTTCAGTAATACATTAATTCGTTCGCTTACAAATTTATTAGAACAGGGATTTTACAAAGATTTGGAAAACTTTGCATGTATGTAAATTCGCTCGCTTGGTGTGAACCTAGCATGAGTCTTATTACTACGCGTCATTTATGAACATATCGTATTCAGTCGACAATCGAACATATCAGTACGAAGTACACACTTCATTTCGAAATCGAAGCGATTAGTTTAGTACAATGTAAATGGCAGTTTTGATTTTTAGAATAATGCAAAAATTTTCACCTATAAAAATTGTCAAGTCTTCATAGAATTATTGCCTACATTGTGAACTCAATGTTCACGGATATCACGTTACCCTATTTTGTAAACGAGCCATTAAACACCTATCCGCACCACTTGGTCTATCCACTATCACTATACACGCACTACAACTAGGAATTTTATCACTTTTAATCACTTTTGCGAGTAATAGTATCAAATGTATCAAAAACTTACCTAAAACGTTAACGTTAAACATTAATGAGTAAATGTGCATCACTTATACGCTTATTCAATGTCGAAGCGCTAAACTTATAAATAAATAGACATTCATAATAATTATAAGAAACCCTTAACCTAAACTATAGACGTAGCCAAAAACCTTCTTTTCGAACAAAAAAGTACCGTTTCGTATAAATAAATGCTTTCAGTGATAAGCGGATATCTTATAAAATAATTCTGATCCGAATATTGAGGTTCTTTCATTTGATATGGCACGATTCCATAAACTATATTCATAATAAATTTTTAATTTTTTTTATTCTCCGCTGATCACTGAATATAATTAATATATAGTTAATAAATTGAATAAAAACAAAACAGACAGATATCCATATATAACCTTACTACAAAGATATATATGAATATTACTTTATATTGACAAGCTACTCATATTATTGGTGACACAGCAATCGCTTAAAATTAAATTCCTCTAACACAATTAAGTGAAAAAATATTTGTAAGTAAATGAAAATGATATCAAGAACACAAATAACCTAACATGACATCTATAATCCCTTTACAGAGTGTAAGTGTCATTTGGTGGGAAAAAGAAAATCGCCATAAATCTACTAAATATTGTATAACACTTAAGTTTAATAAGTTTAAAAGTTTAAAATTTTGCTAAAATAAAACATAACTAATAAACTAAATTGAACTAAACAACACACCACTCAAATGTCCTATTAGATAGGACTACCGTATCAGTATTACTGAAATCGAAGGTAATTACATCGTAAAAAAATCTTAATTTTTTATCTCCTTCAGAAGGAAACCACGAGGTCAAATTTCAATCAAAACAAAAAAAATGCAATTTCTGGCGTTACTGTACACATAAACTTCTAATTATAATATTTTTTTGATAAAATCAACATCTATCTATTTTAATCAACAAAGTGCAGAATAAAATTAAAATAAAATCAATAGTATGATCTAAACCGATACATAAAATTATTTTCAATAATACCAACTTAATTTTAACAAAAATTATTCCTAGCGCCTCAAGGAGGACACACAAAAGTTCAAAAACACAGATGTCTTACGCACACGGCTTACGCGATTTGGTTCAGGTAGTCGATGAAGTCATTTGAGAATAGCTGAAGGTTCGATGGCTCGGTGGCCGCAGTGCGTCGCGGGGCACTGCAGGTGGTTAAGGGTATTGTAGGTATTTCCACAGGTTTTGGGCGAAGTGATGCGAGATATCGTTCAGCAAGGGTTTCCCCTAGACTCATAGCAAGGTTTTCAGGGCTCAGCCCGAGTAAGGAGAGTGATTCCGTAATACTTGCTAACGCCGGAGTGAGGAATTTGGAGGACTCATCAGTAGGTTCAGGTGCGCGGGAAGCCATGCTCGTATTGACGACCGGGCGTAGTGCCGGTGGGGAAGCCCGTCTTGAAGGAGACGGCGCAAGTCCCCAAGTATCAGGGGGGGTGCCGGGACAAGGTCCCGGCACCGCCGATTGTTATGGCCACTGCTGAAATAGCGGGAAAACCCGCTTTGTGAAACAATAAGACAGCGGCTTCACGAAGTGAGTGTCAACTACGCGGCAGTGTGGACATGTCACTGGGTGTGAATAATCAGAGTAGTTGAGCCGTTGATGCGGGTGCAGAAGTGGCTTGTAGCAGTTGTTACACTGAGAACAAAAATATTTAATTTAATACCAAGGTACAAATAAAATTATATTAATATTAACATATGTGTTCAATTAATAACCTTCAATCGTTCAGCGCAACAAGGAGTAGCCATAAAGATGTCGTATGAGTACATTGTACCAAGCACGAGGGAGGCTCCGTCCCATTTCTGTCCACAAAATCGGCAGCGGATGGTGCGGTCTGGGTCGCATCTCTCCAAGCATCCCATGCACACGCATGTTAAATATTGTGTGCGTCCCTCGACTTTAACCTGAATAACAGAAAACGTTGTCATATATTTTATTTTTTTATATTTTTTTATATTAACTCAGAATACCGTGACGAACGGGACAACATACTAATCCTAACATCTAACAAACTGTGCAAATATCGGTGAGAGCCAACATTTATGTCTTAATTCACTGAATAAATAAAGACAATCGAGAAGTTTGAAGCGTAGTATTAAAATAATTTAAAATACAAATACTAACAATTTAAACAAAAAATTAGATTTTGACTTATTATTTTATAAAAGCATTTTTTTTAGCTTCACGCTGTATTATGTGTTAAGTGGCGGAACTCAACACCGATTCTCCATTCGATTCTCCTCCAGTGCGAATCGAACCCACAAATCGTCGCGTTTACAGGCAGACGCCGTGCGTCTGCGCCACGACGGTCCCCAAAGTCCTTAAAGCTATTTATAATGTAAAACAAATGTTCGTTATATGTGTATTAAGAATAGAACATTTCTTACCTCAACTGCACTGCTCGTGTGTTGCCGTGGGCTGAGAAAGAAAGTCCCATCAACCAGCGGATACCGATCAAATACATGAAGGGTTTCTTTGCAAAGTGCACAGGACACGCGGGGCTTGTGCTGACCAGCAAGAGTGGACAGAATGAACAGCCTGGTGTCATCGTTGCCATGGTTTCCTTCGTCCTCAATCTATAACAAAAGATAAGAAAAATGTAAGTTCTCATATAGAATAAAGATTTCAGTAAAATAATTTAGGAATTATATTGTATACTGTGACAGTTAACATACATATTTGCATGCAACATATAAAAGTCGCAAAATGTATACAAATGAAGTTCTGTCGAAAAGCCTCGCACACGATTTCAATACATTACAACTTGACATTTGCATATTACGATTAATGCATCAACCCAAGATACCACAACTCTCCCTTTATAATAATCCAAGTAAATGACTGCATAAAGCTCTATAATGAAAGGCTGAAAGGCAATTATGCTGAATTCGGAGTCGAATTCAAACAAAAGCTCACAAGCGCTACAGAGATCGATTGTAAGCACAATTTGTTCACGTACGAGCAATTTGTGATAGCGAATAATAATGAAAGTTTAACGAGTTACTGCTGCGTCGTAGGACTTAATTAAATATCTACATGTATAGAGTATTGTCAAAACGTATTGTTATTCCAACAGCGTGAAATCAATATATATATTCTAAAAATGGATCATATATTTCAGAGGAATGCCCGTTTTCGTATCAAAGGACCAGATAATGCATAAAATGCATGACATATGCATAATCAGCTAAACACATTTACACATACATACCAGTGTGTTTTATGCCAACATTCCTATTATTCTATTATTAGAATGACGTCGTGACACCAGGAACACATAAAACGTCTCGGAGAGATCGTTGACCTACGCAAACAAACACACTATGATTTGCAATATAGAATAGTGCAGTTTGCCAAGAGACGAGGCGGTGCAAGTTATCGGGCATCGCAAGCCTTGCTCAGAGTTAACAATTACATCTGGACTACAAACAGATTGATAATATCATACGTCCATTTGTAAATTACAATCATTGCCTATCATCAAATTTGGTAATGATCAACAAATAAATACCACATGTGCACGTATGTACGTATGTGTATATATATATATATATATATATATATATATATATATATATATATATATATATATATATATATATATATATATATATATATATATATATATATATATATATATATATATATATATATATATATATATATATATATATATATAAATATATATTAAAGAAAAATATAATTTAATGATAAATTGTTTTATTATCAATTGTTTTTTTAATCTACTGTTGTAATGAGCGATGATGAATTTGCTCTACTGGAAGATTGACATTACTTCTGACACCCTTTCATCTAATCTTATTACTTTTGTTTTTTATGTATGATTCAACCTTACAAACTCAAAATATAAATTTCATATTATAATAGTAATATATGTATTGTATGTAGATTATTCGTATTGTATATGAAAATCTTGTAACTAATTCCAATTAAATTCTTTATTATTACGCTTTAATTAAAGAGATGCAAATACAAGCAACACTCGAGTGTCTAAAAATTTGGATTTATTCTTGTGAAATTTAACCGTGAGTCTGTACGTTTGTTTCGTTGTTCAAACAACAAAAGCGTCAAGTAGGCGTTTAAAAGAGGAGACGAGAGAGTAAAGTACGCTTCAAGCCTCGTTAGTAGTCGACATGCCGCAAAACGAATGTACACACATTAAAACTTCCTAAAATGAATATGCCGCGATAATCAACAAGAATCGGTAAGCACCTCTTAGCAGATCTTTGAGTTGTCATTTATAGTATGCAATTAAGACAAGTGATACAAGTTCGTATTTCAATTACTTATTTTAATGTGCCTCGTGATAAGCACATTAGTAAAAGCATAATATAAGTATGTATATGTGAAATAACAGAACTTACGTTGCTTTTCTAAAATAATATAAAACAATCGCTCTTAAAAATTCATTCGCACATATAAAATAATAAGTCTAACCTGTCTCTACGGAACGCTATTTTTAAATTAGGTAAATTAAACTTCTCCTGCTACATCTACCGACGCTGGCACTCTTTTAAGCTGAACAAAAATAAAGCTAAACTAATTGTAAGATTAAAACGAATATCTCGGAACAGAAATAACAAAAAACAGAATCAAAATATATTTCAAAAAGCTTTCCTTTAAGGAGACTTACAAGCTAAAAGTTTAGTACAAAATGACAGCATAGAATTTATGACCATAATAATAGATGTTTGCGGTGAATTGCAATTTTTCAGCAGTACATTTTCAAACAATATGTCTGCCAGCGGATTATATTTGCGGTGCTCAATACATTTATACTGAAAGTTACGTTGCGTTTTGCTCTATGCTTTCCATTGTCTGAGAGCATCGCAGTATTACTTTACTTTATATATTAAAATGTACATTTCAAAAAATGAATGCTTTCAAGTATGTGTATGTGAATCGTGCTTATTTAATTGTTTACTTCAAGTTTCATCAACTGAACAAAGTTATACATTTTTCTTTTTCACATGAATTATTTTATATATATTTTAATTATTGGTATCAATACAATTATGGATATTCTTAAATATTTTAAATGAAACTCATTACCGAAATGAATCGCAGATATTTTAATATACGAATATATTTTTCAGAAACCAAACGTCTCGAATACATTACAATAAAATATAATCTGTGGTCGCAGTCAGTCTTCCTTAAAAAGTTTAATTTAAATGTATACAAATCAGAAATTAAAATTCTTATAACACTGCTAAATATGTCACGTTCTTTGAATTTTTAAGAAAAATATAACATACTTAATAAATATATATGTATAATGCTTTGTCAAAGTATTACCGTTCTGCCCAAAAATGCGGATGAAGGGTGTACTAAAATTTTACGCGTCAAATTTAGGATATTTTGTCGCGTGAATTAATCTCACATCTAAAATATTCTATATTCTCAGAAAGAGGTCGCGTGTCAGAAATTGCTTCATATTTCATTGCGTTTGAAATATTTTAAGTATTATTACCGTCTTTCTGTAAGTTTATGGGTTCATTTATAGGCAAGTACATAATGTTATCATCAACCACGTATAGCCCAATTTTACAAGCATTTCATGTGATTTCCATGACTAAAAATAGTGGAAATTTATTTGTATAAAACTACTATAGGTACATTTGTCATGTACAACATAATACCAAATTCATAAAGTAACTATCAGCTCGATTTTAAATAAGCCATTATAGAAGCGACAATAGCAAATAAATTTGTAAAAGCTTGAAGATGTTTGAATTATGTGCGGGACAGACATGAAAAACTACTTATCGTAACTACGTTTTATAGTTAGTGGTACTGTTGTATTTGTATAGCCGCTAGAGTTGGTTTTTCATTGTTCTTAATATTAGTTGTTCAACTTTTTTACTATTTATTTCAATATTTAGCTTATGAAGGCTGTTGTGGTACAACGTCTGACTTTAAACGCAACGGTTGTGAGTTCAATTCCCATTTGGGAAAATTAATTATTTCCATTTCCTCGCTCTCATAACTAAGACAAAGCGCGGAGTGGCGGGACTCACTCAACACTCAATCTCTTGAAAATTGGCCGGAAAGAGGGGAACAAATTACCTTAGCACGAAGTTTTTTTGCCTGTCCTGCTCTATGCGTAATTATTATTATCATATCATCAACAGTCAATTATTAACAGAGTCGTCTTCGTGTGCTAGAATTAAGACGTCTGCCACAAGTTAAACAAAAAAGTCAAGTAAGTAGAAGAGAAGATCTTGATTTTAACTTTTCTCTGTAGAAGTCGCGTCAATTTTTATAAAACGTGTTTTTTTTCTTGCCAGTTTCGGTGTGACAGAATAATAAATGTCACAGACGACCAACACATTTGAACGAGACAAATGTATTTTATTAATAAAGCACCACATTTATCATTGTCACTAATTCCTTTGTCCAAGCGTAAAATGATACATAAACAGCCAATGTGTGTATTGATGTAGGTCAAGGTATACAAACTCGTGAGTAAATAGTAAGTATTTAGATTTACGTTAAATATTCCCTTAATATATACATGTTGTACCTATACACGGTATTAAATATTTAATAATAATAACCACAATGTTGCTATTAACATGAAAATATAGGCAGCGCTGTTCACAAGCATTTGCGCGGAGTAAAATAGATCGAATATTTATTTGAATTCATATATATTTAATGTGTTTTAGCGTATGCTAATTTATTATTAATGGTTACGTTTAGCATAAGCGAACCTAAATTACTATGTAAATTTAAGCGAAATTGGCTATGTATTTTATAGAAATCCAATTTCTATTTCAACATCAAACACCACTTAGTATACAAATGCAGTGATAGCTTTAAAAAAACGTATTTAAGTGTTTTTATTTATTATTATTTTAATATTAGAGGTCATCGTTTCTCAGTGGCACAACGTCTGGCTGTAAGTCTGATAGTTATTGGTTCGATTTTCACTCGAGGAATTAAAATGATTTTATTTCCCCTCACTGCCAAAAGAAAAATGGTGTTGGGTTTGAGTACTCAACACTTAATGAGTTTGAGTAGTGTTTTACCTGCTATATGCACAAAGATGTTAACAAAATAATATATCATATTAAATAATTTTATTCCTTATCGTAGCTTTATCAATAATAAATATACTTTTACATTGGTAAGTTTAATAAAATTACATTTATATTATATTTATATAGTGACAATAAAGCGCGTACGTGCACAACCACGTGCGATCACAGCTGAGTAAACACTAAACACGACTATTCCTAACATATGGTGAAATCTTTACGAAATTTTGTCTCAACTGTGTCGATAATGGCCATCGTTATAATATAAAATAAGATGAATGAACATATTCATATTGCTATAATAACCACCTAAATGTTTAAACGTTACAAAGGCACTGTTTGTCACTTTATATTTGAACAACAAATCAAGTTTCAAGAAATAAAATGTATGTCTCATGAAACACTCATACGGGAATCGAATCACAATGGACAAAAATAGAGAAGGATATTATTATTTCCTGTTTGGCTCTGTGTACAAATTAAAATATAGCCATTTTTAATTCAATCTCGTTGATCAAAAATGCAATGCATACATTATTTGACAATACACTTAAAAATTATACTTGTAAAAACTACTCATAAATAATTTATTAGAAGTAAGTAATCTCTAGGAAAATTAAAATATGATATCTAAAATTTAAAAATGAACCTTCAATTACATTAAATCACTTTATACTATTTGATTTTATTGAAATTGAAACCAAAGATTTTAGTATCTAATTTAATTTTCCTTCAGACCAACACTGGATAGCCTTCGCTTTATTGAATTAATTGGCTGGATATCTGCCATTTGATCTAACTCAAACGAAATAATCCTCCTTCAGATATAATTCATCTACGTTATTTTTCAGGACTTAACTAAATGAAAAAATATATTTTTTTACAAAACTTATTACTCCTATATAGTTTGATGTTTTTTGTCTATTGTGATTCGAACCCACATCAACAAACAAACAGAAAGTGACAATATTTTAATGAGATATACTTAATGCTTTATTATACCATACATATTACACAATATGCAATAAGCTATTAAGATTCGAAGAGTTACAAAAAGTATTCATCTTCCTTAAATATACAAAGCACGGATTGGTTAACTAACTGCTGTCACTGCTTTAAGTGCCTATAATAAATATAAATCTTAGATTTTGGGTCATGCAATAAGCATTCTTTTGCTTACGAATATTAAAATGCAACGGTGAATTACTTGTGATTAATATATATATATATATATATATATATATATATATATATATATATATATATATATATATATATATATATATATATATATATATATATATATATATATATATATATAAGTATATTTTATATAAAAAAATTGTGCCCTCTACCTATCAAATTTAAATGGATTGTTACTTGGCACTTACACACATACATACATACAAACAATGTAAACAACGGTAATAATATGCTTACATAATGTCTTATTATTAAACAACCATTTATTTTAATGCAATTACGTAATTTATCGGCTACATCTACATGAGGTACTGGAATGTTAAGGACACCAGTACAATTGGAAATAATAACAAGATTTATGATATTAATCGCAGAAGTAAACAATATTGTATAATTAATAGTACTTTTGGCTTAGTGAGAACCAAAATGCAACAGGATAATTTATGAACTCAAAACTTCAATAGACACATATTTTGTTTAATGTTTAATATTTTTTGTAACATGCAAAATACAACTAAAGTGGGAAGCGAGTCGACATCTGCAATCCATTCAATTTAGGACTGTTGAAAGGGCGGACGTCCGTTAGTATCATTCTATAGCATTCTATAGTCTATGTAAACTCTATTTCATAGTTCTAATTTAGTTTTCCTCATGGTAATGACCATATCTCGGAAATTATTAACAGTTACTTAATGTATTCTCTAAGGAGACTTCAAGACCTTCAAAAACGATCGGGTTAACTTGAGAATGTTTAAAGAATAACATCGCAATAATATTATTCACAGTAAATAGATCCCGAGCCTCAAAATAATTTTTTGTATTACGTGAAGTAATTGATTGATTTAGTTTTGTGTAAGCAGTAAGTGACAAATAACCGTATATTTATTATGAACTTACAGTAGACGACGAGAATCATTATCAGTTTCAATACGAGTATGAACCGACTGTGTATCGATAACCCTGCACTCAGTTGTCACCTCGCCATGGTTTATCAACGATGTTTTGCAAAGTTGCAAACAAACAACCTTGTAAGCAATTATCGAAGTAAAATAAAAGAACAATAACGATAAAGTTAAAAAAATATTAAGATATGGGTTAACTTAGATGTTTTCGTACCGTTTCAACTTTTTCTTGTTAGTGTAATATTATTTAATATTGTCTAAGTGTTGGGTATGAAACTTTTTAAAATAGCAACACTTTTAAAATAATCATTTTATACATATAATACATACACATAACTAAGCAAACACAAACATAACTTAACAAAAGTTAGTGGTATGTGTGTGTGTACCCAGTTTTCGTCATTCAACAAAAACAGAAGGTTACAAAAACCCATTAATTGGTATCAAGCGGCGCTAACATTAGTGATTACAAAGCAATTCGAACGAGGTTTACATTTGCATTTCATCCTAATGTTGCAATCACTATTGCTGCAAGTAATTCATGTTTAGAATTAACAAGTCTTTAGACCTAGTTTGGTAAATACGATACTACTACTTACAATACTAATCTACTTCTTAAAATGATGCTAGAACATGTTAGGATATATTTTTAAAATGCCACCACCGTTGTGTCGCTGACTGATGGTGGAGTAAATGATTTACTTTTTTTTTTATTTATTTATTTTATAAGGTACTGTTTTCATAAGAAGTAACAAACGTAATAAAGAATAAAAAGGCCAGGAAGCTTTTGAAATACTTATTTAATGCAATGTTAAAATCATAATATGTTACAACTAAGCCGTTTTATCTTAACACTACCTAAGTGTTTTCTTCTTTTTGAGGAAAGTTTATCTGTGTAAAATAAGAGATTATAATAATATTACAATAATAAATATGATGTAATAGGCATGTTTCTTTTTAATAATGTAAAAAGGGGGCAGAATAATTGATAATCTAAAATATTCTTATAGTTTATTTTTATATATATTATAAATCAATATATTACTGTTATTTAAATTGCAATACTTGGAAATTAAATATAGTCGATAGTCACGCTAAAGGAACACGACGTAAACATAATTGTTTCTATTTATAGCATTCTATAGTAGCAACATTATCGGAATGCGCGTAACATTTGTATTAGTTTTATCTCAAATTAACGTATAGCGTAAATAGTGTAGGTATTTACCTACAAGTAGTATATGTTTTTATTAATTTAAAAGATACTATCGTTGCGACCACAGCACAGCACAGGGCACAGCGTTCTGCGTAGATATATATATATATATATATATATATATATATATATATATATATATATATATATATATATATATATATATATATATATATATATATATATATATATATATATATATATATATATATATATATATATATATATATATATATATAATCTATAAACATAACAAAAGCAATTAAAACTTTATACAAAGTTAAATATATTTCAGATTATTTAGATCGCGTAATACTCAACACATATTGGAGTCAAGTAACCATTAACTTACAAGTAGGTAACATTATCGTCGCTTATTATATTGTGTGCGTAGGTAAACGTACGCATACGATAAGCCAAGTATCGCATAGAGGATAACGGCCGCTTCAAGGCGAACATAATAAACATGTACAGCCCTTAACTGAAGTTTGACATTGAGCGCGCATTAAGTTAGAAATTAAAGAATTATGTATAAGTGAAATAATATCGTGTGGCCTATCGTACGTTACTTGCATAACAATGTATATGTTGTTTGCGTTGGTTAATAAATAGAAAATTGTTCTATTCAGCTTTATTGATTAACAACAACAAATCTCATTGTTTATTTTGTAGAATTAATATCCATATTGTTATTTATACTAATATACGCCATACATGTTAAAAATGGCACTATTTATGTTTAACAGATTGAAACTGTTGAATTCAAAAAGTAAGCAAAATTTAAGATATTATTATTTCACTTACTATATATAAAAATATATACAGTTTGAAATTTAATATTGCAAAATTGTGTGAGAGAAATCTGTACTTAAACTAGTATCTATTAATACATTATTTTACTAGATCGTTTGCTTTCTTTCTATAAGAAGTTGCTTGATCTCGCTCTACATGGTGATAGTTGTATCGTTAAACCAAGAACGGTTCCAGCAGTTTCGCCGTAAATATAAGCAGATATAACTTTTATACATAATATTTTGTCACTAACTTCCCTCAGCCTACCCTGCAAGGTAAGCTTGTACTGCCCAAAGCTTATTGGCTTCAGTGTGAGGCTGAGAAAAAAGACTAGGACTGCCCAAAAAATATTAAAATAAACATTACGGTAACAAGGCAAAGAACGCTCTTTTATTACTATCGGTCAATGTACCATAATAAACCGAACTGTTACGTAACTAATATTATCGCTGGAAACACTTGAAGTGTATTTTAAGATAAAAACTTCAATAGTTATTCATTTAAGTAATACGCGTGAAGTAGATAACAATTACACGCAAGCAAATAGCTTTCTAGAAAATTTATAGTTACTTTCAGAATTAATTCGTCAACATTTCAATTCAACATGGAATGCGTAAACGGTTATTTGTGGACATTTATTAAATAACATATTAGCTATCATATTAGACCAAACATAGAGCATAGATAGTTATAGTTAATCATCGGACCAAGACGTTACAAATTTCATACTTTATATTTCAATATGTATTTAGGTATTAAGGACATTCACCATTTATTTATAGAGGTGTGGCAGCAAATTGTGTATAAAAAATTCTAATAAATTAATCGCGTAAATGTACAAAATGAACATATCATGTCTCGATGCAATCGACTCGAGTATCATAAAATAGAGACCTCTTGTGGTAATAATTACTGCAAAGCACGGAGCTATATTATCAGCTATACATTGTTATTGAATTATGTATACGCAATTATTGTAAAATAATTCATTAAAACAATTTTGTTAGAATACAAATGTATGATAAATCTAATCGTTGTTTTATAAGAATATAAATTACATAAGTATATTTAAAAAACACGAGAATCAAAACACGTTAAGTTTTAACTTTTATCCATCTTCATCCCTAAAATCTTTTAAATGAGTCCTACATAGTAATTCACTTTTAACAAGATGAAGCGTGAAAGCGTGTTTAAAATTTTATCGGGGGTGTTGGCACAGTCGTTGAGAAGAGAGCTTGCAGTGTTTAAAGTAGGCAACCCTTATCCGCTGTCGGCTCCTCAGGGATGTTAAAGGATTTAAAGACAAAAACGCGGAAAACGAAGTAAACTTAACTCTGGTTCACTCGACTATGAACTTCGAAAGAAAGGCGAGATTGTCGAGACTTACTGAGAGTGGCAGTGGTTCTATTCGTTTGACTTGTAGTCGCAAAAGTTTTGACGCATAATATTATGAATTATACTATTTAATTAATAACTTAAATCGTTACCATTGTTGTATTGTTTGTATATTAATTATTTGTGTAAATTCAGCTACCAATGCATCGAATGCAAATTGGAATAAAATAATGCGAAAGGTCTATGACCTATAAGTAATTCATAGAATGGGCGAGTGAGCGCGAGGTTTAGCCCGATATGGCAGGTGTGTTATGTAAGCGAACTGCGCAGGCGCATTTAACAACACCAAATGCCACCGTGCTATTCCTAAGCTACTTAGTGCTTGTGCCAAGGCCTCTAAACAATCGAAAGTACATAGAACCTGTTCATAAACTATGCCTCATTTTAAAATAAGCTAAAGTGTAGGATAAATAGACGTAAAATGCTCATAATTTATTTTTAATTTGAAGTTTAACTTATGAGTAGTGAACTCAAATTACCGTCCATTCATATCAGGTGTTGTTTCAACTCGTGAAACTTCCAGACAAATTTATAATGATATAGCCCATTAGTTGTCCCTCCTAACGATAACACTAGATATATCCATAATCGTTCCGCTCCGAAGAGTACTTTAAAAGCGCACAATTTAAAACATAAATTAGATAGTGCAGTGTCTAAATACGGGAGGACACCGGGAGGCAACGACTACCGGGTGGTTAGGTCCGATGAATAACGAAGTGAAAAGGATGGATTATCGTCATTGGCGCGACCGCGAGCGAGACAAATGACAGAGCGCGGGCCCAAGTGCAGCAGCCAGCAGGCTGTGTGCACACAGACACCGATCGATCAGTGGGCCTGCCGCCCGCCGCGCCACCGCCAATCTATCGGCTTTTGCTTGTGCATTTCGTAACTTCCCAATTGTTACATTAATAACCTTTGGTACTCTAAATTAAATTCATATCGAGTATTTGTAATGGGTAATGGATATGTGCAGGTGCAAATAGTTATTTAGCATTCTCCTCACGTCCCCGACCGGCGATCATTTATTCAACTTGGAAGGATAGTGATTCCAAGGAATTCTTCGATTGAGCCACATTGCGTTTTCTATTTACGATTTATTTTAATCTAGATAAAACATTTTTATTTCAAACAAAAAAATATCAGACTTAAGCAACATCTTAGTGTGTCCCCAGCTTACAGATAAATGTAGTATTTTCGTAAGTAATGTATACTATGAAAAATATAAAATTATTAACATTTTAGATGAAGGCAATATATATTATGGTATATGTAACTGTAGGGTAAAAATAAGAAGAAGCAAGAGATGCATAAAAACGTAATAAAGTAATAAAATAAAATTAACGTAAACAAACGAGCAAATCCATTACATTTTAAAATAATGGCTTAATATTGCTACGAAATTGCCTCGATTCATCAACATTACTTTTTATTGGACATAATTGCTTTGTTACAGTATCTTAAATATGATTTATTTTATCATACTTCAATAAGGCATAGCTGTACAATACTATTATTTAAAAATCAAATGTGATAAGATCATATAGTAAATTGTCTAGTATATTTACCAATTATTTAAACATAGTTTAAATTTTACCAAGTTATATTTTTTAAAAATGATATACAAATAACATCGTAACATTATTCCATTAAGCTTATCTAACCAAAAACTAGTAATTACTCATATCAAAGAAAGCAACTATCAGAATGGCATAAACCGACACGACGACAAACAGGAAGTAAATGTCACTAGCTTGTCTTGTCGTAGAAAAGAAACATGTGAACAAGTAGCGTAGGATGATAAAAAAAATATCGTACTAAAGTGTTAGGTGAAAGTAAAATATTAGGCTTAATTAACAAAAAAATATATTTTTTTAATTAATTGAGAAAACATTGAGTGTTTTCAAAAGAAAGTAAAAGAGTATAATTCTACTAAAAATTTCAATGAAATGGCATCTGTATAAGTGAAGTTTTCAAGAATTTCCGTAATGGAGCAATACGAGATCGAAGAACAGTCGCCGGGAGAAACAAAGCTCTGACTAACTTAACAATGTGTTTAGTTTCTAGATTATACCAATCTCACCCAACACCTAAACACGGATTTTAGATAACATTCAAACCCCAACCACACTGAATATAAATGAGATTTTAGAACACCACATCGCCCGTCTCATGGATCTCTTGCATAATTACTAGATATTAAGATGCTTCAACTACAATATAGTCTATGAATTTCAATAGATATCGCTTAAGATCCTCTATGCTTGAAGTTGTTACACTTAACTTATTCAGTTTGATAACCTCGTTAGATTAGTCACAATTGCGTGTTTTTTATGGACGTAACAAAGCACGGAGTGGGTGAGGGTCGGATAAGGAGAATCCGATCGCACGCACCCCCACCTCGCAGCTGCTTGCGTCTATTACGATTTCAATGTCAAGTCCGATCAATACCAGCCGGGGATGTAAAATTTCGGCTGGTTTCGGCGCGTTCCGGGACCTACGAACGAGCCGCGGCCATACTAACCTACCGTAATGCGTCGGGGTGCGTGCTCCGTAAACGATCAATAAGCGGAGGACTTGAGCCCGTTTTATAAATAATCTTGAACTTCACCTCGTCCGTTGTTACAATTTATCGAACAAAAGTGTCAAAATATTCACAGACGATCGCGTGCTTTTTGCAGGTGCGGCAGAAACGTTTACAATTTACAATTTATTCAAAATATGAATAATCAATGTTTGGGATTCATGTGGATCAATAAGACACGAACGTCTCATTATTTAAATTACATGCACAACCAGCGTCAGAGAAACTTTGTATATCTCAATAAGTGACAATCGACAGCTGATGTGAATATTTCACTGAGTTTTCATGTAAATCGTCCCTCAGTACGAGCCGATTGTTGGATGCAATGGCTGGAAAAATGTCACTGAGCAAGCCCGAATTGGAAAAACAAATGCGGTGAATTTCTGCACGTAGACTAAAATAGACGCCCGAGATGGCGATATCTGCGCTTTATATTTTATTTCAATTGGAAACTTGTGGTAGGTATTTGAAAACAGAAATTTTATATATGTATGTTAAACGTTGTAAATTTCAACGTAAAGAGGATGAAGAAATTAATTAAAAGAATTCAGACAAGACCGACGGGGCGTAACAAAATGGGAGCTAGTTGGTGATAGCGAGGGAGCAAAACGGTAATATTAAAGTCGAAAACGAGCGCTTCATTACTCCAATGCTGGCAATAACAATACGGCTAATGGTGCTCCGGCGATCGTCTTCACTCCGGTTTCTACTTAAATATATTCCTCTACAAATCTCTGACATTTAAAATCATTACAGAAATTATTCTATTTAGTTATATAAATTTTTGGATGAATTGAATCATGAATTTATTTATTTAAAATCGAGAATGAATTTAAATATCAAATATATTAAAAATAAAATAATAGTATAAAAAATTAAACAATTAACGGTACGTACTACTGTTTTATTAATTGTTGTATTGATGTTAATGAAATTAATATAGGTATTTGTATGTTGCTTGTGTCACTCACCAACTTATACTATCTGTTATAATTACTGGTATATATAACATTGATTCTACAAAACATAGATAGAGCATATTTAAAAAATATGGAATGCAGATTTAATTCAAAGAAATTTGTATGTTTGAATCATATACTTTTTGAGAAATCGATTACTAACTTCGAACTTAACCAAAAAAATTGTTACATTAATACTGTTCATAGAACTTCTATTAAGCAGTCATAGTTCTGTAGTCTTGATATATTCGTCTCTCACACTTTACTAGTATCATAATATGCGCAACGTGTAGGTAGGTCACGTAGGCACTGATTATAATTTAGTTTTATTAGAGACGATGCAAGAAAATATCTTTTAACCTTTAACATGCACTTTTCTTGTGAAATAATAGTTTCCTTATTATCTAAACACATAAATGTATGTATTTGTACAAGGTACACTTATATTGCATATCTAACCTACAGGGACATCTTGAAACATAAATAAATTGAAGTTATGATTTTTTTTAAATATATTGACACATATAAGTTATCTTTAAACCCATTTTGTTGTGATATACCTACTCAATATTATCTTTACATTTTTTTATTTAAAATGTTTACTGCTCAATTCAGGAAAATGTGTTAATGGATGCTATATAACAAGTAGTTAAACAGCATCCACATATATGTATATGATTCAAAGGTTTTTTGTTAGAACGTAAAAAAGCAGTAAATTAAATATACTATGTATGAATTGGTCATTAAAACACAATTTGTGTTAAAAGTTAAAATATGTACCATTCATTATTTTTAGGTCATCGTCGTACAGTGAAACAGCATCTCATTGTTAACACCTAGAGTTAATCTGCTCACTGTTTCAGGAAAAAGTGCGGCGTTGAGTTCCGCCACTTTACACGCATTGTCCTAAATTCAAGCGGAGAGCAGAGAATGGAATGTATTTGTCACTAAATTCTCTTGCCTACCTCGATGTATGCAGGATAAAAAAAAATTCAATAACCATAAAGTAATTTACATATACCTATCATAATAAAAGTGTTTAAAAGAAATCACCGCTCGATTAAACATGATTACGTGTCTAAATTATACTTTAATAAAGTAATTATCCACGAGTCTTTAAAAAAATATACTGTCTTTTAATTGCTATAAAAATCACAGAATAACTATCAGTATTGATTCGACATATTGTACAAGTAATTGAAGTACACGGTTAAAACATTTAAAACATTTATTTAATGATTAACCGACTCTAGTCACAATCGAGTGGGATTACTTGAGTATTATCACGTTCATCTTAACATGCTATAATGATTTTGTTAAGCTATAAAATATCAAACCACACCTCACAATTAGATCTCGATTACGCGATACACCAGAGTTATTAAAGGTAGCAATTATATCTGACCCTATAAGGAAAACGAGGTACATACAAATATTTTACCCAACATCTACGCAAAAATACATTATAATTAATATATTATTAACGATGTGGAATGTTTTGCATTCATTTGTTAAAACCGTGCAATTAAATTCCTCTTAGTTGTATATTGACAATATCACGTTTATATTTGGTGTAAGTATAGAAAGTACGTCTCTCATATTTGTTAATTAAAAATTTGGACGGAACGAATTATATTTAAAGACAGGTGACGAATATAAATGCAACTAATCAACATGGTAGTTTTGCTTTACGATTCTATGCGCTAGAGATTTGCAAGCGTTTGTGTAAGTGCGCAGGCGCAGCCGTGCACTCTAAGTGGGTCGTGAGCGAGCATCGACCTCACGCCCGACTTCAGGGTTACCACTACCACTCGTCGACCATGCCAACAAACTGTTACGTAACTCTATTAACATCTACCATTCACATTATAACTATTTATAATTTCCATAAATTTCTAATGTTTTGGCTCGGAATCAAACCTTTGTCAAATACACTACTTAATAACGTTATCGAGATAATAATAGTATCTGTTAGGATCAATGACCGCTCTAGTTCTATTCTAGTAACCAGTTGCAACGACATATCTTACTATGTTATTTCGTGGAAAACTCTGTATTATAGTTGGAAAGGGCAACATTGAATCATAGAAATAAATTGGTTCTAAGTGTTGTGACAATTTTAATGTGTAAATATCACTATTATTTATTTTTGTAATAGTAAATATTTTTATAATAATTAATTTGTCACCTTCAAAAAAAAATTCTAACTTATATTTTTTTCGCATTAAAACTGCAAGCTTCTAAAATAATCTATAACAATGAGCATAATTTGGTTATATTTCTTAATCCATAAACGTACCATTACATTAATTAGCTCCGTAGTCTGCCAGAGATCAATAAGGTTGTCTGAGCTTTAATTAACAGAACAGTATACATTCTGTGAAGTATTTAGCACATTGTAATATCTAGGAAGCACTTTGTGATAGCCACCGATGTAGTTAGGGGGTAAAATCACGTTTTATTTATATAAGCGTCGCTTGTAAAAGAAAAATACATAATTCAAATATATTTCTATATTCAAAATAGATTAGTATTTTGAAAGATAAAAATATATATTTTTAAATTAGACATTATTACTTATGAGTTTTATACAAATTCAAGCTTTCAAATATGAGTGAGGTACTTTACATGGCAGATATGTATATATAAATATAGGAAACCTTACATTTTGCCTAGGACTTTACAAAGCCACCACTAATTTAATTAAGTGAAAGTGGAGAAGAAAAAATTATAATGAAAGCAGATTCGAACAATTGCTTGTATTTAATCTGGAAATTCAAAATATACAATTTACCCTAATATCTAAAAGTATTTAACATCTGTTTATCAGTGTGGGAAATTCCACCTCTAGGGTAAAGTAGAACTTAAATATCGTGTACAAGTAATATTAAAATGTCTCTAAGCAAGTCGTAAGAGAACTATTAGAAGAATATTTCACTTTGAGGTTAAAATTTTTACATTTTAACCATCAATCAATACATACTACAGTATATCTTTGAAAACCAATTTGATTATAATATATCTGTATATTTGTGACATTTATTTAAAAGTAAATTATTACAAGCTGTGACGACAAACGACGGCGTTGGATAAAGAAATAAAAAACTTAAAAAATAAATATCATTTACATAATAAAATACTCGTATTAAATTTCGACTTTGGAAAATTTACTCAGCGTGATCAGCATATTTTGATAGACATATGAAAATCAATCTGGATCATTTCATGGGAAAATTTAGAGAAATGCTACTGTGTAACATATATAAAACATATGTAGAAAGTCATGATGTCCACCCGAACGAATTTGTGGAAAAATCTGCTAGTTATACAGCTGCTGGTACAATTTATACCATGGCACACACGAATTCATAATTAATAGTAAATAAATATTTTAAGATTTTTTTATAATGTTTACTTGCACTAAAGCAGGTACATAAATATAATGTACATATTGACAACCATCCGATAAATATTTATTAAACAAAGTGTGTATCGTTGAAGGCAACAAGGTCCGCTAACGAGCGTTTCTGACACTGATGAAGATACGGGAACGCAAGAATAATTTCATTACTACTCCGAAACGTTTAACGATACTTGTAAAATATGCAAACAAGGTATGCTTATCGAGATTGAATTCAATACAGTCTGATGATTACAAAAACCGGCTATCCAACCATTTCCATTTAAAGGCAAAACATTCAGCCAGTCTACACTTGCAATGACTTCGTAAAAAGTTGATCAGATATACCAACACGAAATGGTGGAATCAGTTGTTGGGCAAAGTTCCTAAGTTTGCCTTTTAAAGATATTGTAGCTATAAACGGTGTCGAAAACGTATGTTCAAGAAAATGTGCAAGTTGATTGCATCAGCGTCAAATACTAGGACATTCCCGTTGATTTAAGGTCTACACAGTATTAGCAATTATGTATCAGCATCAGCCAACCAATTACGTCAAACTACATATATCTTACGAAATGATTGATATCTGAACTAGTATGAGATTGCACGTCATTCTATCATACTACTTTTTACAGTGCAAGAAAGTTGATTTAACAGCCAACCAACCCTATTGTATCTATTAGCCGGATACTTTCTTATTTCTTACCATTTACGGGTCGTTGAGAAAATCAAGATGCATTCGTAATAGATTTGTACTAGGTACGTAATAAATATTGTAAGTGTAGTTTCTGTAGGTATATAGCCGTGAGATCACTTTATATGTACATGTAACATATATGTAAGCATTAAGCTGAAAACATGAAAAATTTGAATCGAAGTGCATTAATAATTTCAATTCAATTTGAAATATTACCTCCACTTCATACGAAATTCGGTTAGAAATTTTTGATTGAACGATTTATCAATTAGTAACTAACGTAAGTTAGTGCCAAATTGATAAAAATATTATTCAGCTATGGATGCAAGGCGTTTGAAAAGAAAAACACGCTGCTAATCCACATGGGAAGCCTTGAGTGGAATATCGAATGGCCGCTAGCCAAGCGAACTCCGTCGGATTCGGTTACATGGACGACCGCATCGCACCGCGCCGGTCGCATTGGTCTTAAGCCTGTACTCAAATCAATTAGAGATCTTACAAATGCATAATTTGGTACAGATAACATTGCAAATTTAAGAAACATCATACCATTACTTTTGTTATCTTATAATTATGCTAATATAAAAACGGTACTAAAACACATGTTATGAGCATAATTAAAAACAATATGCTGTAAGATTTTGAATAAAAATCTTTGTGAAAACAGTGGAAAAAAGACAAAATCACGCGATTACTGTTCAAATGTGAGTAGAGCGATGTCAACTTATGCACGATGTGAAAATTACTTACATGACGAATTCATTAACCAAGTTTGGCGTGTGCAGCCAATCAGTCTAATCAATATACTGGTATGCAACGACACCATAGACAGAAAAGTAGGTTTAAGTACAATCTTCGTAAAATACATTCATATCACTGCAATTGCAACTAAATGTTTAATATTGCTTTTGAACTTATGAATCTAGATATCTCATCCAGGTATCCTATATCACGCCGGATAATAATTCATCACTACGTCCTCGAGTTGTTGTAGTGATGCGAAACCCACGCCCAAGCTTTAAAGAATTTAAATATAAACAAATAAAAATCAAATCTGTAAATATGATGTCTACATTTTGAAAGTGGTATGTGATATAACTTAAAACGCTGAATTTAAGTATTTTCTATTAAGTTCTATGAACTAATATATGAGAACATAAAATTATGAAGTTTCCCCAGTAGTATACAAATGAGGCGCTGTCACGCGACGCGAAGCGAAACGACTACAAGACAATACTGGTCGTGTTTACGCTATATAACAATGTTTTAAATTATTGACGTAGATTGTTCTAAAGGTTACGAATTATTTACAAATACATTTTTTTATTTTGTAATTTACACAGGTTTTCTTAATACTACTGAAACTCTAAGATTCAAATTACTGATATTTTTCTCCATTCAGTAAGAGCAATTCTTCACGTTTGTATTCAAAGGTTCCTTTTCCATTAGTAATACAATTCCATTATAAGTGCAGCCGTGAAACAATAACTTAATCGCCACAACAGTAAAAGTAAGTACTCGCAAACGTTCGGCAGTAATAAATATCAAACAAACGTCGGGTAAAAATAGAAGCAGGCATGGCGGGCGGGCGAATGACCGTCGGTTGACATACAACGGACTCAAGGCCTGTTGAGATTAGATACCAACTGCCGTCGCATACAAACATAATATAAGCACTTATTGTCATCGGCCAGTTAGTAGTTTTGAATTATTGGAATTTAGTTCTTCATGAAATAATTGTTTTTTTGCTATTTTACGCGAAAATTTAACGTATTGAAGACAGTGTGCAAAACGCGTATAAAGCAATGATGACATTAGGCAGTGATGATATATGCTTACTTCTATCAACATTTACTTAGTGCAGCTTTAAATGCTAATGTAATTCAAAGTGGACGTTTGCAGGTACGTGCTTTAAAATAAACATTCGGATTCAGTGTAAAAGTCAGTAAGATAGCTAGTCGTAAAACACCCAGTGGCGCGATTAAATTACATGAAAGTTACGTTTATTTGGTAGAAATGTACCGGCTAGGAGCGCCTCCCGTGACGCCGTTTTATCCTGAAAGTGTCAGACCAGTGTTTTACGGCACTCCCAAACAAACTTTCACCTTTATGCCTTTAAAAATAAAAATATTTATCCATATAGCACGAGTGTCGAGGATGATTAAAATATATTATACTTTTATGTAAATTAAATCAAATAGATTCCAGTAGAGAAATACGCTTATGAGTGGTCTAAGTGTATGGAGATGACGAGACTAATGAGTTAAGAGATAAAACGCCACCAGTTCTAGTACTTGTTGGAAAATGTCATTGAAAATAAGTGGCTGGTTTGAATGCGTATAACCATGACTTTCTCATTCGAGAATTTTACTTACATTCCACCCTTGAATAACTGTGTTTATTAAATTATAAAATAAAATTAAACGTGAACAGCGGCCATGGTGGCGCAGTGGCACAACGTCTGACTGTAAACGCAACAGTCGTGAGTTCAATTCCCTCGAAATCGGGCGGAAATTGTAGAACGAAGTGTCTTGACACTAGGTTCTATCGAACCCTTTCATATAAAAGACATACTAAAACTAGAAATCAAGAAAGTAAGTGACGATGGTTGTCGTTGACACTATCATTGTGAAATTAGCCAATGAATAAGCGGAAATTGAAATTTTCCTCCATAAATGTTTACATTCAGTGTGGTCTATCTGCAAAGAGCTTTGTCTATCCCATACGAAGTATGGTAGATGTTGAACTTAAAAAAAGAAAAGTATTTTTTCATTATTTATATTAAAATGACAAGAACGTGCAAAACAGTTTTTCTTGTCCGCCAATCTTAATCAATTTCTACTTCAATCAATAGTAAGTGGTTCAAGTGGATGTCATTATTTACTTACAATGAATTTATGGCTGAGAATTGTAGCAAGTAGTTATTTAGGATGTCTTCTTAAGATAAATAAACAAGGGAATATACTTAAGGAGGTAGGTATATATACTCGGTACATATATACCTATATATATATTCATGAGAAAGAATTAATTAAGATGTTATGAGTCATAAAAATAAGGAATGCGTCATGTTAGGTGCCATATAGGTACTTAACAAACTCTCAATAATATCAGAATTCATACCTATAGTACACACTTGTCCCATCTTAAGATAATGTAGGTACATAATTAGCCTTAATATTGTTTAAAGAGGTAATTATTATAAGATTAAGCCGCTGCAATTTTTATAATTAATCTTTTAAATGAAAGCCACTTACTTTAATTTGATATGAGTTGACTTTATGCTTCGGCAGCAGATTGAAAGTAGAGAAGTCAAGCCTTCTTGAAAATATCCCGTTTGCGCCAGCACCAGCCCTGTTGGAAAAAAAAATTAACAATATAGACCACAATATTGATATCATGTATATAAAATATATTTGAAATAAAAACCAATCTAATCCCAAATATATATATATTTAGCTTCACGCTGTATACCGCAAATAGCAGGATAGGCAGTGCGAATCTAGTGTTAAGACACTCCCGTTTCCCACTTTCCTCCTCTTGGGACATTGCGTGTTTAGTGGCGGAACTCAACGCCGCGCTTTGTCTTGTTATGGAGGAAAATGAAAATAATTCATTTTTTCCGAGTGGGGTTGAACCCGCAACCGTCGTAATAATTTTATCTTGTATGTACAATGATAATAATATAGTATGTAAATAAAATTCATTTTGTTATCTCTTACAAGATGATAAACGTTACTTTTGCTCACTACAAATAAAGTACAATGTTGCAAATAGGATAAAGGCATGAGCATTATTACTATTTATAATCTCTTAATACAAAATATGTTACTTTAGTTCATGAGCTCAGTAACTTTTTAATTTTTATGCAAACCAAACATACCAACAACTATAAAAATCACAGGTTTATCTTTAACGCCGTAAAAGTCTTAGTTTACTATAATATGTTTGAATATATTATTTCAATAGCTTTTCTTACTTATTTTTTATTTAAATACCAACATAGCTATTCATGAAATAAAAAAAAATATGTACGTGAAGACTTTTTTTTACATAATTAAAAAAGCAGATTTAATAAAATTGCATTCACTCATGCCAAATGATAATTCTTTTCAATGACCTTTGGGTAGCGGAAATTTGTAAACATTCCCCTAAAGAAATGCTAACATCGTAATAAATTGGAAAAAGCATATAAGAATTTCGACCCAGCTTGGCAAAGAACACACAGGCTTAATGACCAGAGCGCTTGGACGGTCTCCATGATGCGTGGGTTCAAATCACATTGCGTAAAAAAAAACGTGTTCTTGATGTATTTTTCTGTCCTTAATGTGGATTAACACTTTAATAAAAATTATGTACGCCCTGGTGCGTTTAAATTATTCTTCTAGCTCTTTATTAAATAGTAATATTATTTGTAAAATCCCAAAGAATAACAATGACATTCAAGTCATAGATCTGCATTTTATAGACTTTTTACTACGTAAATACATAAAAGTCCTGAAATATATTATTTATTTCTATATATTATAGTATATAATTTTTTTCTCTATAATTTATTTCTATATATTATAGTATATTATTTTGTTTAATATTGATTTCCTTTGATATCTACTTAAATTATATTAGAAACAGAACATAAAACGTAATAATTACGCTCCTTGAACTTTTAACATGCAAACATAATACTTATGCAAGTATGCATATTAAATATTACGAAAGCTTAGTGCAAACATTGTGAGTTTAAATGAAATTAAATATGAAAACAAACATATTTATAGTTTAAAAAAATGTTACACAATTTTTATACGTTTTTAAAGCTGTAGGAAAGTTGTAACTACCATGAATTGAAGTAATTGTTCAAGGTATAAACCATTTTTAGTATATATCCATGTTCTGGAGATAAATATTACAGTGCTCTGTTAAATAACGTTATTGATAGATTTTCCATGACGGCTTATTTTAAGAGATTCATTTCGTGACTAAACTATCTATATAAATATGTAAACTTGATTGAGATTTGGTACTACTATTGATAACGTATCATTATATTATATAGTAATACAAAATAATACAATGATGTAGTTAATAAATAACAAGACATTTTCATGTAAATATTTATGACCGTATCAAAAGAATCGAAAATTGAGAACAAAAGCCAGTTATTAATAGCGCAATTTGTTGCCGTGCGACCCACAGTTTTATCTTTATTGCCGAGTTACCCGAAACATATTATCCTGACAAGGCAATCAATTACGTCGTATTGTATTAAGGAGTTTAAAATACGAAACGCTTTAAAGATCATGTCTTATACAAAATTAATTTAATAACAATATTAAATATCACATGGAGTTATGCAGATACATTTTTCACGGCACATCGGTAGCGCAGCGCAAAAAGCAAAATAAAGTATCAAGGTTATGCAAAAAAAACTTGTTTTTTCATTGCCAAGGCCAGTCGAATTAGATACCGGCTCTCATATCTCGTTGAGGCGTGTCAACATAGCATTGTGTTTACATTTACGTTAAGATAACACAGGCCGATTATAAAGGCAATTTTAATATGTTTATTGTACGTAAATTCTATTAGTTATTATTAAGTAATAATGACATCATTGTTGTTGAGTAATTCATAGTTTCAAATTTATTATATAGACTATAGTTTTATTTTTATGTACGAAATAAGTGTAAATATTTTATTTAATATAAATTTGTATCGTGTTGGCAGTACATGCATAGCGCTCAATATACTTGTATTATTTGTACTGTAGCCTGTTTGTAAGACAGCTGCGCACTCGTATCCGTTTCCGACGTATATAAATTCAACACACAAATAAAATACTTTGTAATTATAGTACTGTATATAACCGAAGACACATAACACTATGCACATAAAACAGACCATTTAAATTTTTATATTAAGTTGAAGAATATTTACTTCATACAAAAAAACGAATGAGTCGCACTGTCTGACGGAAACACGCTCGGCTTAATATGGGTAACCTTGGGAACATAATGGGTTACTTTTATTAGAGTAGTGGATAAAAACACGAGCAAATTTTTGGCCCAATTACGCAAGAACATTAAACTTCATTTTAATACCTACTCTTTTGACATTTAAGAGCAATACGATAAGCGATCTTAGCCACGAGGTGTAAGGTTGTGCAACTAAGTAACTTAGATAAATCATATAATTAGATTAATGTGACATTTAAATTATTTACTTTAAAGTTTCAAAAATGTTAAAGGTGTATTTTATACGGCATTTCCTGCTTTTATGTTATGTCATACAACGTTTCCTGATTATTTATGTTTTTCTTAAAATTTATTTAGATGTGTTTTTCAAATAGAGGTATTGTATGACCTTGTTTACGAGAAACATTTTTTTTAGAATTGATACATTTTGAATGCAACATGGCGGTACCGGCCTTGGACGTTGAATAAAAATAAACATGTTACTGTCGACTCGATTCTATATCAAACGATGAGTCGGCTGCCATGATCGTACCTACAATAGTAACAAGTAGGTATTTATAATATGAATCACATTCTTGGTATTTAAGTAGAGTTAATAGGAATCTACAAAAGGCAATAATAAAAGCAAAATTTAAAAAAAATATTTACTTCAGTACTATTTGACAACCAGGAAGCCAGAGCTTGAGATGTATTTATGATATTGACGTTACCAAATATAATATTCACGGGTAACTAATGATTTCTTGCGAAATCTAACGAGGAATTACTTTTTTTTTGTAAAAAACTTGTTGTTTTTGTTTTTAAGTTTCAAAATTGGACAGTAAAGGGTTAAAATATAGTGGAGAGCAAGAGACAGAAATTATTGTTTATTTACATCCATTTAAGGATTAATATTTGTCATTATTATTCACATATTAATAGTGTGCTCTACAAAAGTATTTTTTGAGGTTTTACTATAGATCAACAACAAGCGTTGAAATCGAGGCTATCGTCATTCTTTTTAAATATACAAATGAGCATCCCATATTGTATAGCGCACAGTAGCTGTCTGTTTTGTTTAGCGATAAGCCAGCTATTGTGATTTGAAAGTAGACCTAGTGGGAGCCGGGAACCGGTCGGACTTTCTCATTGAGAGCGACCCACGACCGGCTCCGAATAGGGATCGTTGCGTAGTCGTTTAAAGCTATAATATACTTATATTGTAACCCTGACATTGTCTTTGGTAAATATATCCCACGATCAGTATATCATGTCTTTAAGTTAAGTTTAGATATTACTCATGCAATTGTTTATTAAATGCATTCAAATTTGCAAATCTGCATCATAACCTATACTATGTATATGCAAGAAATACGTGCAGTTAGTATGCAATTTTTATAAATATGTACGTCAGTCACGTAACGTACGCGTTCAGATTATCCTACCGCAACATAAACTATGTTATCGTCGTAGGTAATATAAATAAAAAGGCATCAAGTGTGATAGTAAAAAATGTATCCATAAAATAAAAAAAATATTAAAAACTGCCGTCAAGGTGCCTTTGTGCAGCCGTGTATTTAAGCTCGAAATTTCTAATGAGTGTCAACATGCATATATGTAGCCTTATTATGTTTTTAAAATGTTAATCCATATTAAAGAAAAAAAACAAATAAGTTGTACTAAGCATATAATAATGTCGACAGCTTAGTGGGCTGAACGCTTGGACGGTTTCCGAGAGATGCCGCTTCAAATTTTTATGCGCTTTCTAAAAATATTTTTGCTTGATTCATACTACGAATATACAGGATGTATTCTGGGCGTTCCTCTTCCAAGATTACAAGATATGGCGATCTTATGTAAGTACTAGTTTAACGTATATCAGTTCAAAGTACAGACAATGTATAATATTTAACCAAGAAACTATATAGTAAATTGTTTAAATATATTGAATTCTTATTTTGAAGATTTTTTTAAAATTTTATTTTGAAAAACGCAAATATGTAAATAATTCTAGTATTTAAATACATATACTTACAACACATTTTCGTTCTTTATATTCTAATAATAATAATGCAATATATTTTATTTGTGTTATAGTTTTTTAAGTAACCAAAAAACACATATAATAAATATAAATTACGATCTTTGCAGATCGTAATCGTATTACAATGTTGTCTCACAAACTGCGTTTGTTCAAGGTCAAAGAATATCCACAAACACTATATTTGTTCAGATTAACATAATGTTTATTTTACTAAATAATAAATAAAGTCAACATAATCGCCAATTTTAAGATTTAGATTATATTCTATAGCACGAGGCTACACGTCGCCGTCGCCGTTTACGCAAAAGTTAGTTTTAATAGCAGTTTTCATTCGATCTGTTTGGTCCTAGCGAATATATTGTTATCAGAGCCTACACCAGATAATTTAATTATGTACCCTAGGCTATGCTGTGAAATATCAAATTTTATGTCTAAATCAAGCCTTATTACGCAACGTAGAGCGGCGTACGTTGTAAACAACGTAGACCTTGGCCTCGGTCACACAATGGGCCCCACTAAATTCGATTACCTAACACTCAGCACGTTTGTTTCGTTCACGAATTTTACCACAATAGTAATATACATAATATTATCGTTTATGTTTATAACTTTTATGATATTTCTAATTTTAAATGAATATGCAGATGCAATCCTTAATATACGCCAGTAATACGTTAATATGTGAACTTATTTATTGATTTATTCATAAAATACATATGTATATATGTATAATAAATATATATATATATATATATATATATATATATAAATATATATATATATATGTATATATAATATTTTTTACTATTATAATATTTTTTCACTTTTATTTTGATGACGACGGAATATTTTTTCATATTAACTGTTAACAAAGTTGGCTTACTTTGATACATATAAAAATTATGTAATTGCGGCATCAAATATCCTATTATTAAGTTACGGTGAAGAAAGACTACAGACGATAAGCGTGGTTAGCGTTTTATGTTACAACATTCATAAGATTCGTATTATACCTAAGTATGTATGTATATATAATACATTCCTGTTCGTTAACAATGCCCGGAAATTTAAGGTAAGCAATATGAATTTTTATTTTCGCTATAATTTATGTCGCATTAATATTTTAAACTAAGAGACCTGACAAAGGATTTGCTAATTTTAAACCTTGAAATCAAAATTTGCAATATCGGTGTTATTATATATATTATAATACCATAAGAGTTTAAAAATGCATAATATGTAAACGCTAAATTAATTATTCTTAAATATGTATAACAAAATAAAAGCTCCTTTATTTAATAAATTTGTAACTTAACTTAAACTTGTAACAATCTCTATTTTCAAGGTATATATTTAAATTATAAAATATATCCCTCATTAGGATTCCGTAAAGGTATTCCCGTAACTCAAAGAAACCGATACTTATACGAGATTATTTCAAGGCGATTCCCTCATTAACAATTCAAGTCCAAATATTTCTTTGAAGTTTGATATACGTGACGGTGAGAGAATGTATACGAGGGATTCACTTTTAAATATCTCACGAGCTACCAAGCAGTAACCCCTGACATTATCTTTTTTCACATTTCGATAGTAATAAAATAGTTTGGAAAGCTATTTTTTCTTTGTTCTGACCTTTATGGTGAGAACATCAGGTCCATGCTATGGAAACATTGTATTTTGGGCGTATTCATTGCAAAATTTTTCATTGATAGACAGATATAGATAGGTAGGTAGGCAGGGATATAATATAATTGTTAAATAAATCCATAATTGAAAAACTAAAATGAGTGTTTACAAACGAAGCGTAGGTGTTTTTATGTGAGATTAATTCAGAAAATAGGTCGAGACAGACTCAACCCAACAAACGGGTAATAAAAATAATTAGACAATTAGCCGATATGCGCGAAGGCGCGTGGTTCAATCCCGAGTATCTTTATTGTATGTAAAAATGGCACGACTCAATTGACCGTAACCGAAATAAAATAATTACAATACTCTTAAATCCTTACAATGTTACTATCACGTATAATAAGTAGGTTTCATATTTTATATTTTTATCTTAATGGAAATGAATGAATATTTTCATTACAACAAATCCAATCAATTATATTAATTTTCAACAACGAGCCATCGATATTTAAAGAATGTCCGCTAAATTAAGGGCACCTTCAGAATCTTAAAGCAAAGGATACATCAGCCATACAATATACATATAGCAACAACAACGTAAACAGTTTTACAATCAAATTATATTAAACGTGGAATTTATTCAAAATCATTTATTGTTATGTTAATAAAAAATACGAACTGGAATTAAAATGTGTTTCGCATACGATATAATAAATTTGCTACAACGCTGTATATTGTATAATACCTATGAAATTCTTTGTGACGTGTAAGACCAGTTGAGGAGCTTATTTTTTTATTTACATACACTGGCAATGGATTTATATGTCGTGTCGTTTGAAAACGAATCACTCCAGAATCAATATTATTTATTATATTAATTCATAATATTTTAAAACACTTAGATACGCCCATTTCTTATCTTATTTGCTAATTATATATAATTTGTTTTTATACACAAAGAAAAATAGATAAATAAATGTAAATGTCGCAGAGACTGTCACATGTTCTTATAAATATTTGAATGCTAAAGTATCGTAAATATTAAATTAACGAGTATTTATTTAAAAAAATACGCACGAAATAATAGTAGCGTAAAAATGTTAAACTGATACTGAATTAATGAAAATAACGTGGTTTTAACAAAAAAAAAACAAGTAAAACAAAAAAAAGAAACAAAAACAAAATACCGCATTATTACTTTTTGAAGTTCACAGTTACAAGTTAAAATGTAAGTAAATTACTACTACAGTAATTAGTATAATTTTTACAACTTAATTTGCAGCTCCTTTAATATACTTATATGCACTCGTACAATAGGTATGTAGTAAATGATGAAGATTTCTTGTTGGGTTCATTTATTCCTGCCTATTATCTTTATTTCCCCGCTCCAGCATAACACTGCCGTGGATTCTAGTGGAAAACGGAATATTTTGACACAAGGTTCCTTTAGCCTACTCTGCCATATGCGGGTTAAATCGTAAAGCTAAAAAAATAATAATGCAGCAAGTTATAATGAGAGTTTTTCCTGACTACATTCAATATTTTTAAGTTTCTTATTTTCAGCCGAAATATGTTTAGCATAATATAAAAATTCTGTTATTATATATATTTAAAACGTAGGAACCAAATTACATAGGTACTAGGCACGTTGCCAAAACATTACTCAAGAAACGTTTAAGTTGAAGTCTTCTTCAATTTCTTTAATTACAATGATTTATTTTTGTTAATCTTTATGTTCCACTTTTGCCCTAAAAGCGTAAACAGGACTTTAATTTATTGGCTTTGTCTTAAAAACTCGATGGAGAACAATTAATATTATATGGTTTCAGTTCTATATAGATGCTTTATAGATTCGTAAAATTGTTCTTTTTTTGTTGCACTTTTTATCCCGCATAGAGTACAGATTACCTATTGTTAAGACACTTCAGCTTTCCACCTGAATTGGACGCACTGCGTGTTAAGTAGCAGAAATCGAAGTCTTAACCGAGGGGGGAAATGAAAAAAAATTGCATTTAACCCACAACTACCCCGTTGGCAGTCTGATGCTGTCAAATTGCATCACTGTGGCCTCATTGTCATCTTATTTAGTTATTTGTTCATAAAATTAATAGTAAAAAATCAATCAAAGCCCTTATAGGAAGAAAACTATAGTCTAGAGCTAAAGATAGCTAGTTGAATTCTTAGAAGTGTCAATCTATTCGTGTAAATATTTGAAATCGTTATCAGCAAATAGCGATAAGCTATATAACATTTTCGTGCCAAAGGATTATTGCGTTGTCAAGATATATGAATGCATTTTATTTGTATTGTTACGTATACGTTATCGATACATTGGAATTGTTGAATATTATTTACTTGTTTTGTTGGTATCGATAATATGTTGCGTTAAATCACTCTCAAAGTGGGTACCTACTTAAATATTATACCGTAAATAGATTTTAAGTTTAGTATTTTTTATAATGCAGAAAAAGCAAACAAGTGCAGAAAAAACTCAACTCAGAAGTCGTAAGGGTAAAAAATTATTACAATTAAATGAAATGACAATTATCGTGACTCAATGAGAAACGTGTCTTGTCGACTTGACCTACATCACGTAGGGATTGTTCGAATTGTGAAGAACATAAAGATGTCTTGGATTCAATATTAATATTATTGGTCTCAACTGGGACTTTAGTCTTCTACTGATGGAAAACCACACACTGTGTCTATCTTGCATTATAAGCACACTAATTTTTAGTATAGCCTATACACTAGCTTTCATTGACAAACGGTATATGCAACACAAACAATTTTTTTGTATTTGAACTAGTGTAATTAGCGACTTCAACTAAACAATCCCTTTTATGTTTTATAACATAACAATAGATATGTAGGTAATTTGTAACGTCAATCGCAATCACTATAATTTATTTAATTACACTATATACTTGACTTTGCATCTCATATAATAGGTGTATCTATTAATAAAACCAAGCCACTGTGTGAGTACAATTTATAATAGTTCTGTTTATCTGTGAGTATTGCACTATGAATATTTCGCTGTCATGTTTACTGTTCTACTTGTTTTAATGTATTAAATATTTTAAGAACATTTAAGCACTCGTATTCTCTCTCAAAAATTTATCATGGATCTTAGTGGCATGTAAATGTATATGTTTTGTATATATTATATTTTGATAAATGATTATCTATATATTATTATTGTATGGTAGCTAGACATAGATCTGGTGTGTTCTTAAAGTATTTCTTTGCTATAATCGGAAAATTACAGTACAGAAAACAAATTATTGTTATCACAAGCAATATTTACATTATACATACAAATTACAAACAAGCGTTTTTAAACAAAAAAAAAAAAAAAATATATATATATATATATATATATATATATATATATATATATATATATATATATATATATATATATATATATATATATGTATATAATGAACGGCGACTTGGTAGAACTACGTTTATCGCAGGAAGCAAATGACATTATGGCTCCGATTGTTGAACAAACGCGTAGAAAACACTAGACCTTGCATCAATAAACATGTTGAGGATGGTTAGTGTTAAAGCGCAATATGTTATATTAATAAAGAAAAGTAGTGAAATATTATGTTTCCAATATATTTAATTATTTATCCATTGTTTATATATTAAAGTAATTTAATGTTAAATGCATGCACGCATGCAAAGCATGACACAGGTTTTAATAATCTAAAAATAACTACCAGTTGACTATCAGTGAATAAATTTCATATTAATTTTTATATTTAAAATCTATGAAATACGCATAGAACATATATATGCATAGTATATCTTAATTATTCCTTTTGTAACAATGATAAATAAATTTAAATTGTCTCAAAGTCACTTTAGGTATCGACTATCGACATCGTTCCATGTATCGAAATGGTTATAAATGTAAATTTTAATTACAATTTGCTATTTTTTACATGATTATACGAGAACCTACATTTGATATCAAACTGACAAGTCAACGCGATCATAAATCAGATATCTAATCCAAACGTCATTCTCACCCTATAGCGGTAGATATATTTCAAGATTTACTGGCATCAGGGCCATGTGGTATGGAATTGTAATTGAGAATTCGCTTTGTATTAAATCGTATATGCAGTTACAGTATACTGCAGTTGCATTAATATGCAATATTAAAATAATCATTAAGAAACAGTTATATTGAAACTACTATGAATTAATTTAGTGCATGCCTTATATAGTATAGTATGAGTGAAGGGATAAAATATCAAACAAGACGCAACAATAAGATAACCGCAATATATACTTTGTTAAATGTCAAGTAAATCTGTACAACATACAATATCTTGTTGTTTCCAGTCCAGTGAACACGGTATTCCGAATGGCAGACCAAAACTTGACGCGCGTTTCGAATAAAATATTCTTTTGGTGAAACTATTTGGATAGTCATGGTATAAACGAATTTAAGAATATAGTATTATGTTAGGTATCAGTAAATATTTTTTCTTTCTAATTTACAATTATTCAGGCATATTACAAGTACAAATCTATAACATACTTTACATTGGAAACTTAACTGCAGATGTACGTGTGCAATGAACGCTTTCATTACGGAAATGTGGAGAACGAAAGTGAGATTTGCCCAGAATACGGCAACGGCACGGCAACGTCGCGTCGCAAGATAGGCTTATATTTAGCTCGAAACATAATGCTTCTCTTACAAATTTAATTGCATCGACGATCGCCCGCCGCGCGACGTAAATAGCAACACCTCGTCCCTGAACCCGTACTTTCTCCACTGCAGCTTCCAATGTTTATTTCATTTTCAAAGAATATATGCATGTACCTACATAATATTATATTATAGAAGTTAAACAAATACTAAAGGAATAATCACACGTGAGACTTGTAAATTGAATAAAGTAGAACAATATGTGTTTTGAAACAAGATTTTTATAACGCTATAAGTTCTAAGTCAATAGAATGTATTGACTGTTTTTAAATTGCTCCAAACTCGTTACAAAGTCGTTTTAGCAGTCTTGAAAGTTGTATTGAATCCTGACATATAACGTCGTATAAGGTTGGTCAACTATGTCTAGCCAACAGGACTCAAAGAGTCATTTCGAGAATTAATGGCTGAATTATGCATGGACTGCTCTGAATTGTCGCTGCTTCGCCGGTCGAATGCGTAATGAGCCGCTGCAACTGACCATGCCTTGTTGTCAATAAATCTAAAGTTTAATTTTAGTAATATTATTTCGATACCAATAAATCTACATCTTCATAGAAAATGTATACATAATTTTTGTAAGCCTACCATATTCCGTGGCCTACAGTCAAATGAAGTGGCACCGATAAAATATCACAGATATAGTAACAACAACCTTTAAGAAAGGGGAGAATGTTTTGTTGTACTTGTGTTATATTGAGGTACATAAGTGCGTGCCCACACGAATACAATAAAGCATACAATGCACACGTAAATACGTCTTGGCAAAGCAATGAATAATTACTAAAATTTGCATTTAAAATTATAAAAGTCACAACTTTTTTAGCTTGACAAATGCAACATGGCAGGTATTGTTTAAGCGGCTCGAAACTCGTATCCTTCTCCTTATTAAGAATATATCGGCTAAAACTCGGTACAAGGTCGGCCACAATGTTACGTGACGCGGCGGTATAAACGCACGCTTCAGTGAAAGAGATGCACGTAGACGGGATCGGAGGAATACTGCGTTCGGCTGCAATTTATGCAGGCATGCGCCGTTGCGTCGATCACGCCCTAAAAACGACGTTAACGAGCCTTGCCGCCCTCTACCACTGTCGACATGAGAACGGAAATCACCACGTCTGATGAGAATTAAGCCCTCTTATTGTGGTTTAGCAAAAATAATGACATTCTCTGGACCGTTACATTAAAATACTGTAAGTATTGAAAAGTCGGACACATTTACCCTTTTATTAGGAAAGTAATTAACATTAAGTCGAATTATTTTATTAATTGCAACAGGACTGCATATTTCAAAACTAGTGAAGCCGATACCCTTTAGTGGCCTCCCCTCAATCATATCACGCCCAACTGACGCCTGAGTCATAGCGGTCGCGCCTCAGACGAACAGTTAAGGAACGGCCTCCAAGGTCCGAGGCACTTGTATATTTTCACGCATTTATTTTTTATAATAAACTACGAGTCGGTTCAAAATCAAAATATTATCGGTTGAATCGTTGCATGTTCAAAATATTTGTGGTAAGCTATGTGTTATGTTATGGGTTTTAGTGTTATTTATCAAATTTATGTATACTTTATTTAGATTTTTATGTAATATGTAGTGTATTATTATAAAAATTTACTATGTCTTTACATTTTAGAATTGCCTAATATGGGACTGAATAGTCATATGCTAGCTGACTATTTGTTTATCATATAGATTAATATAACTAATTGTAAATAATATATATGCACTTTACTATTTAGTTTACGAATACTTGAATGAAACATGATTTCATAAAATATATGGCAGTATAAATGGCATTTGTCTATCAATACATATTAGTGATACGCTTCTCTTTACGAATCTCTAGGTTTTAATCCGGAATAGGTAGAGAGAACTTCGCGTTAAGACAATCTTCACTTTATGACCACTGCAGAAGTATTGCATAACTGGTACATGTCACTCAATACAGCTCTTTATCTTTAAAAAAAATATTCCTTGGATGAGAATCGAACCCGCAAGTATTGAAAATAGAATCAGAGTGATCCATATGCACTACGAAGTAAGTAATTACTATTAACGAGGCAATAACGTTCGCTTAGACACAAAAAATAACAACAGTTGTTTACTCTCATTAAAGCCTCTAAAAAAAGCGAAGTCGATATAGACAGCGCCTTAACACAATGCAATGTTTGGCGCAGTTTGTCGGTGTGGGCTCGTCCCAAGGTTACAATAAACGTGATCAGACTGTTTTTTATCGAAGTAATTTTATCAGATTTAAAGAATACTTCCTGTAAAAGAAACACAAATATTTTCTTTCAAAATAGACGAATAAATTTTGTTTTTTGTACAAAACCATATTGCCTGTTTATGGTTATATAGATAAGATTTTTATTATTTTATTTTTTTAAAAGTTAGTGCGGTATTTTATTAAGTTAATATAAGCTATTAAAAACCCTGTCTGACAACATAATAAATACGACATACCTTAAATAAAAATAATTTACAAAGTGAAGAAATTCACAATTGCTTATATAAAAGCTTAGTATATATACATTATATATATATATATATATATATATATATATATATATATATATATATATATATATATATATATATATATATATATATATATATATATATATATATATATATATATATATATATATATATATATATATATATATAAGAACTATAGTAGGTATAGTTGCGATACCTATAGGTATATGTACCAAATTGTAATACTTTTTAATAAGTTATTATCATCTTATTTGTCTGTTACACCAGAATTGATAGTTTAAATTTCTATAAATAAATATCCTGCAGTAGTCATTAGATGACAAATAGATGTACTCGCAGCAATTGAGTCGTCTAACCAGTTTTATAAATTCATATTAGATCGCCTAATACGATCAGTGAGCATACAATGATTCATGTATGGAATACAAATAGCCTCATACGCGAAGTTATAGCGTATTTCGAAAAGAAAATACTTAAATATTTTAAATGTTACCTTTGGTATACATGATATACAGGTTTTAGATACACAGATATTGTAATCTTAGTCAGTATAAAATAGTTTCGTTTTAGTATTCTCATTTGATTTACGTTCACCTTTAATTGATAAACAGACAAACATACTTACAGTATATTATTAATGACGATTTTTTTACATTCCAAATTGTATTTATTATATTTGAAGTATAACATGTTGAAATCTAGAACGATAGAAAATAAAATGCCAAGACATAAATAATAGCGAATGGCAACTTGAAATTTAAAGGGCTCCATAAATATTAATAAGTAGGTACAGTTATTAATTAGAACGAAATGTGTTACAATAGCTCAATGATTTCTAAGTAATGTGATAAGAAATAAATAAAGACGACGTGGTTGTTTTATTAGTGATTACATAAACATTTGACTCTATACAATAGTTTTATTTCCATGTTTTTCAGTTTACATATATATATTTTTTAGGGGAAATGAACATAATGAATTCCCCCGAGTATGGATAGAACCCATAATCGTCGCGTTTATGATATTTTTTAGTTTATTTTTCAGTAATAAAATATATTTTTGTTTCTCCATCTTTAGGCGGATAGCGGGGAACGAAGTATCTTAACACTAGGTTCCTACGGTTCCCTCTGCCTACCCTGTCATGTGCGGGATACAGCGTGAAGCTAATTTATTTTAATTTTAAGGAGAATTCCTTCTTTATTAGACTAAAGGCAGTATTAATTTCCACCACATTGCGATTTAGCTGCTAGATGCTAGCTTGAGGCCGTCGTACCTTAGCGTCACAGTGTTTGACTTGCAACCGCAAAGGTTGCGGGTTCAATTCCCACTCGGGGAGAATGAATTATTTCAAGTGCGACGTTGAGTTCCGCTACTTAACACACAATATCTCAAAATTAAGCTGATAGTTGGGAACGGAGTGTCTTAACACTAAGTTCGCTCTGCCTACCCTGCTATAGCGTAAAGCTATTTATTTTATTTTTACCTTGTTAAATATTTCGAAACGTGTGGCAAAAAGTCACATAAAAAAGGGAACTATGTGAAGATACTCACACATTATATTTAGTAAATTTTCTAAATAATAATAAATTTTAATGACCTAACCATTACTTAATAATTCAGAAAGCATTAAAAAGTAAATAAAACTCTCTAAATAAAAGTAAATAAAAGTCTCTGTACTAATTGTACAGATTTAATATATCTTCAAGGAGTAAGTTCAATTAATCGAGGTTACACTCCAACTCGTTTTTATAGGTCAAGTTAACGAGTAAATAAGTCGGATGTCATGCAGTCTTCGCCCACGGCGCAATCACAAACATACCTATAACACCTACATACATACATACATACCGTCGTTCAAAGAATTAATACTTTCGTTATTGATAGCACCCAGATTTTAATGACACTAATAAGATGCGAATAGGCTTTATATTATATAAATTATATATCATACCAATTGTCGCCAGCAGCTTCATTGCTTTATGACACTTACCATATTATTTCCCGTTCTGATCAAAAATTGATTTAGACTTTACAATATCAATATATGGATTAGTAAGGCTTTAACGTAATATGCCTCATAATTGTGCAAAAAAATTACAATTTTTTTTGCATATTGGTACTTTCAGCTTTGCTTGTTTTAAATAAGTATTTTACTTATTATAGTGTTTTTCGTTAAGTTATAGCATAGTTTTATTACATCGTAAGATTATAAATAAAAATATGACTTAAATATTTTCAAAGATTAGTACATAAATCTTTATAACTAATATTTCTGTTATTTGCTAAATAGTCTCCTTTTTCATAATAAGTAAATTTTACGAGATTTGATTTAACTACATATATGATACATGTATATATGTCTTTCAATTGGCCCGCAGAAAGCCACCAGCCAGTGGCCGCTATTTATTCATCGCATAATATAGTAATATTTATTTTTTAATGTCTTGTAATATTTTTTTTATTAAATGGACTTTAATTAAAATTTATTAATGATATTTCCCTCAAGCTTTGAAGCGAAACAACTTTGCCAAATTAGTATTTTTAATTTTAAGAAACCTGATCGGGACCAGTTTCATTTAGGACCTAATAGCTTAGCACGTCTGATATCTATTAACTGCAAAGATTTATAGCTTTTACATTTGAGAAAAAAAAGGGGATAAAAAAAAATAATTTCTTACTTATACTTTAACATTGTAAATTCCTATCATATTAATGATGAAATTAACCTATGCTTTGTTATAATATTTGAATATTTGGACAATAATGTATATTAGAGTGGGAAAGAGTTTGACTGTAAAAACGATGGTGATGAGTTCGATCCCCACTCAGGGGAATGAAGTATATTCATTTACCCTCTCAGGCAACACAAAGCGCGGCGTAGCGTTCCTCCATACAACACACAATATATGATGAAATTCAAGCGAAAAGTGGACGAAGCTTCTTAATCTAGGATAAAGAGTGCAACTACAAACATTAGCTCATACAAGATTATAAATAATAAGCTTGTCGTAAATAATAATATATAAATACAAATTTTATTAATAGTAATCATTCTTATAATATAGATGGGTACATAAAGGATAACTGTGTCGACTTGAAAGTCAACAACTATAAAAACGTAGCATTTAAAGCATACAAATAAAGCAATCGTAACAAACATCATCATTTATACATAATAAATTCTTATATTTATTTGTCCTCGTATTTAAATAAAACGTGTTGATAAACTCTATTTTTAATTCTGTAGTCATTTATTAAGTAAACATTCAGATAATGTTCTAGCGCAATTGAATTTGTTCAATGAATTTCTTTGTTTGTTTTGCATCGGCTTTAATAAATGAATGAAGCGAATATCTCGTGCTATGAATGTGTTCTATTAAATATTTTATATTTACAACGTGCATCTTCTTTAGTTTTCTTGTAAATGGTCTTCTTTCAACAACAATAGCAAAACAATTAACAGGTAAAAAAATAAAGTGTGTGTCTAGATGAATAAATATTATTCTTATCAAAACATTACTCAATACTCAGTAATCTTCTATAACAATGCAAAACACGATAATGTACGAGCCTAGCACAATTCGATAAGGCGAATAACGCATTGCCGAAGAAACCGCAACAAATTGCGGAGGGCAGCTGTGGCAATTTTGGGAAAATGCATTTTAGTTATTATGTAAGCCTATGTATACATACGTATGTACATACATATATACACGGGAAACGGAAACCAGCTGTGCAACGAAGCGCAGTTAATGCATGGGACCGGCAAAATTGCATTTTTAGGGCTCCACAATTTTGGAGGCGGCCGAATAAAATACAAGCCACGCAAAAACTTATTGTTTTGAACACAATAAATTGAATTGCTATTGTGCGCATTATATAATGCGCTTTTTAACGTCAGTTGCCTTTTTCGTAGAATGACACGATATTGCAATTTAAATGTTCCTGAGAAAATATTTATATTTAGCGTATAAGCAAAATGAAATCATTTCTTGTTCATACAGTTTGTATAAATATAAATTAGTCGTCGCTTTAATTCTCTATATGGATTATTTTATTTTTCTGTAACATTTTATAGAAATATATTTAATACTACATCATTTGTGGAAAATAAATTTGCAATGAAATAAATTTAATTTTACGTTGTATTGGCAGTTTTAGTTATTTGTTTTTAAAAAAAATCATGAGAGTCAAATTAAAAATAATTGAATTCGTTTTAGCATTCAGTTACATATTTTATTAAGTTACTTTAAAATAACTACTATATAATGGCATACATTAATTTATACACATTAAAACTAAGAAATATATTTGCTCGTTTTTAGAAAATTGTTTATTACTTATTTTATCATAATTATAAATTTAATTGAGCTAAATTGTATGTTATTCTAGTAAAAATATTTTTAAAGGTACAATTGTAGGCTCTTTTTAGATCGCACCTGCAACTTATAATTTTAATTTTAGTAAACAAAGCCAGGTGGACCGAATCGCGTAATATCCGGCTTGTTTTGTATATGACGCGGCGTCGAAATCAATATTTTTATATTTAAGTAATTAAAAATGCACAGACCGTTTACATAGTGTTTTCGCAATTTATTTAAGTTATGTATTATGTATGTGTAAAATAAATTATCGAGATTCTAGCCTTATTTCTTATAAGAATACGTATTCAGAAAGCGCAAATATTTAACGCTAGAATGTTAAGATGCACACAAATAAAAGGGTCCGGTTTTTCGATATTCCCGCGTAGAGAACCAGTTCTCCGACAATTATGTGAGGCTCCTATAGAATTCAATATAAACAACCAGCAAGCATTCAATATCGTAGGCGTAATTTGCAGATAGTACTTATAGAAAGAGCGTAGGTGGTTGGTTTTATATTAACACGCAGATAGCGATTTTACCGGCCTGCCGGGCGCCACTCGCTCTGTCTCAGGAAACGAGTCGTGTTGTTGTTACAATTGCGGTGTGTGAACCGCGTTGGACATGTTTTGACTCTTAATAAACACTATTACTGCCACGGTGTCTAACCTACCGGTTTTTAATTATTCATACAATAATGTTGACAAGTAGTTCAATGTTTATTTCCAGTTAAATATAGCAAAAAGCGTAATTATCTTACCTGATCCTATCTGATACTAATTCAGGTTTTGAGTTTCTCTTCGCAGGTGTCATAGGAAGAGCGTGTGTAGGACTGGTAGACGGCTCGGAAGGCGCTGATGGTGGAGAACAAGAACCAGAGCTCGACAGACTGAAGGCCCTCGTACGGGCGTCTACTGCAGCTGGCGTGCGTCCTGAACGGGCCCGTCTGCGCTTTTTCTTCTCATCATCGGCTCTGATAGCGGTGCCAGGTGGAGTCCAGTCGAGATCTTTCTTCAAGTGCCCGCGGCCACAGCGACAGCCACACGCCTTAAAAGCCAAGTCGTAGCCTTTTTTCGTCCAAAGATTCTGGTGCCGCTGCCTCTCGGACCAGGAGCGCGCCCGGCCGCAGGACTTGAGATAGGCGAGCACTCCGACCTCCCATTGTTCGAAGCATTCTCTGTGCATGTACCGGCCGGCGGCACACGTGTCGTTGTTGCATATTACACGTACAGCGTCCTCGACGCGGACGGGTTCTCGAGGACGCAGGCACTCGCCGGGTACGCAGCAGCCGCGGGTATCATCAGAGTCTCGCTCGCCTGTGGTGCCGTGCCGTCGCGGAGCCATGGTGCACGACGTCAACGAAATCGAACGTGCCGCGATGTAAACGCGTCACACAAAACACATGCTTGCCGGAGCGCGCGCGGCCGACTAATAACCGCGAGTGAACGAAAGCGAAATTTCAAGAGCGCAGCGCGTCGCCGCGCCGCCGCGCCACCCTGCACGGGGCTGACCTTGCGGCGAGGGGGCGCAGGGGGGTGCGGCGGTGCAGCGAGGGGCGGGGCGATGCGGCCGTCGCGACGGGTGGGGAGAAAGTGCCTGGCGAATTTTCACTTTCGCGGGAACGGGCGCGCCGCCGTCGGGCGTCGGGCGAGAGCGAGTGGAGTGCAGAGCGCGGCGTGCGACGTGCGGTGTACCCTTGCACGGTGCACCCTTGCGAGTTGCGATCAGCGATGTACTTGTACTCGTGCCAGTCGCCAGGCACGCAGCTCTTGCCTCTTTTATTACTTTTTCTATGTCCAACAAGAGCTACGTTGATATTAAAATAGTATTCAACAGATTTATCGAACAATTCCGCTTAAATAAAATTTTGAACATGTTTTATTACCACATACCTAAAACTTATTTATATTTATACCTAATACTTATTTATACATAAATAAGCTGAAAGCTACTTAATATATGAATAATATTTTTATAATATTATCCTTGGCTTATTTTAAATATACATATTCAAAAAAATATAATTTTCGCCTTGGCTTACTGGAACTTCTGCTCCTCTACACGCAGTCTCAAAAATATTACAGAAAATAGGAAACAACATATCTTACTACGTCTACTTCGCTAGGTTAAAAGCATCAGATATGATAACCAATAGGGACATATTAAAAAGCTCGAATGACTTCAATGTGTTTCTATCATTTCAAGCCTTTCTAATCCTAAACACTCAAGATTGATATCTTTTACTAGGTAAAGCTAATAAGATATCGTCTGGGCTCTCAATACTGGACAGACAATACGGCGTCTGTAGCCTATACATAATTCCATACTAGTAGTAATTTTTCACTCTTCTACTGAATATAAAAAACAACGACATTCTTTATATAATATTCTAATAAAAGTTTTGCTTATGATTTATAAATTAACATTTTATGACAAAATAATAAAAAGCTTCTTTGTTCTAATAATGACAGATGTATGGAGCACATTACGTAATAAGCGGCCCTAAAGTTGAGACACCTGCGTTGAAATACGCAAACACAAGTAGACATAACAATTTATTTCCCCAGTTTTTTTCATAACTACGCAGTAATCGTGTTCAGTTGACCAGCCCTTTTGTAAAAAAGATGTTTTTAACCATTCAAGTCGACTCAAAGCGCGCACGTGTGTACTATTGGTATTTGTATAGGGTGGTATTGAAAGGCACAATGACGCCAGGACCGGTCCAAGGCTGAGATGGTAGAAAATTATAGTAATACGTATATTCCTATTTGAACTCTTACATACATATATTATAATAATTAAATTATACAATAATGAGTACCTAAGTACCTATATGTGTTAACATATGGCAAGAAATGTGCAGGTTGTGCTGCTACAATATCCAAATGTTATAAATAACAAAAAATAATAAAAAATGTACATCAGATTGTCGTTTAATTGATTTTTTTATTTCTAATTTATTGAAATTTTAATAGGATAAACGTCATTGTTTCAATAACAACTTCAAATACCTATCAATATAAAAAGCTTTACATAATTTCTATTATAATAAGGAAATGCGTACATGTAAGAGGATCAAATCAACAAGATCGTATCGTAGTGAATAGCCGCATAAAGAAACCAGTGGCGCAACGTGTGACCCAATTTCATTTCGACTTGCCCCACCAGGTGATAGATGCATTGCGAGGGGAGACCCACGTGTACTAAACACCAGTCAAATAGTGTTATGACAAAGATAAGGATACAGGGAAATCTTAATAACAGTTCAATATCTTACCTTATTCCTCAGAAATAAAGTCTATTCATTTTTGGATAGTAAATATAAAGTTGCAAAGAAACTGCGTTCAACCCGTCCGATCCCGCGATTATACAAGGGCCTTTGTCTGTAGTCCGCACATCTGTGTGACCTCTTGAATGGTCATTAAAATATTAAAAATATTTAAAGCGTGATATTGAATTCGTAACAGAAAGATTAAAATTTTTACCAACATCTCGTAATCTGAATTGTATAACTTAGTTATTATTGAATACCTAAACAAATAAATAGCTTTCCGTTTTTTCCGCATATATCATTCTGAACAGAGGGAACCTATTATTAAGACACTCCGTTCCCCACTTTCCGTCTAATTTTCAATACATTGCGTGTTGAGTGGTTGAACTTAACGCCATATTTCGTCTTCTTCCCAGAGTGAGGAACAATTTATTCTCCCAGCAGGAAGCGAATTTACAACCGTCGCGCTTACAGTCAGACGCTGTACCGCTGCGCCACGACAGCCTCAAGCCTAGCAATTATTATAAAATTATTATTTTAAATATGGGATCCTTAATAACAAAATAATAAAGCTTGTTAAGCGACGCATACATAGTATGAAGCCAGTGAGTAAAATTTTACATAAAGCCCTCATTTCCTCTGACGAACGGATGCGTTGTGGAATACAAAAAACGTTACATATAATATTGCCGAGTGTGACTTCGTTAGCACATAATGGTGGTCACGATGCGAAGTTTTGATGATGAGCCAATGTCTAGCCTTATTGTTACGGGCTTTCCATTGTTTTGATGTTGATTGTACAGATCTACAAGTATTACTATATTTCTATAGGTTATTATTATTATAGACGCCTCACGCTGTATCTCGTACATAGCAGGGTAGGCAGAGGGAACCGTACGCTAAAGGAACCTAGATAAAACACGCCGTTCCCGCCTTTGCCTTGTTGCCAGAGCGAAAAAAATGAAATTATTTAATTCGCACCGAGTGGGAATCGAACTCACACAATCGAAGCCAACCGTGGCGCTTACAGGCAAAAGAGTCTCGGCGCCACGACAATCTTATTTATATAGGTTAATAGTAATATTATTGGAATTATATTATAAATATTAGATTAATTCTATATAATAAAAAATACCACTGTTCTACGATTCGATTTGATTCATATTTGATGATCTCGAATATAATTTTTTTATTTTACTTAACAATTATATAAACGATAAAAACTTTTTTAATAAATAGATTTGAAGCGAATTAAAAGCAATTATTGCGATAAAAATTTAAAGCATTATAATAAGAGTACAAAATATTTTTGTTTATAGACGTAAAATGAATAACTTGTTTATTCATTATATTAAAATGAACGCACATCAATGCTTACATCAAGGCACAACATTTGCCAAAGGCAAATTTAATTATCAAAATGTAGGAACAGTTTTTACTCGACCCACATCTAAGGGATAATTGTGAGGGAATAAATGTATTGTTTAATTACTATTTTTATAGGTCACTGCATAATACTAGCAGGTGCATCCGAGCGTACACCTGCTGGGGCTGTTCAAGGTCTACGATGTTCGCTTTTTATTTGTATTTTACATGCGCGTGCGCGGGAATTTTATAGGTGAACTTGTTTTTGCGTTAAGTGTACTAGCTATTAGATATTACTAACAATGTTTTCTACTATCTATTGGTTATTTTAATATCATAAGACATTTACCTGTTGTGAAGTAATAAAAATTTAATTTTTATTTAACTTTGCCAATTAAATTGTGGCGTTTTAGTATTTACAAGATAAGCTTTGTGATTAATGTATCAATGTGTAGAAACCTACTTAGTGTGTAATAATTTTTTTTTTACTATAAGTATCCATGCAAAAAATATTTACTTGTTGGCTATTGGTTATTTGATCTTATTCATGACGTATAAATCATATTACGTATTCATAGTAATTGATTTTCTATGTCCTTTGATAACACATATTACATATATTTTTTAACTGTTACAAAAAACGACGTGAAAGTCTTTTCGGGATCAAATATAAGGAAAAAATATGGATTCATTAATTCTTATCTATAATGCTAATATTTAAGTTGTTTTTTAGAGCATAAAATTTTTAGAATAAAATTTGCTTTGCGACAACATAAAACGCTCTTTACATTGTTTTTTACTTACTAAACTCACTCTATATATTATCTATATTATTATGTACAAAAAAATTATAAGTAAAAAGTACAAATTGATGCTATAATATCCTGAAAGATCAAGGTATTTATTTGTTAATCAAGTTGTATTCAGGAATAGTAAAAATGGAACAATAAAACAAATATTTTATAAAACATTTCCATAGTTATCTTGATAGCTGTTTTCAACATAACCTGGTGGTTAGCGATGGCATCCCGCAGAACTGGTAGACCTTGATCTCTCAAAAAGGACCCTCGACGATGTGCCGCTGGATAGCCTTGAGTTATTTTTAAATTTCAACTGCATACGAATCCCGTCAAGCAACTTCGAACTCCTTCCGTCTGTTACATAATGCGAAATTATAGTTCCAATTCTTTTTTTTTTGCCCGGCCGAGTGAAAAGCGTGTGGCCCTGTCATTTCGATTTTATAGCTATTGTTTTGGCTCGCACATATTTTATATCTCTTCGCGGAACCGTAAAAGGAAGAGGCAATGAAGGGTTTGTCGTTTTTGTATAGTGAAGAGGAGTTATTTATTGTTTGGAATAATGGCTGCTCAGCTCGCCGCGAAATTTAGACACAGCTGTGTGCTCCTCCTCTTTCATTCCGTGTTTTTTTCTGCTTGACCTCGACATTTGTAGAAAGTTTCTTTCACTATAAATATTTTCATACTGTCATAAGAATACAAAATTATGATAAAAAATTAAAGGTTAAGAGGAATATTCAAATAAAACATCTCTAAATACGATGAGGATAGGATAGGATCTATTCAGTTCTCATAGTTTTTTTTTACACGTAACATATAAACGTGACGCTCGTTTACAAGATTCCCTACATCGACCACTGGTACACTTAGGTACACAATATTTCTATCGAATAAACTTTCCATATAGTTAAGCCGCACGATCCTTTGTGCGCTTGTTGTTTGTTCCACGTTAACTCGATGCTATTATCACGGTGGCTTGCATACATCCCCTTTATTGTGTTGTTTGTGCGAGAAGAAATTGGAAACCATATAAAAAGATACTTTGAAAACCTGAGACCAGTTTGACTCGTTTTGTTTGAACGACTACTATTCGCAACATTTAAAGGCATTTATTACGTGTTTGGAAAGCTAGTTGATTTTTTTAAAATTAATTGATATATTAAACCTATCTAATATGGTATATGAATAGCCTGCCTATTCATATACCATATTAGATAGGTTTAATCACAACAACATTATCACCATGGACTGCAATAATTTAATTATATACATTACCCTACCTCGTTATTCGCAATGAGATTTTGCTCGGAAGCCAACTTAAGTACAGTATACAAAAGTATACCTACTTACGTTTTACATACTTGAATAAGCTTAATTTCTAAATTATATTTACATATAAAAAGCTACAAGCTTTCGTATGTATGATTTATATTATTTCAATTGGAAGTTAATATCGAAAAATTTGTGTCAATAATAATATTTGTTATAACTTATTAGATGATTAAACATTTCAATTCATTCTACTGAGAAAGCCGCGTTAATTGAAGTTGCTCTGCTCTATTTCAACAAACCATTATAACTATGGTTTGAATTTCGACTATGTTCCCATATCGAATTCGAATCGATAAAATTTCAATGTTTCTCTCCAAAGCACGTTTCTGAGAAACATTGGTGTTTCATCTCATATTTCGACGCCTTCTTGCATAACTGTGGCCAAAAAACAACATACACATTGTGCCGGACTATTGACCTGACCTTATTTTGATACTTGGAAATTAAAATAAAATAAAAAGCTATTTGATTTATATCTTCGCCTAATTAGCTTCAATAAGATATTAAGCAAGGTGTGCTTTTAATATGAAAAGTTTTGTGGCACACTTGTTTATAATTATTATATGTTGTAATTTTCTTTTGGTTTCAATTTTTGTGTTATTTAGGTAGTGTTTACTACTCTTGTGCGCGTTCGAGTCCCGCTACATTCTAATTTTATATGTTTCTAAGTATTTCTGACTATCTTTGTTTAATTTTTGTACACTGTTATAACATAATGTAGTTTATATATAATAATTAATAAATATGATTTTTTTTTGGGCGAAATCTGTACCTAATATTACGAGCGAACTAATAAGCGAACGTGCACAAGAAATACATTATTATGTAATATATTATGTAGGTAGCTAGGTATCTATACTTTTTCACTGTATATTCTATTCTTAAAAAATTAAAGAGAATTCGAGTTGAAGTAAATGCACATATGTAATATACGAGTACAAATGTGTACATTATAAATAAAAGTGTTACTTCAACTGGGATTCGAACCCACAGTCACAGCTTAGCACGTTTCTACTATATCACAACCATGATAAGCTACATTTGATATTAATTTGGCAACTGCCTATGATTAGTATTTAAGTATATTTTATTACAAAAGAAGCAAATGCCACTTTAAGTTTAACTTATGTCGCTGTTAGGAGTACAAAAAAGTAGTATGTTTATATGTGTGATTCTTGAATTTATTACAGCGATTTTTAATAAATAATTAAGTACAAATTATAGTTACCTAATATTTTACAATATAAACGAAAAAAAGGACCTTACAAGTAGATATATTGAGAACATTAAAAAAATTTAGATACACCATTACTAATAATGAGTTACAAAATAAAATAAACAAATCCCATTTTATTGCCAACACGAGATGTATCAAAAACTGCTCTAATTTATAGTCGTATGATGTCATAAGCACAAAGTGGAACTCAATAAGAATAAAAGAGACGCTATGAAAAACATGTGGCTCGGTAGCGTGAGAACATAAAAACCATTCCGAAAAAACAACTAACTACATGAAAATGGCTTGTTAATGCGACTTTCACCTTTTATTATAATGAAAATTGAATAATACGATATTTTTCTTAAATAATATGATTTGATAATATTAAATTTGTTTTTTATATTATAAATAGATTGTTTTTTTCGAGCTAAAAATATATTTTTTCAATATTTACTAATGTCACTATTCTATTGAAATACGTGAATTAGCATCGATATCCCAATGTCAATAATAAAACATAAATAAATAACTTTTATAGTGGTATCGAGCGAAATTGAAAGAAGTCCCGGGGACGCTGTAAAAGGGAAGTGATTAAAAAGAAATAACATTTTTATTAAAAAATTCTTTTGAACCACCGTTCATAATCACGACGCGGAGAAAAAATATGACGTCAGTAAAATTATAATGGGCCAGCTCGTAAACTCGACATTTGAATAGAAAAGTTACATATCAAAAATTTTCAGTGATCCGTGTTTTACGAGTGTGTCGTAACCGTGTACTTAACTGAGAAAATAAAAGCTACCCTCAGTTGCTCTCTTTAAAAATCTATGTGAACATGTAAGGGGGTGCTATCAGTTTGTGAGCACTTTTATGGTGTATATGGCTATAGGCATTCATATTAAATTTATTAACAGCGTAAGTAGGTAATGTCAACATAGAACAGCTACCTAATGAATATTAATATTCCATAAGGAGTCAATATGTTCACTTTTTACGCTTACAATTTTTAGACAGGTATTTTATGTTTGCCTATATATAGATATTTTGTACGTTATTCAATACTACTTTGACATGTTATTTATGGGAAATTAAAAAAATAAAATGGAAACATAATTAAGCCATATGTTGAACGCTTGCAGAATACTTAATCATTTTTTATTCTACATACTTATTATTACTATTGTTTCACGAAAGTTTACTACAGTAGAAATGTTGCTCCTGTAGGTATTTTGTGTCTGATTATAAATATAAAATGAGCGCGTTCCCTCAAGTAACTCGATTCCCATTGACGAATATAATAAGATTTACTTATGTTGAACTTGGCTGAAGAATGCAGGTGAGTAACAATGAGGTCCCTCGGGTGTTTTAGTGGACTATTTTAATAAGAAAAATGGTACTTTTTTCACGTCGCCTTTCACCGTATTACTTTGAAACGAATAAATAATTGAGGAGGATCAGAGAATTGAATTAGAAAAGTATTCGTGTAATAAAGAAATCTGTCCATTGATAAAAGTTATGAGGGTTGAGCACAATGAGGAAGTCGGAGGCTATGTTCGTCTATGCGACAAAGACGGCAGGTATTAAACCGGAAAAGGGATCAGTTTTCCCTTTGATATACCTTCAAAATGGCATCTTTATGATGTACGACAGTACATACGAGTAACTTATTTGACTTCTATCAACTACTTCTGACGCTGTTTCAAGTTTTGATGATGTCAATCTTTTTTTTAAAATAAATCTGTATAACACACTTTATATAGGTAAATTTGAAATATTCTTATAATCTCATATACTATTTATAATTTTAGATAGATATTTTTTTAATAAATCACCACAATCACTTCTCTAAATTTATAAAATTCATTTTTTAATTTAAATAATAAATGTGTTACGAATATGTAATATGTGATACCTACATACCTACCTACTTTTTATAAAGATCCTTAGAACTCAAGAGCCAATATAAAAAAACATATTACTCTCAATTATATAAAATACTATATATACAGGGAACCGATTAAATACGCGTCTTACCAAAGAAAGCATCTTCAGTATACTGTAATATATTATACAAATATTATATGAATAAACTTTCATTTCAAATTACGCAATGTATTATTAAGAATCTTATACACAATGTATTTGTTTCTTGCATGAAAAATATATGTATATAAATTAAAATTTTGAGTTCAGCAGTAGACAAGACATGTTGTATTTTACTCTCGAAAGTACGACGATAACAGCGCTGTCCCTGTTGTTTAAAATGTCAACAACTTATAGGATATCAATATACTTTAACCACATAATGTAATCGCAAATATACACAAAACACTAAAATGCAATCATGACCTACAGTAAATGCACAACGCATCTAATGTATTTAATTGAATAAAAATAATACTGTTTATTTTTTAAATAGTTTCGTTAATAATTTTTAATTTCTTATGAAATATAAAAAAAAGTTGTTAAAGGCCTTACGTTATACGTGCCTAATATACGTACGTACTTTATTAAGATTATTTTAAAGGCATCAATTCCGTTTCCGCATCATTTTTTAATCTTAGTTCATTTCTATTCACCAAAGTGTGTCATGATATTATAGCCTATAGCTATGATATTGTAGCCTATAGTTGGATTTTCTAACTGTTGATTTCGAACTGAATTGTTGCTTCGCATATTATACTTAAATCATATTTTCATGTCCCGCTGTACTTTTTTAATACATACCAAAGTAACGCATAAAATTCTTATTGTAATTCAGACTGGACTATTGGACTGGACCTGGACTATTCAGTATAAAAAGAATTTGAACCAGTAACGTCAACGCTCTTTATACTTTAACTTTATTTTTTTTGAAGATGAACAATTCTGCCGTATGTCATTTTTAGGTAGTTTCAACCATTTATGCAGCACATGCACGAATGTTCTCAAGCTCGCCCATTTTTAAATTATCTAAACTTTCATATTTACTTTTACTTTTCATCCCCAACGTTTTTGTAAATATTCTATCACCTATGTTCGTCACAGATTAAATAGAATTCTAATAGTAAAATAATTGTTCCAATGGGCTTAGTAGTTTGAGCTCAAATCAACTTACAAATCTTTCCTCTTTTTAATATTAGTGTAGAACATTATTAGAAAGTTATTGCAAAACAGTTAAGTGTCATCTGTAGAAGTTTCTTTTTTTTAATTATATTTTGTAATTTGTTGTATTGTATTTTTATATTGATAATAATAGCTTCACGTTATTTCCCGTATATAGCACCTACCAGGTACCTAGTGTTAAAACATTCCACTTTTACAATTATGTTATTTAGAGTAATCACTTATTATGATTTGACAAGGAGATCTCGATACATTAGGAGTTATTAGAATTTCAACATAATTTAACTCTTGCATCATTGCTCTGACACAAAAAAGAAATTAATTGCAGTAGCCAACATGAGTTTTCTTCCTCTTCCATCACAACGTGAAACATGTTATTTCTGAAATATGGTTTCTGAAAACAGTGTTTAAAATCGTTTCAAGCGCAATCAAGGCTCGTTTATTATCTGAATCTGTCGGGCCAGAATAACACTCCCCCATGCCTCCCCGTGGGTGTCGTAAGAGGCGACTAAGGGGCAAATTAAGATGGATGGGCAGCAGCATCCCCTCTTTTATATAAAATTAACATCAACTGCGCTCGCCAACACGCCTGTCCAGCGTGGCGAGTATTGGGCATCTACGACCTATGAATGGGCGAAGTAAAAATAGGCCCCCAGTTCTCGACAGACCCGCTAGACCTGACCAAGGTAGCGGTCGTGGTGTCGGTGGGTCGGGGGGTGCTAAGAATCTCCGGGTTACGGCAGGCACAAACGACGATTTTATTTGGCAACGTATAATGGACGTTCGCTGAGACTGGACGAACATCTCGCCCAACTAGAAGTACAGTTAAGTCACATCAAATGGCATATTCTTGGTTTATCCGAAGTCCGAAGAAAGAGGGAAGACACGATAACCTTGGAGTCAGGCAACTTACTCTACATCTGTGAAGGAGATCAAATCTACCAGTTAGATCTAGAGATAGATCAAGTCTACCAGTCGGATTTTTGGTCCACAAGTCTCTCATAAGCAATGTTGTGGAAATCAGTACTATGTCGAACAGGGTGGCTTACCTTGTCCTCAAGCTATCGAACAGATACGCCTTGAAATGTGTACAGGTATACGCGCCGACCTCGACATACTCTGATGACGAGGCGGAAGCTACGTACGAATATATCACCAAAGCCCTCAATAACACCCTGAGGGCTCACTAGAACATAGTTATGGGAGACTTGGGCGATAGAAACCAATGGGGGCTCGCGAACTTCCTCGAATCCCAGGGACTCTTGTTAATTAACTCGTTCTTTTAAAAGAAGCCCCAAAAGAGATGAACCTGGCTAGCCCCGACAATGTAACGAGAAACGAGATAGACTTCATCATATCAAATAAACGGCACATATTTAGCGATATCTCAGTGATCAATAGGTTCAATACCGGGAGTGATCACCGACTTGTACGAGGTACCTTAAATATGAACCTGAAAGCCGAGAGGACGTGAATAATAAGGTCTACTCTTCGACCTACGTTTCAAGTTACTAGTAGCTCTGAAATGTTCCAGATTGAACTTCAAAATCTATTTGACGCACTGGAAACCGTCGTTAATATCGATCAGAGAGCCGATGACTTAGTTGAATCGCTGCATCATGTTTCGCCTAAATATTTTCCTGCGAAGCGACGAGATAATGCGCCGAAACTATCAGCTGAGACTCACGAGTTAATGAGAAAGAGAAGAGAACTACCACCACCGTCTTCAACAGAGATGAAGGCATTAAACTTAACCATTAAAATTTTCGACGCGACGCGATTTCCGTCGCTCAAATACACGCGTCATTCAGGATGCGATCATGCAGAATCGGGGATCGAAAGTTTTCGCTCGCAAGTTAGGAAAGCCTCATCTGACGAAACATTAAAAAAGCGGATGGTAGAATCGTTACCTCTAGGCTTGAGATACTCGAGGAAGTTGAGAACATTTACGAGCAATTGTATTCGTCGAAATCAGGGAAAACCTGCGACCCTATCGTTGACCAGCGAGCCCCTCTAATGCACCATTACACTGAGGAGCTCCCAGACGTTGATCTCAGCGAGATTAGGATGACTTTGGAGCAACTTAAAAACAACAAAGCTCCGGTTAGTGATGGAATTACTACAGAACTGCATAAGCGGAACCCCAGTACTAAAAGAGTTAGCAAATCTGTTTAATTCCGTCATCTAACATGGGAAGGCCCCGGAATCGTGGAGCAAGAGTGACGTGGTACTGTTCTTCAAGAAGGGAGATCGAACTCTCTTGAAGAACTACAGACCGATTTCACTATTGAGCCACGTGTACAAGCTATTCTCCAGAGTTCTGACGAACCATCTCGCCAAAAGACTTGAGGAGTTCCAGCCACCAGAACAAGCCGGTTTTCAATCAGGCTACAGCACCGTAGACTACATCCGTACTGTTCGACAGATTATACAGAAAACAGAGGAATACAATCAACCGCTGTGCTTGGCTTTTGTAATATACGAAAAAGCCTTCGACTCAATTGAAACCTGGACAGTTCTGGACGCACTGCAGCGATGCCATATCGATTGGAGATACATTGAGGTGCTAAGATGACTATATACCGCTGCTATAACGACTGTTCAAATCCAGAAGTGCAAAACAAAAACGATCCAACTTCGCAGGGGAGTAAGGCAGGGGGATGTGATATCCCCAAAACTGTTCACCAATGCATTGGAAGATGTCCAAAACCCTGGATTGGACCGGCTTTGGAGTCAATATAAACGGCGAGTACATAACGCACCTCAGATTCGCTGACGATATTATTATCATGGCAGAGTCCCTGGAACCGCTAGCCTGAGTGAATCTTCGCGGCGTGTCGGTCTCGGTATGAACTTGAGCAAGACTAAGGTCATGTTCAACAATCACGTCATGCCGGGCCCGATATACGTGGACGGCTCCTCTCTCGAGGCTGTTAGTGAATATATCTACCTAGGGCAAACTATTCAGCTTGGTAAGAACAATTGCGAGAGAGAAGCTGATCGAAGAATACAGTTAAGTTGGGCAGCGTTTGGCAATCTGCGTCAGATCTTCACGTCACCTATACCACAACGTCTGAATACGAAAGTTTTCAACTAGTCCTACCTGCCTAGCGTCCTACCTGTCATGACTTACGGTGCCGAAACGTGGACACTAACAGTTGGTCTAGTCCACAAATTTAAAGTGGCCCAACGTGCTATGGAGCGAGCTATGCTCGAAGTCTCTTTAAAGGATAAAATCCGAAACGAGGTTATCCGGAAAAGAACCTGACCTTTACCTTTGACCTTACCGACGTTGCTCGCAGGATAAGTACGTTGAAGTGGCAGTGGGCTAGACACATCTGTCGAAGAACCGATGGCCGTTGGAACAGACGAGTTCTAAAGTGGAGACCGCGAATTGGCAAACGGAGTGTAGGGCGCCCTCCAGCTCTATGGACCGACGACCTAAAAAAGGTAGCCGGCTCTGACTGGATGCGGAAGGCGAAGGACCGGGATCTCTGGCGCACCCTAGGCCTATGTCCAGCAGTGGATAGTAATGGGCTGATTTGATTGATTCTTTAAGATAGCGATGTGTTACATTATACAAGTGACGTGTTATGGCGTATTAACTGGGATACCGATCGTATTAAGCGTTCAGAAATGTACGAAAACATGTTTCAACTTGCCGGGACTGACGTAAATTGGGCTATTATGAAGGAAATCGTATTAAACGTGATCATATTAATTAACTACCTAAACTAACGCTTAATAAGACTTATTCTTTCTAGCTTTACGCTTTTTCCCGTACATAGAGGAAATCCTAGTGTTAAGCCATTCTATTCACAACCCTGTGCTCAATTTTCGATACATAATGATGTGCGTCTTACCAGTGCCAGAAATTGAATTCAATTCATTCCCCAGGTGAGAATCGAACCCATAACCCTTGCCTTTATTATCAGATACTGTGCCGCTGCACTGCGATGGCTTCAAATTTATGTATTTGTTCGCAAAATAATGTAAAATTATTTTAATTCTACACGCATAACTCATTGTTGTTTTATTAAATCAATAATATTAATGTATCATATTTTAAATTTATTATTAATCCGATCACGTATAATGTAATAAAATTAATTACTAAGGAAGATGTTATATGAGAAGACCCTTCAAAGGGTTATTGAACGGTTTACGACTATGTACAAGGCTGCTAAATAAATATGTTTGGAATATAAATATGTATTAAGGCTATATTTTATATTAAGTTCTAGTTGTTGTCCGTAACTTCATTTGCCTGGCTATATGTTTTACAATTTGTAATTTCTTTAAATCAAAACTTGTATCCTAAATTAAACTGCCTTGACCGCGAGGAGATACCCAGCTTATGTTATTATAGAGGAATGTCTGTCATACTGAACAATATTATTATAGTGCAGATGATATTATTTTTTGATTTGTATACCTTCAGAAATAGACCCTAGGGCAAAACAAATTTCAAATTGAAGCTATTTTTCTACTTGTATACAGAGAAAAGACAGTCTCAAGACACTCTGCTCTCCGTTTTTCGACAAATTTCGAGAAAACAAAGTAAAATTTTGCTTGTAGTATTTTTAAAGCTTCTACAACAACTGCATTTTTCAATCAGGAGCTCTTTAGCCTCAATTTGCAATCATTTTATTTATTAACAAAAGCTGTCCATACTGAGCTTATGATAAGTTCAGTTTTTCTATTTGGTTCTAGTCGTATTTCATCACATTTTACAGTATAAATTTTTGTATACAAAATAAATACATAGAAATACATAGAATGTGATAGCAGGATAGGCAAAGAGGCACTTGGCTATGATCAGTTTTTTATGAATTAAATATAAGTTTTTTATAAATTAAAATAACAAATTTTAAAGTGAAATCCTATACAAAAAAAATATGAACAATAACAATGTCTTAAATATGAGCGAAAAAAAATTAAAAGTTATGTTCTGCACTAAGAAAAGAGATATAGTTTTCAGACAGCGTATATTTTTTTTATTGTAGCGGAATTAGAACCCGCACCTCTTGGGAACCGTCCAAACACTCTGCTAATTTTATATATATAAGCTTTTTTTTATCTAACCAAATTTGAAATTATACCACTAATGCTTACTAAAAATTAACTGACGATAGTGCTCAGCTAGAAAGGCTAAGTAGGTACTTAAAGTAGTTCATAGATATTTCACTGTTACTCCACTCGCTTCAACGTCTATCCTGTGCGAATTAAATAAAACTATTCCTGGTCACTTCGTGGGTAAGTTCGAATTACTTGTTTATTTAAAAATATGATGATATATTAAGATCTTTGTGGATACTAAATCATGTGAAACAGAAAATTCTAGCAGTTTTAAAAAACCTCATTGATTATGTACTTCTTCCTTTGCGCGTAAACACGAGAAGTGTGATTAACGACACTTTTGAGACAACTCTTAGACCGCCAAAATGCAGACGGATTAAAAAAACTGAATTATTATCTCTCATCTTGAGATTGATCCCTGATAAAAAGATAATTAATTTAAACTTGTATAATATCTCAGTATCTCAATATAAACCAATGCTTAAATATTATACTTGCCACTACTTTATGAAGTCCAAGCCAGAATATGCTAAAAATTACGGTAAATTCATATTCAACATTTTTCATAAATAAACCAAAAAGGTTACAACTATAGTATTAGCAAGAAGAAAAAAATTGTTTAAACAGTAATAGCTTTTGTACGTTTAATTTTACATAACTTATTTCGGAGAATTTTGCCACAACAATTATATTTTCGCATCAGCTCCCTTGTTTTATGGTTTTTTCATTATAGTCGCTTTACGAGTATGGTTGGGCGGTACTCAACTTTTATATGAAACTAACAGTGTTCTCGGAGTCGAATATCGCGTATTTAATACTAATTAAGTTTTCCAGGTAGGTACGACAAACCAGTCTGATTTAACGTATAGTAAACGTCATCTAGTCCTAAATAATAAGTGCTAAAAGGTCCGTCAGCAACTAAATAACAGTATAAAATGTCTGCGTGGGTGTAGAGTAATTACTATTACACTTTTCGTATCTACATCACATTTATATGCCCTTTTTAAAGCAGAATGATCAAAACATTCGATGTTTAATGTAGACACTTCTTGTATGACTGCTGTGTTGTTTTTTTTTTTAATATCTACTAATGCTATAAAGTTTCATTAACTTGATAAGAAACTTTGTATTGCAGCTAACGTGCTCGTAACTATTACTAAATAATAGTTCTTGCTTGCTTTCGCATAACAGAGTACGCAGCCTAGCATCAAGATTCAAGACCAAACTTAATTAATTTTTTGGATAACTATTGCACTCAGGGGGAGTGCAGATGACAAATTAGGTTGTTAGTTTTTATTCCGGCAGGTGAAATCTTAGCGTAAAGACAAAGTATAACTTATGAATTTATAACTGTCCCGGCATGGTTAAACATTGCTTAGGCCATACACTTTATACACACTTGCTTGAGAGAAATGAAAGTATTGCTCTTTACGCATGAAGATACATGAAGTGTATACCTGAATTATACCTATTACCTTTTTCTGTGGGTACTGAAAAATAAAAATTCATACACTGTTTCATTATAGTCTAGATTTGAAGCTAGAAATTGAATATTTAAGTATACTTATATTAAAAGTACATTAAAACTCCATATATATATATCTATATATATATATATATATATATATATATATATATATATATAATATATATATGTATATATATATATATAGATATATATATATGGAGTTTTAATGTACTTTTAATATAAGTATACTTAAATATTCAATTTCTAGCTTCAAATCTAGACTATAATGAAACAGTGTATGAATTTTTATTTTCAGTACCCACAGTATATATATATATATATATATATATATATATATATATATATATATATATATATATATATATATATATATATATATATATATATATATATATATATATATATATATATATATATATATATATATATATATATATATATATATATATATATATATATATATATATATATATATATATAATATATATATATATATATATATATATATATATATATATATATATATTATATATATATATATATATATATATATATATATATATATATATATATATATATATATATATATATATATATATATATATATATATATATATATATATATATAATATATATATATATATATATATATATAGATATATATATATATATATATATATATATATATATATATATATATATATATATATATATATATATATATATATATATATATATATATATATATATATATATATATATATATATATATATATATATATATATATATATATATATATATATATATATATATATATATATATATATATATATATATATATATATATATATATATATATATATATATATATATATATATATATATATATATATATATATATATATATATATATATATATATATATATATATATATATATATATATAATATATATATATATATATATATATATATATATATATATATATATATAGGTATTTAAATAACATCTTCTAATAAAGTCAGTTAACAAAAAAATTGCATCTATATTATTAAATAAACAAAAAATGACATGATGAATGTTCCCGCTCAATGCCAAAGCATCATAAATCGAAACACTGCCACGTACACTTGTGCACAATTCGAGTGAGATTTACAAATATAGCCCGTTATGTCACCGAGATCTTTTTAAATTAACAGCGACAGTAAATCTTTTGCCGCATTACAGGCGTGAATTACACTGGTGAATTGGAAACACCTCGGATTCAAGTTTGTATGTTTGATGAGCAATTCTTTTGTAGCTTATAACATTTAGTATATCTCTTTCATGACTGTTATGTTAAAAATTTATGACGTACTTCTTTGAAAGATAATTTTTACTATGATAATTAATAATATTAAATTCTAATGTCTTATGTTAGTTCGTTAATTTTTTATATACCATACAGCAATATTTGTTTCAAATTCATTACAAAACTATCCTCCAAGCGTGGAATATTTTTTATTTCTTTGTATGTACGTATTAAAAAATGTATGAATTTGTATGGAATTATTTATGTGGGAGTAAACAGGCGTTTTTATTTTTTATTTAAATATATACAAGAAATACTAAATATATAGTAGCTTATAATTAACGAATTCTTAAGTAGACCACATATTACACTGTCATTCAAGATAAATAAGTTAATAAATCTAAATAATTTAATGGGTACACTAGGAAGTAAATTACAATGTGTAAAAGGTAATCTTTTAGGTGTGATTTATATTTATGGTATTATTTATTATTTATCATATAAATTCCCTATAACAATTGAGCCGAATGAGATAAATAAAAAATTGTTTTCGTTGCAAAATTGTTCATATTATAGTATTTCTTGAATGTCATATTGCAGGAAAAATTATAAACGTAATGGAATTTACAAGCAGAACTTAAAAGTATATGAAAACTGAAGGTGAACTACATTGGTAAAGCTTTGCGGCGTGCTTAAACAAAGGCGACACTACAAAGCTATTATGTTCAATATCTTAACTTAATTTAATAATTTATTTACAGTTAAAGTTGTCTTGCCGTAAGACCGATAGTTGTGGGTTCAATTACCACTCGTGGGATTGAATTATTTTCATTTTTCCTCTCTCATCACATAACATCTTGAATCCGGGACAAGACGAAGCAAACAAACAAGGTGGAAAGCGAAGAAATGAGTGTCATTACACAGGGTTCTTCTTTCTATCCTGTCACATACGGGATATAACGTGAAACTAAACATGAATAATACAAATAATTATAAAGTTAAGTTAAATTTAAGACGAGTAAATGCATTTCTAAGTTAACACAAGGTTGACATATTCTGTCGCAGTTTGCTCAGCTTGCACCTCACCAAGCTTGTGAACGCTGCCGGGGCCCTTGGCAGATTGCTACCGAACGTTGGGGGGCCAGATTCTCCATGTCGACTGTCACGGAGTCATGTCGAACTTACAGCCGTGGCTGTACGTCGGCGTGTTGAGATCCATGGCACTTTACGCTGCACCCGTGTGGGCCAATGCTCTTTCCGCTTACCCAAGGACCCAATTGTGGAAAGCGCAGCGGGTCATAGCGGTGAGGTCTATTCGGGGTTACCGTACAGCTACACTCTTGGCCTGCGATCCGCCTTGGGAGTTGCAAGCGGAAGTGGCCGCCAGAGTTCACGCATTCCGTGCAAGTGAGCGGTCGCGAGGCGGGCAACCATCGAAGGAGATTCTCGCGCGGATCAGGAGGAGAGCGGACGAAGCCCTGATTCGGCGATGGAGGGAAGACTTGGAGTCACCGGCGGCAGGACTAGCAACGGTGGAAGCGATTCGCCCACACCTAGAGCGCTGGTTGAAAAGAGGGTTTTGGGGTCCTGACGTTTAGGCTGGTGCAGGTTTTGACGGGGCATGGTTGCTTCGGCAAATATTTGCACTAGATTGCACGTCGGGAGATGTCGCCAGCGTGCCACGAGTGTGATGCCTTCGTCGATTCGGCGCATCACACACTGGCTGAATGCCCCGCTTGGTCTCAGCAACGCCACGCCTTGATGGCTGCAGTTGGAAGAGACTTCTCACTCTCTAGTGTGGTGGGGACCATGCTGGAGAGTGAGAGGAACTGGTCTGCAGTAGTCTCCTTCTGCGAATCAGTTATCGCACGGAAGGAGGTCGCGGAGCGAGCGCGTGAGTTGAGCGCAAACGCAGATCCGCTCTGCCGCCGCAGACTAGGAGGTGGGAGAAGGCAGTACGCGCATTTCCAACCCCCCTCACCGTAGAGGAACTACTGCAGGATGTTTTAATCCTGGAAGTCATCGAGGCTGCGGGTGCCCTGGAAGAAACTCTGGGGTACCTTGAAGGCGATGGTGGCCTACAATAGGTGGGCCTTCCACCGAGGCGCTGTAGTGGCATGCGCGAGCGATCCTACAGCATCTCTTATAGGTGAAGAGCGTTTCCGCTGGGTTTTAGTGGGTAGTGTCGAGTTTCGATGAGTCCCACAGTACCATCCGTTTGTTGGAGATATTTCTCCTACATATGGATGGTCTACGTAGAAGTATTTCCCAGCGACAATAAAAAAATGTTGACATATTCTACAAAATATCAAAAATGTCCGTAAGTATTCCTTTATATTTATTATATTTACAGGAAACAATAATAAAATTCCCTACAGATAGATTTCATATAACACGTTACTTTGTATTAACGTAACATTCGATTAGGTGAAACTTGAAATCGAATTGGAAAACAAATCACCCACCATTCTATTCGTGTATCTGACGCCGTCGCCCCAGGCGTCTTTGTCGAAGACACCAGCTTGTAATTACTTCCACTTATACTTTCCTGTCATCGTCACAATTAGTTCTTGAAGCGCCCTTATATGTCAGCTGTCGTGTGAAACGAAAATAAACTTGAAACAGTTATGTTGTACGCTTATACTTGTGGTTTTAAATTCCATGTCCAATAATTTTAAATTTAATGTGAAGTATTTGCCAAAAATATACTTTAAATTTGAAACATTTGGGCAAACTGACAACGTCTGCTGTATTTTGTACAAATATCAATTTAAACACAATGCAATAACAAATTTAGTCATGATTGATATAAATACCTATATTAATATATATATATATATATATATATATATATATATATATATATATATATATATATATATATATATATATATATATATATATATATATATATATATATATATATATATATATTTAGTCATGAAGTCAATGTAATATGCCTTTTAGCCGGCCGACACTTGTATGGCACTCAGAATATTTATTGTGCCCCTGTACAAACAAATGCAAGCGAGAATACATTTCATCATTTAGCACATAGTCATCGGCTTAATATGAGAACTGACGCAACGACAAGGAACCAAAAAATAATATTTTCACGTCTCAGATTTATACGTTACGCTTGTCAGTAAGCGAGATTTACACAGCATCTGTCGAATAGTTTTAGACAAAGAATCCCTGTCGAATGCCCCGCGACATGATGTCATGCGCACAGCAGTTATACTCGCCTCCTAATTAATAGACCAACTTTAATGCTCCGCTAAGGTAATATTTTCGGATTGGTTTCAAAGAAAAAATAAGAAATATTCGTGTCAGTCAGCGTAGTTTATGGCCCGTTGTTTATTGTGAACGTTCGAAACCGAAGCGTTATTACTAAGAACGAATTCTTTGTTTTCTTTAGTATATTTAGGTACCAAGAGTAGCCTAAGTTAAAGCGTGTAAACAGTCTTTAATGCCTTTGAACTTGAGTTATTTTAAGAAAAAAACTCTCGTAGTTTTCTCTCTCGATTTAGTAAAAACCCAAGAATTCGTTTAAAAGTTCAACTTACTTCAAGAGTATTTGTTTTGAAGTATTAAGGACTGAGTAAAATTTAATCTTTAACGTTTTGTTAAGCGATTCTACATTGGAAATAAAACAAATACGAGAATCTAAAATACTTATGTTTTCTTTTGAAATAGTATAAAGTAAAAACATTGCAACAAACATGCTTTTATTTTTATTTTTAATCAGAACATGTGTTTACCAAACTATAATTTATGTAGATAAAAAAATTATGAACGTATCATACGTACGTATAACAGGATTTGATGTCTAGGATAATATTAAAATGCGCGGATTGGAGGCCGCTTCGTTTAAGCTTCACGTTGGCAGAAAAAAGAAAGGTATAATAGTATTAAGACACTCAGCTCTCCGCATTTTTCCTTTAAAAACAAATACAAGAACTTCGTGTTGACTGGCGGAGTTCATATCAGAAAGGAGGGAAATGAAAATACTTAATAGATTCCCCCAGGTGGTATCTAACTTACGACCATCAAGTTTACAGTCAGACGTTGTTTCACTGCGCTCAACTGCACTGCAGTGTACCTCAAAAAAAAAGAGTACCTTATTATGATTAACCATATAATATACATTGTCATATTGTTATAATGCTGGATACGACACAAAAAAATTATTATGAATATTTAATCCACTTATTTTATTAGAAGCGTGACAAAGCGCTTCTTTTAATAAACGTATTATTAAATATATTAAATTCACAGTTTTAACGCCAAGTTGAAAGGAAACGTTACAAATATTTAAATATACTAGAGGACTCGTTTACGCGGGAAATACGCGTTGCCATAGCAACGTGTATGCCACTTTATACAAGAGTTATATTGTTAAACATGGTAGAGTGTGTGATGTTTTATTTATTGATTTAATGTACTTTATAAGCATTATTATTGAAAAATAGTACCGTTCTACACATAAACTATACGAGTAAGTGTGCCAAATTTCATACTCCTCCTTCCACGTAATTTTCGTAAAGATGAGTCCAAAGATTTTGGTTCACGCATCAATATATAGATTTTAAGGTATTTTTGTATTGTTTTTACTAAATTAATAAAAATATGTCTATTTATTTTAAATTAAGACTATATAGAAATTTAATCTACTAGCAGCGTTCTTGGCGTTAAGATCCAACACTCACGCGAAAAATAGAGGGCGAAGTGTCTTGACACTAGGTTCTCTCTACCTACACAGCTATGTGTATTTATTTATTTATTTATTTATTTATTTATTCATAAGCCATGCGATTACAAAACTATTATTCATTTAAATACATGAGCTAGACAGTCACAAAAATATTACTGCCGGTGCTTAAATTAGGTTTACCCTGTGCTATAAGCACCGGCTACATTCCAGTGTCAAGTAAAGTGATTGGACAAACATTATAGTTATTTATATGTGAAGCTAATAATATATTAAAAAAACAAGACATATATATATTAAGTAAATTTAAAATTTAACAATGTTATTTAGTTTAGACCTAATTTGGCAATTTAACATTAAGTAGTTAATGTATGTGTTCCTGTGAAGTATGTGTGTGTGCGCGTGTGTGTGTGTATGTGTATGTGAAAAGTGTGTGTGTGTATATGTTAAATTAAATCCTAGATATTTATGTAATGGAACTTCAAAACTTCATTTGATGATCTTAATCATATTCTCAGTTTCGTCATATGACAGTTTTAATAACCAATCCGTAACAATACGTTTGCACTTATATTTATTTCTTGGTTGTATATTGAGTATATTATTTAACCGATTAAATAAGAAGCTACCAAGAAAGTAGTAAAATCGGTGGCTAAAAAAGCTCTTGCATACATTAGTACTCTGCACTCGGTATTTTCGTATCGAACGGATTTTTGCAGAAGACGAGAAACTTTCTTTGGAGTTCTCAGAGTGCTGCCTCAAAATTATCTGCAGAAGAAATAGTTGACGGACGGTAAGAACTTCGCAATATTCATAGAGTTCTTTCGTTGGGAAATGATACTCTTTTCCTGTTGCTACCTTTAATACCGCTCTCTGCGCCCGCTCGAGCTTCAGCAATTTGCTTCTGTGAGCACCACCCCAGGACGATATGCAATAGCTAATCAATGACTGGCACAAGGCAAAATAGGTCGTTTTTAGAACTTGGGGCTACGCCACGTTTCTTAATTGTTTAAAAATATATATGAGTTTACGAATTCTACTTGACAACATATCTATGTGAGGGACAAAAGTGAGATTTTCATCCAAAATAATACCCAAATACCTTATGCTGGACACTCTGTGTATAGTAGGGCACCCACAGCTATCCTGATTTTGGAGATGATTATGGGCAATGATAGAAGGTTTTGAAGAATCAAATCTTGGAGGATTTCTTATACTGAAAGTTACATACTTGGTTTTGTCAACATTTAATGAAAGTCCATTGTCAATTAACCAGTTTGTTACCTTTGTAAAGCCTGCCTGGGCAGCCTTGAACGCATGATGCCAGGTGTTTCCAGTAAACACTAATGCAGTGTCATCAGCAAAAGCCACAATTCTACCGTTTTCCATGTTTATATTGCATAATTAGTTGATGTAGGTTATAAATAGAGTTGGTCCAAGGATACTGCCTTGCGGCACTCCGTGTTCCAGTGGCAAATCGTCACTACAAAATTCTCCAATTTCAACACGTTGGGTTCGATTCGTAAGGAAGTTTTGGTAAAGTTTTAATTCTCCACTTCTGACACCAATGTTCTCCAATTTAGAACACAGTTTGGGGATAGAGACTGTATCGAATGCCTTTGCTAGATCCAAAAATATTGTGATACATTTATCTCCCTTATTTAAGGCAGTAACGATATGGTGAGTAAGGTCATGGACTGCATCGTTCGTAGACTTTCCATTCCGAAAGCCGAATTGTCTGGAGGAGAGGAAATTATTTTTCTCTAAATAGTTTTTGAGACGGTTGTTCATAATTTTCTCAAAAATTTTGGACGTGGCGGGCAGTACGGAAATGGGACGGTAATTGTTGAAGCAATCTCTTTCCCCTGATTTATATATTGGATGCACTAGTGATTTCTTCAGCAGATCCGGAAAGATGCCATTCGAAATACTCAAATTAAGAATGTGTACCAGTGGAGGTATTATAACGGTTTTGTATATTTTTAGAAAATTACACGAGATCTCGTCAATACCCACCGCACAATCCGTACGTAAGGACTTTATTAATTCCTCGACCTCTAACTCCGTAGTGTATGGAAAGCCAAGAGATTTACAGCTACGAGTTGTTGATGCTGAAAATGCAGTTCCAATTTGAGATTGTAATACCTTATCAGCTATATTTTTGCCAATACCAACAAAGTACCTATTTACCCTGTTTACAGACTCATAGGGTGAACCGTTTTTGAGTAGATCAAAAGGCACTGTGTTATTTTTTTTCGTGTTCGTAACTTCTTTTATAACCTTCCAAATTTTTTTTGGGATTTGACTTTGCTTTCCCAAATCGTTCTTTTTCATATTGCATTTTTAGATTTTTTATTAAGTTGGAGCAATAGTTTCTATATCTCTTATATGTTATCTGAATTGTATTATTATTAGGGGACCTCTTCATTTTTTTGTACATTCTATCTCTGTTTCTCATACATCTCAAGACACCTGGTGTAATCCAGGGCTTGAGGATTTGAAGTCTATGTGGGACGGCATATGTTTTTGTACATAATTTTAAAGCTCTAGTTAAAGAGTTCTTAAAATAATCAAAGGCTAAGTTTGGGTCTGGGCTACTGTATACATATGAAAAGTCTATTTTATTTATTTCTTTTTCTAGTTCTTGATAATTTACTTTAGTCTTAGTTACGTTTAAATTCTTTATCTTCATGTTATTCAGAGCTAAAATTACCGCATTATGATCAGTTACAGTTGAGTCAAGTACTATAGACGTTGCTGTTAATTTGGTTTTTATTAAAACATGATCAAGGCACGTGGTGTCATTTCGTGTTGCAAGGGTATGAGCGGGTAATAACCCATGGCTCGCTGTAAGGTTGAGGTAATCAAAAGCGTCATTACTGTTATTTTTATCGGATATATCTATATTTATATCACCAATGACTATTAGATTTTGGTAAGAAGAATTGCTAGTAAGAGCTTTATCTAGAGAGCATAGAAAGTTACTAGTGTTTCTAAAAGAAGGTGGCCTGTAAATAGCAAGAATACACATACAGTTAGCAATACTTATCGAAAGACAATTAGCATCCAAAAAATCGACTTCACGTACAAAGATGCTTGAAATAGTTTTTTTGACATATATCACAACTCCATCACTTCTGTTAATTTTTTATTAGTATAGTAATAATCATAACCATCTATAAAAGGAATATAGGGATTACATGTTAACCAACATTCGGTAAGAATAATGAGGTCCTGTTCTATAACAATTCTGGCAAGTAATGTTTGCAGACTTGACATATTGACAGTGATACTTCTTATATTTTGGGTTAGAATTCTAAAACTGTTTTCGCCAGAAGGAACAAGATCTTTACAGTCTTCCGGTTCACAGATATAAGAATCAGAAATCTTTATCTCATCAATCATATTTATGCAATCAAGCATCATTTTTGCCAGCTAATTTAGGATGCACCTTCTGTGTGACACTGCATTTGCTATAACTATGAACATACCCGTATACTAACCTTCTGCAAGCAAGAAAGTTATTTTTGCCGTAAATTAGAGTAATTATTAGAGTATTTATTGAAGTTTTTTTTGAAGCTATGTGTAAAAGACTAAAGCTCTTTCTACCAGCCTCATTGTAAATGTGAAAGTTTAAATATTCATCTGTCACTTTAGGCTTTTTTCGTTCAGTGACATAATATTCTTACTTTCTTTTATGTTAGTAGGTGATTATAAATGCATATAATATAGGCTTATATTATATGCATAAAACTGGCTAGTTATATGGCGACAATGGAACCTTAATCAACTTTATCTGTAATCTGTAAGCCGAGATGTCGGAAAATCTATCATATACTGTTACATACATATCAAGATTGTCAACTGACGAAATCGTGCCTTGAGTATTAAAAACTTATTATAATATGTATTATAATGTAGAAGATTTAATTTCATATTCAAAATATGAAATGTCAGATTTTATCTTAATAAGATATCTATTGTACACTAATAAACAAGAGAATAAAACATTATAACGATCTCTTTGAAAGCTTAGAAAATTTACCCGACTTCAAAAAGGGAGGAGGTACTATGTTCCTCGCCTATATTTTTTATGTATGCCCCTCGAATTTTCCATCAATTCTAATAAAAAAAATTTATATGAAAAAGTGTACTTCTGACCGTCCGTTTATCACCATGTCAGGTTCTAATGATGAGATGCCTGGCAAAATATATACTGAAGTTATAACTACTATTCATAAGTATAATTTTTAGTCGATTTCAATAAAGTACTGTTACTAAAAGTTTCTTGATTTCTCAGTGATTTCACATTTTTAAATTTCAAAGATTTGATTAGTAAGTTTTTTATGATATATTCAATATAAACTTATATGCCATGCACAGATTAATAAATAAACTATAATATTTAAAATCTGTTATTTTTGGAGTATCTCCCATACAGCAGGGTAGATAGAGGGAACCTGGTTCTAAGACACTCTGTTCGCCTCTCTTTCAATTTTTCGAGATATTGCATTTTAAGTGGCGTAGCGAAGAAAGTGAATATACCAAACAAAAGTTATTAAAATTAATTGTATTAAAATATCGGAATAGAGCCCTATCGTTAACAAGTTATAAATATAAAATATTAGTTATTGTTAAAAAATCACTTTATTTTCGTTTTATTTATTGTATTTTTTTTAATAAATTATTATTATATTATATTTTTTATTATATTATATTTTATTACCTAGAGGCGATCTGTTGAAAAAGAGGCAGCTTATTTATTTATTATATTTTAATTTAAGTAATAGTGCTACAATGTAAAATAATAATTGAAGGTGCAATCATAAACTCATTCACCAGCGTCGTTAGCGTTACACATATATTAGTAAAACTTATTACAAATTTTATTTATCCGTTAATACATAAACAAGTATACAAGTTAGATTATGTAAATTGGAACATTGTTTTTATATATTAAATAACAGACCGCAGTCACATTTACAGATTGATCTCTTAAATAATATATTGATTTTTAATAAATAGATTAGAATTTTTTAAATTAATATACAATCTGCTTCTTAATATAATATTATAATAACACATAATTATTTTTATACAAATATACATTTATTTATAACTTTGCTTTCTTAGTGCTTCTAGGTAATACCGTTTAATTATATATTTTAGATTTTTGTGTGTTATTATGTTTCGTACTGATACCTAATGGAAGCCTATTGATTAGTTTAGGTATGGCATATTTTAATGATCTCTTGCCATACATATCGCAATATTTTGGCAATAAAAGCTAGGCTCGCTTGGACTTGGACTTGGACTTGGAAGCTGTTGTACGAGATCATGAGGAAAGGAAACCTTGCTTACAATTTCTGTCTCCCTGATAAAGGATAAATTTATAATATATATTTATAATATTTTTATTAAAATATTAGTTGTCAACATTATTTCTGTTTCCCGCCAGGTGGTCCTAAGAAATTGGTCCTAAGATATTAATTTTTTATAATTTACAAGCAAAATAATGTGTAGGAAGTGATATCACTTCAAAAGGGTAATAAATTTTACTTCATACTATTAATTGCGGCGTCCTTCCAATTTATGATTCTAATTAATATAGCCTACTCGATAAATAGATAAAAATTATCGTATACATAATTAACGGTTTTGATTAACGCAGCTGTTTTAATAGAAATTGGAAGCTATTAATTATATTTATATTTCATAAATAAAAAATGACGTCTAAAAAATACTAAACTAAATTAATGCAAAAAAGATAATAGGTTAAAATATTAATAATTTTAAAACACTGTAGTGTACACATTTTAAATCATATACATTTCTATTGTCGAAGCTTTTATCTTTCAGTCTGGAATTCTAAATAATAATCTAATTCAGAAAACAGAAGACTGCGACGAAGCTCTTAGAGGAAGCCAAATTTCATTCAAAATAAATCTAAGATGAGAGCTCGTTGGACCTCGCGCTTTAGTACCTCCATATACATATCTAGTTGAAAATTGGTATGTAAATAGAATAATATGGTTGACGGCTCGGACAGGGTTTCGCCAGGACACTTAACATGTTTGCAACGAGTTCTTTTTAGTTTTCTAACAAGTTTCTCGCAGTCTCGTTTCAAGTGGGCGAAATCTTCAGTTACTTACGAAGTTTTAGTTGTATGTTAGCGACATGTGCGGTCGAAATAGTTGACAGTTTCAGACATTACGGTCGTTATATTGAAGAGTTAGTGGATGTGGATAGAATTTTATCAATAAATGAAAAATATTTTTTTTTACTCGGCAGCCTTGTTTGCTAGGAAGGCTGGCTTAACTTAGTGATAATTTACTTATTGTTCAATGTAAGAGATACATGGGCCTTGGCTTGGGAATAAATGCTTGTATTCAAGTGTTGTGGGTTTGAGACCCCAAAAATCTTAGGATTGATAGTAAAAAGTTTCTAACCATCTTCTGCATTCAAAATTGAATGTTTTTGTATTTCAATTACCTCTCGGATCATTTTGGGACTATATTTGTTTCCCTAGCGCAGCGAATATGAGGTTTATCAATATTAACTTTCATTATCAATATTAAAAATTTTAACTTTCTTTAAAATTACCACACAACTATATGTTGTAATAATTTAAAAAAATATTTGTGTATACATGAATAAATATTTAACTTTCACAATGCAACGTGATGAGATCACAGTCAGTATTTACATAAGAAAAATCTTTATATACCTCAGGTAGGATATTAAACCAATAACTGAATTTTCAAAATCTGAAATCCAAATACGAAGAAAACCTGTTAGCGAAATTGCTGCTATTCAATCAGGTCTGCAAGATGGCAAAGATAAATGAAATTATGCTGGATCTATTTTCTGATTCACCCGATATTTTTATTGAAGAATATTTCATAATGTTTAGTTTTTATTAAGGAGGGAAGGAGGTATAAAATTATAACATTTGCAATATTTTTTAAATTTGCGAATACATAAATTTTGTAGTGGAAAAAAATTTCAGATGAAGTGCCCCTAGATGGAGCTGCAGCTAATCCTATATCACATAATCGAGTCAATCAACAAGTGATTCGCTATAGACTAGTCGACTTCTTACGAGATTTGATTGATATCCATTTTGCTCTACCTCACCAATAGATGGCGCTAGTATAGCACATAACCAAAATAAAAACACCAAAGTGTTTTAACTGTTTCCTAACTTTATTAGGACTCTTCTTAGTGTAAAAGTTTTCTATGATGTTTAATTTTAAATAAACCATGAATGAATAGTGAGCCCATAGTTGCGCAGCACAGGGTCCTTAAAACGAAATGTCTCGAAATGCGCATAGCGTGGAGCGCAGTGTTTTAACACTAGGTTTACTCTTCCTACCCTGGTATATGCGGGATACAACGTGAAACTAAAAACATACTGAATGAATAGTTCAGTAGCACTAAAGTAGTTTCAAATATAATATAATTAATAATATAAAACTAATTGAAAAGCCCATAACAGTGATAAACATGTAGATAAATCACAATAGTACGATGTAATTCCTAGTTTGACCCGCTAACTTACTTAGCAGGGGTAAGGGCGAATGACGCACTTAGCGCCTTTGAGATGATGTCATTCTCCCGCCGCATTGCTTCTTTGCTTCTTATATCATACAGGTATACATATCTACGTTATTTTTTACCGTATAATGAAAATAATGAATAATTAGGAGATTTCTTTGATAAAAATAATTAAATAAGACGTTGATTTTGGACATTTAACAAATAATGTGGTTAATCCCTAAGGATATTGATATTACATCAACCAGCCTGGATATGAGACCATAATGAGAAGATTACTAATACTTACTATATACTTGCTTACTAATAATATAACAAGTATTTTTTACTTTTGAGACAATATCGTATAATGGGACGGAGGGTTAAAGTATCACAAGGGGAAATATTAGAGCAAAAGCTCGTTAATGCCACATTTTGCTTATTTTATAAAAATCTAAGTTTACTAACGAATACCATGGGCAGTAAGTACATAAAATAAACATAAGCGAGAGCTCGTTTTGATAAATTATTATTTAATATAAAATTATTTACAAAAAGTGTATTCATATTTTCAAATATGCAGTGACAGCTGATTTTATCTCTGGGTATCGCAATTTACCTATGTAAATTGTAGCATAAAAGTTGCAGTAGCAAATCTTGTAAATAGTAAAAAGTAAATATTATTCTAGTTATTCTGAACCATAGTAATAACATAATATATTAAATATGAGCGTTTGGAGACAACATCGTATATGATCCCTATCTCGGCTTTAACTACAATTAAATTATTGTTATGATTGTAAACTGTTACGACCTGCGATTAAAACTAACCACGAATCAGTTGTAACGCAAGTAATATTTGGAACAAAAGCATTACGTAGCTTTATAGCTAATATCGCCTATGATGAAACGTTAAGGCGGCATTAGAATAACCCTTACTTCTGGTCGTAATCCTAATAGTACCTAAGATTTTAATAGCAAAAGGCGTATATTTGAATGCTGGAATAAACACACCCCTTCCAAATGGCCAATTCTGTTATGGATCGGGCTATGAAGGTATAAAATGTGTATTTTTCAAATGGATTTTTGAGTGCCTCCAGCTTTGATAGCCGAAATCTAAGTGTTCGAATTTACTGACGCGTCGAACGTAGGGTGGGTTTACATTCTTTTTACTTTTATTACTTTTAGAGACTGTGACAGTAAAACTATATTTAAATACCTTTCTAGTTAAGTATTTTTATTATTATAATATAATCGCCTTGTGATTTATAATAGCAATTACGTACTTATACACGACTCGCATTTCTTGATAAGAAAAATATTTTGGATGTAAAAAAAAAATACTTAACACTGTGGGCGGAACTCAACACCGCACCGTTTCTACTATATCGGGAAATTGAAAATAATTAATTCACCACGCTACTATGGTGTTATTTTGACTTATAATTTACGAATAAGTCAATATTTTATGATTTAAGAACCTTAACGTTATTAATTACGTGTTATACATTGAAGATATTATTTTTGTACATTTCTGTACATACATATATATATTTTACAATTCGCCGTGTTTTTTTTTATATATAGTAAGCTGATCTGTGTATAAGAGGTAGTGTAAAGTTATTGGTCTCGATACATGGAACACACAAAAAATATAAATAAAATAATAATACATATATAAGTAATAGAACTTATAATTCTGAATAAAAAAAATCTTTAAAAGAGTGAATCTGCGTGAGATTTATTGATAAACTTTTCAAAATCGTTATTTTCCCACATAGCACTATAAACTTCAAAGCTTCCATACATTGTATCTGTCTGCCAAATCACTCTTCGAAATGGTCTTATTAATTCCCCTTTATGTCGCTGCACACTCGCGTGCTCGTATAAGCGATTTACGTTGAGTTTACAGCGGCAGGTTTCTTTATGCTACTATAAAGTAGTACCGAAAGTACCCAAACGTAATATGGCTTTAATTGTCGACTACGCACCTGATATCTCAAGTAATTAGATGATTATATAGAACAGATAGATAAATTTCGAAAACTGGCGTAATATTAATATTATTGTATATGTAGCACATTATTTTATTATTTAATGAGATTTTGTCGTTATAACCTACTTAAAGTTTAAATATTAAGTTTAATAAACCTTTAGTAAAATGTTTCTTTTTAATATACTTTTTAATATTCACTACAGATATTTGTAAAAAATTGGTACATACAATTTCACTATTATTTTTTTTCTTTGATGTTACTCAAAATAAGACTTTGATGGCTATATTTTGCCTGATTTATTCCTTAGGAGTCCAGTCAAAATATCCTTAAAAATATTTATTACTTGTAAATAGTATTAATCATAAGCTCATCGTTGAGTTTCAATACTCGCAATAGTCTAAAGCTTATAGAAAGTGGACACCGTTATGATATAAATATTTATATAAATATTTATAAATAGTAAAAATTATAAATATTTTATACTTATAATTAATAAGTAACTTTTTTTTAATAAAGTACCTCAATCAATGTTTTGTGTTACAAAGCTCTTTACAAAATTAATTTTCAATAAATAAAAGTGCCTTCGATTTTTCATAGACGAAAATTCCCAAATAATATCTTTCTAAATAACTTCGAGCGTTGAGTAAAGCGTCGCCAACAGCCATCTAACTTCAATAACCTACGAGATGCGCCTTTTGATGTTCCAAACTCGTATGATATTAAATAAACTCTATTATATGGCTTTCTTTATTTTTATTTCTCAAACCCTAAGTATGTATTGACTGATCTCGATAAGGCCGAATGCTTTTTAAATTAAGTCGCCATTTCATTAAGGGTAAAGTTTGTTTACGTTTAAACCCTTATCTCCTGAATGGTTTAAAGGGAAATAATCTAATCACTTTTTCGTGATGTTATGTCACAGTGATATTTGGCGTCACTCGCAGTAATTTCTCTTGCATTTTATTGTGTTAATTTTAATAATAATTTTACCTCTACCACTATGATTCGAAAAATAAAATGAAACATAAATTATATTATTTTAATATATTGTACATGTAAATTTTTTTAACTTAATAAACGCACATGTTACTTGATTGTGTTGATTTGTTTAACTGTTTTTTTCTGTACTTCAAGAGGTTGTTGTTGAGACGTGGATATATGATATTAATTTCAGCTTCATACATCCACGTTATTTTGGAAAAATTGTTTTGACAGACGGACAGACAGAGAGACGGACATCCTTCAAAGCATGTCTTAATTATGTAATAATGTTTAGTTTATCAGTTCTTAGAAGCTCTCTGACGACCTAGCTGAGGATAATGGGTAAAGCTAAACAAATCTAAAACTACTTCACGAAAAAAACATATGACATATTTTTGTAAAACATGCGAAAGTTTGAATGAGAAATATGAATGAATGAATAAATAATATGTAAGTTAAGGTTCATCAAGCGATTTGTCTGCACAAAATGTTTCCTTCGGTCTATGTTTATTTGGAATATAATATATCTGATGCAGTTTTTCAGATAATTATTATTAGGGAAAACTATATCGAAATTGGTTCAGCCCTTTTCATTTCATTTCAGTGAATAGGTATACCAACCAAATGATGTTAAAAAAATTTGGCACTGTTCTAATACAGTACTTATTAAATTACAGAGTATTCCTATGTTATTATTTATATTTTCTTATCTTAAGTTCTTTTCGATTTCAATTTATTACGAAGTTAGGGAATAAATTGATGTGAGTGGTAAAGTTTAGTTAATTTGCTTTTTTATATTAGTCTGCGGACGCAGCAACCGATCATTACCGGTCCATTTGCGAGGGCGACAGGAGTTAGTTAAACATTGACATTAAATAATGACTTCTATTTCCGTCAATCAGTATGAAATAAAATATCGAGAGATCGCAACCTTTAATTTTAGTAAAAAATTATAGTAAAAATTTTATAAAGAAAATTGAAATAGCAGTTTAATTTGATGAACAGGAACTATAAAAACATCAGACCACTTCGCGCCCTAATGTAATTTTCTTAGTAGCTACGTCAGTGCTTCCTTATAACCGATATTTTTTATTCTATTATATTTTTAAAATATACAAATCAATAAAACATGTGTATGATCATATCATCTTCTTCTTCTTCTTCTCCTTCTTTTGCCTGGCATTACTCTCGGCTTCGTTTGTCAGGATCTGCCTTCTGATTAAGCTTACTCCACTTTGCTCGGTCTTTAACATCCTCAGTAGATAATCTATTGACTCTCATGGTCTACGTCACGACATCCAGACATCGCTTCCTTGGGTGTCCGGGTGGTTTAACTCCAGGGACAGGCCAAGACATCCACCTCAGCATCTTCATCTCCGTGACGTGAAGGTCCTTAGTGTGCCGAGATAATGCTGGCCAACATGCCTGCCAAGGCCGACTGCTGCCGGCCAACTACTGCCGTATAAAAGAAGCTGGCCCAGGCAACGCTTATGGATATATCATATGGATATCGTGGTCAATGCCTCCAGACTCATGCATAATGGATCCAAGGTACCTGAACTTCTCCTACTTAATGGCTGGCTCAGGCCCGATATGGTGCTCAAGTCCTGGTTCCCGCAAGCCATATACTCGGTCTTCGACATATTTAGCTTAAGACAACAGTCCTCAAGCGCACCCTTCCAGGCGTTGACTTTACGCTCCAGTATCAGTAGGTTCTCGTTAATGAGTACTATGTTATCGGCATACATCATCAGCCATGGAGACTAACCTTGGATGTGGCTCGAGACAGTATACTGAGCGCTGAGCCCTGGTGAACCCCTACTGTAATCGGGAAGGGCTTGGAGTCGCCAACAGCGGTCCTAACCACTGAAGCGGAGTCGTTATATATATATATCTCTGATAACCTCAATATAAGCTTCAGGGATCCCCTTGGATCGCAACATCCACCAGATACACTGACGTGGCACACAGTCTAAGGCCTTCTGTAGGTCTAAAAAGGCCACATGCGGAGCTCTCCTTTTTCCCTGTAAGCCTTCATCAAAGTTCTGAAGGCAAAAATGGCCTCCATAGTGCCTGATCCTGTTTGAAACCCATACTGAGACTAAAAGACAGTACACTCTCGGTGGAGCCTGTGGACGATCATGCACTAGAAGAGCTTCCTGGTATGGCTCATAAGCTTAATGCCCCTTTAACTTTCGCAATCTTGAATACTGCCCCTTCCTTTGTAAATAGGAATAACAAAACTGTGCCGCCACTGATTTGGCATCATTCCAGTATTCAAGATATGGTTAAACAGATCAGTAAGTATAAGCACATCAAGAGAACCCAACGATTTCCACGCCTCGATCGAGATGTCGTCAGGTCCTACCGCTTTTCCGCTCTTCATGCGTCGAAGACAATTACGAGATTCGTCAAGGGTTATTGGAGCAACAAGTCCGAGGTGAAGTGTAATCCAGGAGGAAGTCTACAACAGTGCTGAGTTTTCGGTAGCTCCTTAAAGTAGTTGTTCCATTTCTCCTTCACAGAGCCATGATTACAAAGCAACGTGCCCCGAGAATCTCTGACGCAGAGACATTTTGTAATATCCTGCGTCGCTTTATCTCGGGCACGAGCCAGTTTGTATATGAGCTTCTGCCCCTCCACAGTTTCAAGTTGATCGTATAATGACGACAGACTTTAACTGTGGGCCCTGGCTACAGCGCTTTTGCTGGCATGTTGTTGTATGTTGCATGCATCTGTCTTCAGGAGAGTTGGAGTGTCGAATCACCCCCTGCACCTGGTCATTCCGCTGCCATGTCTCCCTGTCGATGACACGTCCACCCTTAGTAATGCTAAGAACTTGCTTGCCCACTGCAATAATTGCTGAATGAGCTCGATCCCAAGCAGCCTAAACGATCTTGGTGTTAGTCAGAAAATTTTGACTCCCCACCTATGCCAGGAAGTAGGTCTGCATCGACCCATTTAACAACCACCACTTGATCCTGGGCTTGCGTTTCTCAGCTACTTTCTTTTTCGGGGTAACATTATAGTCCATGACAAGGAGACGATGTTGGGCCGTCAGGCTCACACCAGGAATTACCTTACAATTGGTCATCGTGCCTATATGACACCGTCTAGTCAGCAAATAATCAATTTGAGTGGAGTGAGACCCGCTCTTATACGTTATAAGGTGCTGAAGTTTCTTTTGGAATCACACGCAATGGAGGTGCTCAGAATATTTTCTCCCTCTGCATTGCGAAGACCATATCCATAAAGGATCCAAGGAGTTACAACTTACAGTTTAGACTGTTTTGTTACCATATTATTTCCTTAATGGCAAAATAGTAAACGTTACTTAAAATTAAATAAACTTAAATATATATATTTAAGGAAAAGTTACTTTGATAAAATATATGGGGATATATCATGGGGATTTTACATTACATACTTTTTATCGATATCTGAAATTATACTTCTATAATTATAATTATATAATAGTATAATAGTTAGCTAATATATATATATATATATATATATATATATATATATATATATATATATATATATATATATATATATATATATATATATATATATATATATATATATATATATATATATATATCAAGTCCATGAATCATCCATGAATGACATACGTTAATTATGTACATGTATAGCTATTGCGCCGAACTTTTAATTCGCTGTCTCTAAGAATCGAGAACCAAAACAAGTTGATTGAGAAAATTATCCGAAATGGGGGTCATTTATAAATGAATCGTTGTAAAGACAAACAAGTGCGTGCTTAAGGTTGTCGATTTAAAAAATATAGCGAATGGGAAATATTTACTAGCAATATGTTCAATAGTTCACGAGGTGGTGGTGGTAGTTCTTTTGTTATATTCGAATAATCAATAATTATTAATTTTTATACACTTTACAGATATGAAGGTTTTTGCTAATATTCTAGCATTAATCGCATATGCTATATGCCCTTGCAACTTCTCTACAAATTCACTAAATTATACAGTAAAAATATATAGTATGCTTGCTCACATGCATATAATATAAAAATATTGCATATCTGTAACAAATTCATGAAAAAAATGATAGATATTTACAAAATATGCTTTAGCAACGAATAAAAACTAGACATTTTATAATTGTGCCACAACGTCCTTGTCATATTGATATAAGTACTTAGTAGCAATACATGTTTTTTAATCATATCTTTGTATATGAAGAAACAAAGAACTGGGAATTCTTTTTCCCGATATTGACTCATAGCCCTAACTAAATTCGCTTGGCTTTTACCAGTGATATATCACACTGTTCGATCTGCGACGACGCTCGTTTGTATCAATATAGGAGCTCTTTGAAAAAACCTTTTAGCAAATATATTGTATAGTCCTCGTTAATTTCGAACTTATTCATTAATTTTGAGTTTCCAATTATAATAGTAATAGGAGTAGTAACTGCCCTGGTTTTTTTGGTGTGATGTATCTATATGAATTTGCTATGAAATATTTCTTATTTATTTATAGAGTGAGGCAGAGGGAGGGAGGGATAGAAAGCTATTGCCAATATCTACATGAAATTTTATTACATTATCAACTCATAATGAATTTTGTTATCCTGGCCTAGCCTTGTTGCAGGGAGAGGAATTCTGTGTTCGTGACACAGGTAGAGGCTAACGTAAAGTAACCTATATTATATATTATACTTCTAACTCTTACTTCTATCTCGTATAAATTTACTCTAAGCCTATTCCTGGCCACTTTGTTGGTAAGTTCGAAGTACTTGCTTTCTTTAATATCATTGAAGGGATTCTAAGCTTATAGAGTAAAATAAAATATTAGATCTTGATGATGATTGAGCAAAGTTTTCAGAGACTTTATAATGTTTCTAATATGTCCAATTTAAAAACTACCGCTTCGGAGTTTATAGAAGCGCTTTGTGCATCATTTTAAAGTCCAGGATTATATTTTCCAGACATAAGCTGTAGCATTTATGAGGTTTAGTTCCTCATCCCTTCCTTTCACATACTGATTTAATCTTTCGCTCTCTGTTTGTATCAGTATTGCGAAATAGTCGAAATCATTCTTAAACTAAATCCGATAGCACTATTTTTAATACGATTATACTGATGGAAAAAATTTACTTTACGTTAGTCACCTATATTTGTATTTGCTGCCAATTCGTCCGCGTGGTCAAATAGAAAATACTACAAATTGTGTATGACAAATGAGCGGTTACATTTAATTGTTAGAATCCAACTTATTTGTCTGAACACTAGGGAAACGTTGTCGTGACAACATCTGGAACGAATAAAAGCGGAAATAAAATAATGTCATGAATATTATTCCCAGGACAAGTCTGTCAACGTGCGAAGAATAAAATATGTTTTACTTTCAAATTTAAATTCAGCTTCAGCATGAAGATTATCCTGTAACAGAGTAGACAGATGGAACCTAGTGTCCAAATGCTCATTCCTTTTCGTTTTCTGTCTGACTTCCGAGTTAATTTAAGTTAAAAATTGTGTTAAGTTTCCATAACTCAACACTACCCTTTGAATTATTCGACATCATCCCTAAACTAAATCCAATAGCACAATTTGGACCCGATGGAAAAATGTTACTTTACGTTAATCACCAATATTTGTGTTTGGGAGTCTGTCCTGTCTTGCCAAAGCTGTAAAATGAAAATAATTTAAATATAATCATTCAGTTTATAGTTTAATAATTTTAAATCACAATAATTAGTGACATTTTAAGCGATAAGTTACGAACAAATTGACAATAGGGATGCCAATGTTCACAATATTTTTTTTTTTAGTGGTATTTTTTTAGTGACCGTTACATTATGATATTTAAATAGTTTCATTTGAATATGCGTAATTTTTGCACATTCTTATAACTACCCTATCCAATTTATAGTATGTATATAAATAAAACATAATATGTAAATAGAAAAATTATTAACAGATTATAGTTAAGGATATCGATCAATCTTCCCGACTGCGTTGCAACAGCTTGTATTATTTTTGCCAAACCTTAACGTAAACATTTTGGTAAATATTGATTTTAAGCATACATATAAAAAATATATATTATCGTCATAAATCAAAAGCGCACGCCGCGCCGGTGTAAAGCGTTGGCCACTGATCATAAATAATATTAAGGAGCCATCGATAACATCTTGACACCTCGTAGGACGATAATCTTTGAGTCTCTGCGATATTTCAATATTATCGTGACATTCCTAACTTTTACTGTAAGTGTGAATATTTTTTATATAAATCTCATTATAGAAGATATTATGTTTAAAATATTATTTTGTAAAATTTTCTTTTTCCAAATTAAATCGCAGCACAGTATAGTACTCCATATCACACAAGAAAACCTGAAAGCAAGGTGTGGCATAGCTAAGGAACAATACAATTAATTTTGTAAACGACAAAATGCTAGTTAATATGAAATATTCATTCATCATTATAGATATTCATATTTATCAGATATTCATCATTAATCAATAATGATAATAATTATTAATATAAAATCAACAATGTAATAAAATAAAGTAATATGATAATCATTAGTTTTATTAATTGCCCAAACAATAATAATTGAATTAAATAATTGGTTTTCCCATACATCGATTGGTATTCACAAAAGATTACACATATGAAACATTTTTGTAAAATCTTTAGTTTTCCCTGTTTAAAAATATTTTTAATTAAACCCTTGAACAGGAAGAAATGCGTTAGCATTCGTCGTTGTTTTTAGCTTTTGAAAATACATGGTTGAAAACCCCAGTGTGTGACTTATCTATATATTAATTAATACGTGAAGCAAAATCTTTAGGCCTATTTTTACGGAAAGCATGAAATTTGGCACATTTATAGTTCATGAGTAGGAGAAGTATAGAACGCTAATATTTTCAATAATAATGCTTACAGTTCATCATAAATTAAACATTACACACTACCATACGTTTAACATAACTTTTGTATAAAGTGACATACACGTTGCTATGGCAACGCGTATTTCACGCATCAACGGGTCCTCTAGCAAGATATAATTCAAACATAATATTTAATATTATATAGCACTTGGATTTAAAACATTACGACAAATTAAACAAAAAAAATATTTACATAATACTTTGAAATTGAAATTTGTAAAACATATTAGTTGGAGCATCTTATATTTGATTGGCTACATAATCTTAGTTTATGTGTGATTACATAGTATTAAATACTATAGTTTAGTTGTAACACATGCATGCACAGCTACAGCTGCTATTTATCAGTGCTATTTTCTTTCATAACTAGACTATAATCAAATGACGACAGGAATTGGGGAGACGAACACAATTAGCAGACGAGACATGAAAGTTAATGAGGTTAATCCTTAAGCGAATTCCGAAGGAAATTGCGTCCTACTTTCAAACGAATTGCATGATTGGCCATTGGGTCGATTAGCGAATTGAGCTTTTCGATATCGAACACGTGACCGTTTTGATAGCGTATATGTTTACGTAAACATTGTATTTTATAATCTTAGTTATATATTCTATAATATATATAACGTATGTAGTAAAAGATAGCTAATAACAAAGTAAAATCAATCTTGCTTTGATGAATTATATTTACCTAAGACTATTATTATATTAGGTGTAATTTGTTGTAATTTATTTAAATTATGTGCGACATAGTCCGCAACTATTATATTTTACAATATATCCGGTTTATACTTATCTTATGAATGTTCAATTATTAGTATATTATATCTTCGAAACTATTAATTTTAGATTTAAAACTATTACGAAGTTGTTGCTCAAAAAGTTAATAGATTCAATCCCCACTTGGGAAAGATTGTAATTAAATTATTTCCATCAAAAAGTAACAAAAATTTACATGTATGGTTTTTTTTAGCTTTACGCTTTAACGCATATATGTAGTAGAGTAGGCAGAGAGATCTTTGTGTTAACACACTCCGTTCTTCACTTTTCGGTCGAATTCAGACACTGCATGTTAAGTGGCAGAATTCAACGCCAAGCTTAGTCTTACCATCAGTAATTAATCTAACCGAGTGGGATTTAAACCCACAACTAGGTGCTGCCACGTCACGATGGCCTCGTGTAGTTATAATTTAAAAATATTACAAAAGCAAATAGTTATTTAAATATTGCGTATAAATATTTAATTATTTTTCTAAACGAATGTAGAGACAACACAAGCCAGTAAGGAAAATGTTGGTCGTAATTGTAATAGATCAGAAACTGGTAAGTCCGTTGATGACGTCGACTGTGCAAAGTAAGATCAGAATAAAAAATTGATTCTTTATTTTTTTGCTTTTTATTCTTGAATTATACATTTTGAACTTAGATTTAATGTATAAATAAGCTTACTTTTTATACATTTAAGCAATTTTATTATTAATTTAATATATTCTGTTTTATTTCATGGTTTATTTGTATGATGATTAGAAAAAAAAGCAACCTTAACCATTTTAAGCGTTTTTATAAGGATAGGATAGAAATATATGCTTTATGTCATATTGTAAGTATGTATAGGAAGTAGAGACAGTACATTATAAATTTAAAGTTTACCAAAACAGAATACAATTTACTAACCCAATATAAAATCCAAATATATATATTTAAATATGATAATAGTTAATAGAAAAAAAATGCTATTATCACAATTAAAAATATTGTTTATATGCTAACTGTACTTTAGTGATTATGTTTTTAACATATAAATATATTGCTATTGACCTTTAAGACCCAGTACAGAAAAGCAGGCGAGCAAGATATCTCGTCTCGAAGTCAATTAAAAAATAATCGTGTCATGTGTTGAGAAGCGTTACTGTGATAGCAATATAGTGTTATAAACATTCAAGATGATGCATATCAATTTAGTAGTAGGCTTTTTGGCTATTTTTATCAGCACCAGTCAGACCCAAGCACAGAAAGGTGAGCCATGTTTCGCATATATTGTTTTTTTCTTTATCTGTAATTCAATTTTTTTAAACGTCTCATCCGGATATGATGTTTCAATTGCGTAGTATTATAATAATTGTCAATTAATGAATTTAAAGGTTAAAGTTTGAGTGTAATTTATAAGATAACATCGTACATATATTTCACGTTGAAAATGTAATGTACATCATTATAGTTAATAGTTATTGTAATATTATTGAAATAAATAAAATAAGTATCTATGAAAAGTATTATTTCATATGTTATAGCGTTCTATAAATATTAAGACAATATATTATCAGTATACTATACACACTAAGTGCAAAGTGTATTTTTTTGTTACTTACCAAGTATAAAAAAATCCCGTCAAACGGCTTTACAAAAGTAAACATTGATATGTTTAGTTTGTACAGCTACATTATATATATAAGAGTCATAGCACAAGTTATAATGAATATAACAAACAGGTTTCGGACTTGATGATTTTCCTTATTTAAGGCAAAATTGGATAAAATGAGACAGAAAGACAAGAAGGCATTTAAATATAATACAATTGTTCAATCCTTTATAAATTTATTTATAAGACCATATGTTTATTAAATTAATGGTAATTTATAAAGTTTTTTAAGTTATTTAAAATATATCTGTCACACTGTCTAAATTACATTTATCAAAATGTTTACGCAGTAGAACCTGCTTAATACGTTTACGATGCCCCGCATAATACGACGGCCAGTACGACTTGAATAATGAGAAATAAGTAACACTTAAAATATTTATTTATTTTTAATTTTATATTTACATAATTAAATAAAAAAGGCCTATTAACAATGAATGTATCATCATCCACTGTACTACCTAAATATATGAAAAATGTTATGATTTTAAGAAAAATTAATGTAGAAGTAAACACATTAATTTATCATTAGTGAGGTTAATAAATTACGCACAAAAGTATAATTATTAGAGATGCACTGACTATGACTTTGGTCGACTAGCCGACTAGTCTGCCGACGAATCGTCCACGTCTATAATTTTACAATCTGAATAAATCATCTGAATGATGACGAGAACGATAGAAATGAAAACGGTCTCACAGAACCTTCTTCGATGAAGACGTAAAAATTGGAATTTTTAGCAATGCTACCAAAAATTTGCATCAAGAAGAATAATAAAATATTTATCATGTCAAGTGGCAGACTTGACATGATAAATATTGTGTACTGTCCTGATTATAATGAGTTAGCTGTTCTTAAAGGTCAAGAACATGCAAAAAAAAAACGATTGTTGACGTCATCAATATCTTTTCTTTTTAAGTAATCTTACAAACTGATTGTTAAAGAAAACGTTGCTTTGTTTTACATACATATTCTTGTATTAATAAGCAATCAAACTTTTTATTTAAATAATACATTTAATGAAGAAATACATAGAAAGTAAGAAATCAACTAGTCGCCGACTACTATACTGGCTGGATAGTCGACTTCACCGATACCGGTTAGTCGGTACATCTCTAATAATTATTTTTGTCTCTTTATATATTGTAACTTGTAAGTTATTATTACATACGTACTTATCTATGACTTACTTGACTTATTCGACTTAACTAAAAATAAATCTAAAAATGTAGTATCCATAATTTAAATACCACAAACAATCCGCAACACTGTCCGTAGATAGTATACGATATATTTAAAAAAAAGAAAGATTTTATGAGATTCCTTGCAGAATGGGATGAAACGAGAGTTAACAATTTATACCTGACGCAGACGAAGTGACCCCCATAGCTTGTAAGATATTAAAAGCCTAAAGAAGTGATAAGATACAATTTAATTCCTTTAAATGTAAGTTAATGCTTTATTGTATATTCAATTATTATGTTTTTAGGTCCAGATTGTGTCACGCCGCTTGGTCAAAATAGTGTGTGTACTAGTATTTACGACTGCGCACCATTGCTCACAGCGTTTAATCAAAGACCGCTTTCCAACGAGGCGATTACCTTCTTTAGGCAATCTCAATGCGGTTTCGAAGGGTACGTGCCAAGAGTATGTTGTGGACCTATGCCTCAACAAAATGTAAAACCATCAACAGTAAGTACTTATGTTAAGTTGGATTTTCATTCCGAAGTGTTCCCAGATATTTATTATTTAAAATTATTACCTTATTACTGATATTTAAAAATAGTTTTAAGAAGTAAAGCCTACATGTTATAATTTGGTTGTTAAATAAGTTAAATATAACGTTATTTTAGTCTCAAGCCACCGCACGCCCAATTCGGCCCTCAGGACAGGCAGATGCGTGGTCAGAAGAGGATTCTTATCCTGAATCTCGTGACAAATGTGGTATAGATACTAACGGCGATAGAGTATATGGAGGACAATTTACAGACCTAGACGAATTTCCATGGATGGCATTGTTAGGTTACCAACCACGTAAGTGTATCAAAAAATATCCAATAATGAAAATATAAGCTATTTCTCTTTGCAAAGCTGTTAGCTTATAATAGCTACTAAGCTAAGTATGTCTTTAAAATAAAATGTTTATATAGTACTTTTTCAGTTAAGTTAAGATAAGACAATTAGAAAAATTATTATTTACCATAATATTAAAGTTCGTAAATTTTGATATAATCAATTATTAATGTGTTATCACAGAAATGTACTTTACAAATAATTCCTCCATACTTAAAGAAATCCATAATTAAATTTTTAACGCAGCAGGTTTTGAATCCGTGCCTCATGGAAACTTATCCTTGGTGTGGATAACACATTAGAAATAATAAAAACAATTTCTCAATTTTGCAACGAATTCTAAATAATAAAATAATTAAATATTTGTTTAAATCCAATAAACGTGTTTTATTAGAATATGGCTGTATTTAAAAAGTTAAAATATTATTTTTTTTATATATAAGCTTAATACTTCTAGACATATGGGACCGTTGCAATAATATTGTGTATTTTTATGATAGGATTGACATAGCGTGATGGTAATTCAATACAACAGCGGGCTAGAGCTAGTTATTATCATTAGTACCATATTTTAATTAAATATTTCAGTTAATACAAAACGTCTTAAACAAGTTCAATGTATATAAATTATACCTATATTTAATTTTACAGACAACAGCGACACTCTTACATACCAATGCGGCGGGGTGCTCCTCAACCACCGCTACGTTCTCACCGCCGCCCATTGTCTTATAGGAGAAATTGAAAAAGCTGTTGGAACACTGTAAGTGATATTCTTTTATAATGATCTTTGTATATAAGTTAAATTCACGAATTAGGAGGTTTATGATATTAAATAAATATCTAGGTGATCGCAGTTAATTTACCAACAATAAATATAACTGAAGTTATATAGTACAATACACACATTCACATAATTAGTTGAAAGCTCTTATGTTATAAGACTCTAATTTAAATCCACATAAATTTGTCTCGCAGGGCTACAGTTCGACTTGGTGAATATAATATCCAAACGGATGTAGATTGCCTCAGTGGCGAGTGTGCCGATCCAGTACAAGAAATATCAGTGCAGGGATCGTACCCTAATCCTGGTTTCTCTGACAGGAATAAAAATAGAAAGGATGATATAGGCCTGGTCCGACTTGCGAAAAGAGTGAAATATTCATGTAAGTATTGTATTCTACATATTATGTATGAAATGCGATTAGACATTTTTTTGTTTTTGTGAGTTTAATGCTGTTAGCCCTGTTGGCCTTGACAGCGACACCGGTTGGGGAGGGTAGAGGGTACTCTGTCCCTGAAAATATCCAATGCAATTAGATTGATAATATTTTCTGGAGAAGAAAATGAACGTAACTAAGTCAGAAATGAGATAAAATCGTAAAAGAAACTTCTGAGTTCAATAAGAAAAAATTAAAAGCAATTCTACAGTAGGTGATATATTCCACAGGTATATAAAGCGAAATTAAAGGTATATAACGAAACATATCATATTTATTAAGCAGAGAAACTCATTCAGAGTCCAATTATTTTTTATTATAATATATATATATATATATATATATATATATATATATATATATATATATATATATATATATATATATATATATATATATATATATATATATAAATATATTCTTTTTGTTACAGTCTTCGTACAACCAATTTGTTTAGTGGACAACAGCCTTCGTTTAGATGTTGGTAGTGACGTGTTTGTGGCCGGCTGGGGAAAAACCCTGAGTGGTACGTTTTCTACAAATATATATTAATTTTATCCACACAATTATATCTGCTCTGAACTATAAATTATTTATTTTACAAATATTACTAATAATGTGTTTCTATGCATAATTCCTTTTCGATAACAGCAATCATTATTTTGAATTATTATTGTTTATGTAAAGCATATTTATCCTTATTCCTTAATAACGCAAATATAATTTGTATATATTTATATATATATATATATATATATATATATATATATATATATATATATATATATATATATATATATATATATATATATATATATATATATATATATATATATATTTATATATATATATATATATATATATATATATATATTATATATATATATATATATATATATATATATATAGATATATATATATATATATATATATATATATATATATATATATATATGTATATATATATATATATATATATATATATATATATATATATATATATATATATATATATATATATATATATATATATATATATATATATATGTATATGTGTGTAAATTAATATTTAATAAAAATTATGCATATATAATTTACGACGTGTTCAAGGAATAATACAACATTGTGGGTTCGATGCCCGATTTGATTGAGAATTTTTTTCGTAAAAAAACAAGAAATCGCAAAAGTTACAAAGATGGAATGAAGTCAGTTGGAATTGTATATCAATGGGTAATTCCCTATTGTGTTGCTTCATTATAAACCTTGAAACAGGTTGTTGTATTTCCCTTGTTATGATAAACTATAATTAACTTTTTTTTCTTTTGAATTTGATACCGTAAATGTACAATTTATTGATATATAAAATATGTTGGTAGTTTGGTTATGTTTACGAATAACTATAAAGAATACGACAAGACGGTTGCTGGTCCCAGCTGCCCTTTAAATTATATTATTTATTAATTACCGTTTATTTTAATGGAAGAATTTATTTTAATATATTGTAATTCCAATGACAAGATAAATATATAGTTTACTTGTTACAGGAAAGAGTAGTCCCGTAAAATTGAAGTTGGGAATGCCAATATTTAGCAAGTCTGACTGTGTTTCAAAATACAGAGGTCTAGGCGCTGAGTTAACTACGAAACAGCTATGCGCTGGTGGAGTATTCGCTGAAGATGCATGCAGAGGTGACTCTGGTGGTCCTCTCATGAGAAAAACGCCCTCTGGAGTATGGGAGACGGTTGCAGTGGTCTCTTTCGGATACGGATGCGGAAGGGATGGATGGCCAGGAGTGTACACGTCGGTTGCCAGTTACTTGGACTGGATACAGAACACTATGTCCTCAACTAATGTTTAGTTACTATATATACTCTAAGTTCATTTGCTCATTTTGATGCCATATTCTTACATGAATTTGAAATCTTAAGAAGTTTATAGGTACCAGTGTTCACTATAATTTTTATATAAATAAATATGCTGAGTGATATTTGTAACGCTTGAAAAAAATACTGTAATAAATATATGTCAATTCATAATTTCATTTTATCATTAGCTATGTATATATGTATCATTTTCCTGTTCCTCTTGTCTATAGATGTATTTAGAAAAATAAAAAAAAAATAACGAAGGCGCAACAACATGTTAAAAAAAAATAATGTAAAAAGAATTGTTAAATAATGAAATGTTGATTATAATTTTGTCTCTGTTTCGGCAGGTAGGTAACTGTGAACTTAAACATGAATGATGGAAAAAACATGAGTGTTGCCAAAGCAAAAAAAAACTGCTGCATTTGGTATGAAACGCAAAAAAAAAATGAATTACCAGAATCAATCAGAATTTGGGGCTAGGCACATGCATCTTATTTATAACTGTTTTCTTTCTAACTGCAATCAATATTTAAAAAGTGAGCAAATATTTTGAATTGCAATACGTTGCCAGTTACCACCACATGCAGCCTACGCTTGTAACGTAGTGTACATATAGAGCACATCCTATGAATAGAAAATCATTTATGTTAAAACGAAAGATAAAATAAATTTGAATAGCGTTTCGGGAAGTCATTTGGGATCCCTATACAGAGATATTCAATTAGTCGTAACGTATCATTTGCATAGGTGTCACTCGCAATCAAATTAAGTGGAGCGCTGACAATTCTATGCGCATAATTAAATACTACCCTTCATGGTTATAAGGGTATATAGAAATATAAAATTTTATTCACTTTAAGCACTTGTACCAGTAGGGCAAAAGGAACACATTAGATTGTGTTTATTTTCCTTTTTAGTCCTATATATGTATAATAAATATAAAATAAACATTTGATGAGTATCAGTTTCATATTATTATTATATTAATTAAAAAAAGTCTTCCTTATCATTATTCCTACAGAAACTTACTGTAGTGTTCGTTTGGAGTTGATTATATTTTTTTTTCAAAACTATCGGCTTAAATTCTTATTTCAATGAAATAGCTACTTTAGTTTAATAAATTTTAAATATACAGTACCAAATAAATATACAGTACGTACATAAATAATGAAAAAAAAAAACTGAAAAAAACTAAAAGAAACTTCGCCGAAAAAATATTGAATGTAGCAAAGTTGAGCACTAAATCAAAACTGCGAATATATTAATTCATTTTCCGAGATAACAAATACGAAAAGGGGAATCCCAATCGGAATCTAAAAATTACGGCAGTTTAAAAGTAGGCGGCATTTACATAGAACTACTATATCGGAAATGATATACTCTCCACGCTCGCCCCATTTGTTTTTTTCATGCGCAAAATATCGAGCACGCGAAAATAGGATTGGTTGCACTCATTTAAAAGATATTGTGCTCAGTCGTTTGTGTGTAATAATTTCTTTCAAATAACACTTATTTTTCCCAGAGAATATAAAAAAGTCAATTTGACAACTTTTTTATATTTGTTTTGCACATTTAGTAATACATATATATATATATATATATATATATATATATATATATATATATATATATATATATATATATATATATATATATATATATATATATATATATATATATACATACATATATTAAATTATTATTTTGTTCTTGTCTTTAACACATTTTGGAAAACGATAATATATGTGAGTGATCATGTAAAAATAATTCTAAATTAATTAAATTATATTATATTCTATTATATTATTTTCTAAGCTAATTTAAATTGAATGTGTTAATTTAATTATTAACATTTAAGAAATGATAATAATTGAGTCACTACCACATATAATTAATTATTTGCTTCTGTGTTTGTCATCTCTTTAAGGATTCATATAAATTGTATATAGCAGTATAAATATCAATTAGAATAATTTCGTAACACTCGTTTCAAAAAATCTTTCCACCGTAATTATGAGTGGGTCGAAGAATTATATAAAATATTTATTATTTTGTAAAAAAATTGTAACAACAATAATTATTATTATTTAAAAAATTCATTAAAATCCTAAAAAAATATATAACTTTACGCAATCTCGGAGTATTATATTTCAATAAGATCTTGTACTCGTTACTAGCAGCAGTTTTATAGCTTAGAAACCATTGCATTTGTTTTTGTACGGCGCCACGCTATCGTGACGTGTGCGATATCAAAACAATATTTACTCCCAATGACCTTCATTATACATAAACTTGAGTAAAAACATGTTATTTACAATTAACTATAAATAAATACAGTTTAACAATGGACAGACACGCAAACTTTATGTAGAAACATGTCGAATTACTTATATTATTGTCCCGCACCTGATCTTAATCATGGGATGTATAAAATGCTATCGATGCACCCTATTCACGTTGTTTGCTGACTATTGTCGATAACAATGATCAATATAGAAGTACTTGCTAAGTTCATATATTTCATTTTATGTTTTAATTTTCTTTTCGCTGATTCTGGAGATGTGAGTAATTTTTAGATATTTTTCGAATTTTTCGGCTTCATACTCTATCCCACATTGAGCGTTCTTTATAATAATAATATAAAAACTATTTCTTTCCTTTTTGTGTCATGGTATTACTTGTTACATTCAAGTTACCACAACATTTCGACCAAAAAAGATCCGCTGGAATAAATTCTTGCTGCTTTGACAATCCAAATATTCAAGATATCTTAATGTCTTGTATAAGTTACTAACTGTAGTAAGCAATATTAAAAGTACGAGATCTCTGCTCATATGGCATCTTTCGGAATTTTAGGGTTCCATACTAAAAACGGAACCCTTATAGGATCACTTTGTTGACCGTCCGTCTGTCTGTTTGTCTCTCCGTCTGTCAAGATCATTTTTCGTAAGGTCTTGTAGATATATCAAGCTGAAATTAATATTAAACCTCCAGGTTTATAATTCTTAATACTACAGAAAAAATCAAACTGCTAAGTCAACGCAATCAAAAAGTACGTGCGTTTACGCGACATATTTTCGCATTTTGTACAATTCAAAACCTATTGGGTAGTAGAACTTATTGCTAGAATACATAATATCAAAGAAATAAAAAAATCTATAGACTCAACTCAACTAGATCTACAAACTTATATGGGTAGTTCATTTCCTATGAAATTAGTGTATACGATCGCAAATTTTGGTTTGTTAACTTTTATAAGTTGTATTTTCCATTGACATATCTTATATCAAACGTATAATTCATACGGAACTATATAATAATAAGATATAATATACGTGAATTATAAGTTTATGTATATACATGTATGTCAATAGGTTTATTATGTTGGCGAGTTCACTGATGATATAAAAGATTGTGAGAATTTTGTAAATGACGTATTCAAATGCAATGATTTGAAAATAGGATTTGTAGAAGGAACTGAAGAAGGAGAAAGTGGTCTCGGACTTTCGGGCAAATTGGATTTATTAGCAGAAATTCAGGATGACTATTTGGTGATTGTATATTTAACGTTACTTTAATTGTATTTAAAAAATTAATTTTTTTTAAAGTATTGAATATGGAGAAAATGAGAAAAGTGAGATTTAAACTATAGTAAACAAGTAGTATATTTAAATTATTACATTATATAATTTTTATTTACCCTATATTGTATTTATTAACATTAACCTGCTATGTACGTGCTATTGACATAATTTTTAATTATTAAATTTTTTAGATAAATTTAAAAGTTTGGAAAGAAATTGATCTAGGAAAAGAATTCATGTACGCTGTTACTGGAAACCTCTGTGGCAGCTTGTCCAAAGACGATACACCGTGGTGGCCCTTATCAAAAAGCTTAAATACGACATTTTGTCCTATAGCAGCGGTAAGTAAATACGATTTATTCATCATATGTATTTAAAATTCATACGAAAAGCAAAAAATTAAAGCGAAAATTAGGTTATCCTTGCCTGCATAATAACAAGTATTTTAGAAATAAAGATTTTGTAATTGTGGTATGAATGTATGTATCATGATCATTACAAAGTCTCTCCTGGATAATTTTCTTCAAATTTTCTCGCTCCCATAAGAAGACAAGATTGGGCGGAAAGTGAGTAATGTGTCTTAGCACCAAGTTGCCTTTGTCTACCCTGTCATATGCGAGAAAGAACTCATTTAACTACAGCTTAAATTATTTTCATATTGTATAATATATGTATATATTTTAGAATATTTACCCCGTACAAGATATGGTGCTAACGCTGGATTTTGCTAAGGATGTACTGCGGCATGAGCTCTGTGGTGACTATATGATAGAGCTCTCTGTAACGGACAACTTGGAGCAAACGCTCTCGTGCCATGTGATCCCAGCCTGCATTTCGGAGAAAGTTCGTGAATAGTTGCTTATAGAATGTTATGACTAATATATTTTATTTACTTGAAGTGTTCATTTAATTTGCATCTGTAATTTTAGAGCTACATATATCTACACATTAATATAGAAAATATAAAATTTATCCATTTTAGAAAATTAATAGTAATTTTTATTGTTATTTAAGATTTCAAAATTTTGAAATGATCCTATAAACCTATTGTATAAGAGGATATCTTAATTGACAAGAGAGCTTATTATTGGCGATATGAAAGGTGGCACCTACTTGAATCTCGTATCAAATTCTGCTATTACGCGAGTTTCCTTCGGAACTTGAAAGTGTTTTGTTTTTAATATACAAAAAAATATTTTCATAGCTAATGGATAATTTGAAGTGAATATATCTATGCATCTATAGACGGTCTTTTGTTAAATTATTCATACTAACACGCTTTAATATATAGGTATCATTTTTTTGGTGTTAGAGGAAAACTCTAATGCCTAAAAAAATATAAAAATAAAAAACAATTGACACATCAAGTTTGTTTGACGACTAAATAATGAATTAATATTATTCTTTCTGTCTAAGTCACAAATAGTCAGGGATACATAAAAATAAAATAAGTTTTCTAGTTGTTTTAATTGGTTTTTGATTTATTTAGTTTTATTTTTCAGTTCTCCAGAATTTTTAATATTAAATAGGTAGGTAATATAATACAGTAGCCAAATATTTCATTAAAGTCAATGATATACGTGACTAATTAATATTTTAAAGCAATTCATATATCATAGAAGTATAAACGTATATTAGAATAATATTGTAATTTGCAAACGTCGGGCGTCAGTTAATTTGCATAAAACTGATTGTAACCTCAAACTCTTAAGAGTTTTCACGTATGTTTTCGAACTTTCTGAAAGTAGACATCTTGAGGTATTTTTAAATGAGTTCAGTTTACTTTATATAATTATTTTTTCTTTACTTAATATATTATTAAAAACTAAAATAGATATTTGTTTAATATTTATATTTGCATAACTAATGCAAATTATTTAACAAAACAAGTTTCAAGACTTTATTAATTTTTACCGTTATCTCCTTCGTGTGTTCTCCATACAACGATTGGTGAAGCAATATATGCTCATCTGGCACGCTGGAAACGCCATAATTAAAGAGAGCTGACAACATGCTAGTCACACATCACTACGATCTCTTGTTGGAGCTTACATATTATAAAAAAAATTTATAAACATTGCCATGAATCCATAAAATTTTGGTCTGTAGCTATTTACTATTCCGTTTGACCCTAATGCAAGAAGTAGAATTAGTACACTATCTTTCAAATTGAAAAACCATGTCGTGGACAGCTCTTGAAAAAGTAGAAAGGGAAAATCAAAGTGGACACTCGGAAAAGGTTTTGGTTCAACAAATTGGGAAAGGTACCTAATGCTATCTATTGAAATACTAAAAGTAGCGAGGACTTTTATTTTATGCATCTACTTATTTATGTATTTTAATTTAAGAAAAATAATAAATATTAAATATTTTTATTGCAAAGTGGTTACTTAGACAAAATAGTGAATAAAATTGTGTTTGTGTAGTATTTAAAATAATCCAAACATTTTTTTGATACACCCTACATAACATTCTTTATATCATTTTACTTTCATCTTTGAAAGGTGACCGACCTCTCAAAATATATCACAAGACGATAGCTAAAAAGCAGTAAATACACAAAAGACGAGTAAAGAGTGGGCAAAAAAGCCACGCATCAGAAAAATGTGATAACTAGCGTAAGGGAGGTGCGAAGAGCTCTCGAAAACTCCCAATAATACGTCACTTCGCAATAAAATTGTCAAGTAGAGATCTGCTAACGACGCACTTTGAAATCCAAGGCTGGGATTTGAAATTAAATATGGCAGATGAAACGAATGTTATACATATGAATACACATTTTTATTTAGGAATTCTTTAACTGACGACATTGTGTCAATATAATTACTTTGCTTCGTTCGAAATGTTTTTTGGCGATATTTTTATTTGAATTGACTAAACGGATTTTATATGGAATATACTTAAAGTGCGTTGATTAAAAAGTTAAAATTATTGTAATAGTCATAGGATGTACATCTCAAAGGTATATATTTTCGAACTCATCGTAAAGTTCCTTGCTAATATACGTTGTTTTTGTTCAAAAAGGTATACAAGGGTCCTAATTATTTTAATCTTATTTTACCTATTCCTGGTCATTGAAAGCAATTTGGATACGGATAATAAATTTTTTCATGTCAGAAAAGTGTGTACGGAACCCATGCCATACAATGTAGACATTTAGAAGGAAAGTTAATGATGCTTAAAGCTTGGACGTTGTCCTGTAATTACAAATTAAAAAGTTCGTCCGCTGGGCCCCCGTTTTTTCTCAATTATTCGAAAAGCTAATGTTGTATCCTAAACTGGATAAACTTAAATATGATTTCAACCTTGTGAACGCGTAATAAAGTTGATTTTTAAGTGTTCTGTCATATTTGCGTTGATAACATTTAAAGTAGTCTTTGTTGCCCCATTTATTATAGCGTATATGACAAAACAAATTGTTTGGTAGCTGTATAATCTGATAGTGAGTGAATATAGTGCTATGTGAATGTGCTTTAAAAATATAAAATTGGTTTTTTTAATATTATCAATGTTATTACTTATATTTATATATATTTTTTATGTTTTCTAGTTTGAATAACACATTATAACATTGTAATATATTTATACCTAAATATAAATATAATTGTCTTTAGATTTTTTAAATTAAATAGCATTGGCTTTATAATTTAAATACAAAAAAATATTATTTTAGTACAAACAACATTATGTGTTATAAATTAAAGATCACAAGATAGTTTCCAAGAAAACATCCAGCATTGACAATAAACATGTATATTTCAATATACCACGATTTTACAACCGTTGAAATACTAAATTACGTTGTAAACGACATTTAAGTTCCATAAACTATATTAACTAAATTGCGTTGTAGTAATAAACTCATCTTTGTTTTTCAAAACTAGCAGCGCTGTATGACTTTCTTCAAATAATGGAGCTACTAGAGTTATCTTGGTAAAATTGAGGCGTACTTGGTGCGATAGTTGCGTTTTCAAATCCCATTTATGAAAAAGCTTATATTTAAAAACATTTTTTATCTGTATTGTTGTATGTGGCAATACAGATTAAAAACAAAATCTATATCATCACATTTCTTTCATATTACATTAAATTTAGCCTGAGTTATAAATATGCTTATTGCTGTGTTTCACAGAAATATTCGAGATATCAATTGTCTGTTTGTATTTATATAAATACCATACAGTTGTAGGACTGAGTCGCAGACGTTTCGTTTTCATTTGACAATAAAGCAACCGCATGTGGCATAAAAAGCTGAATTACAATGAGTAATAAAATGTGTTATTGTGAGAATACGTCGCATCGAGATTAGAGGGGCTTAGATGATTGTTACAGTATTATTTTGTTGTTTTACGACGGGAAAATAATAAGCGCCATGTCGTTTATAGCTCGACAGTAAAACTGTTATTAACGAGGGCCCCGATTGTATGTGGCTCATAGCACTGCACAAGAAAATAATTAATTCCTTTGAGATGTCACAAGTAACAAATGTGAATGCTTACTTACTTTTGTTTGGATATTGAATAGATAGATGGTTTTTTTTATTATTGAATAGATGTTTGGATATTGATATTTAAAAACATTTATTGGAATTACATATAAGCAGCAGTAAATTCTTAATTACATAGTTTGCGATAATTTAATGGCAGTGGTTTTTATAATAAAAAATGTTATGTTGTTCAGTAGTAATAATTTACGTAAAGTTAAGATAATGGGATTTTATATACTAAATAGTGATGTTTTTGGGAGATTTAATTGTACTTGGTTACTATACATTTATTATTATGACAATATGTGTTATCTGTTTATGCCTATGACTTTAACATATGTACTTAAGATTATAAAAAGTTTTAGTAATAATGTTGCTCGTGTTTGTTAAATTTAGGAGAAATTTTGTAAGAAAAGAAAAAAATAAGCACAGAAAGAAAAATGAAATTAGAAGTTATTTTTTAATATATCATATCGCACACCCAGGTCTAAAGGAAGTAAACTCAAAAAATAGCTTTTTTCAGGCGAGATGTAAAACTGATGATCCATGTGCAGTGCACAATGTTTTTGTAATGATTCACATAATCATTATCATAATGTGTGTGAAATATATATATATATAAATGCTAAAAGAAATATATTGTTGGAATTATCTATTTTACCTACCTTTTTAGTTTTATGCTGAAAATAGTTTTTTTTTAGTTATCTCCCTATTGCTTAATAATATAATAATTATAATATGTTTCTGTAAAACTATTTTTAGTTGAACCTGTATTAGTGAATTTTGGTTAGATTTGACGCTATACCTGATCTTGTAGACTAGCCTTTTACTGTGTCATATTAAATAATTTTTTAGGATTTTCCTAGATACAATATACAATGTTCGTGTTATTATCTTATAATTTGTAACTCCATTTAGGTAAATATGTGTTGCACAGATGGCAGATACGTAATGGATGCAGAAAGTCGTATTGCTGCGGTTACAGACTAAACGATACTTTGGCAGCATTGAACAGACATTACTGGTACTGATGCTGTTGCTGCTGATTACTGTTTGTTGCTATTATAGGGCAGGAAAACGTGAAAAAAGAAAGAGCGAAAATCCGCAATGAAGAAATACACAGAGTGACAGGTACAAGCACGAAGAGTAAGCGGTAAAAGAGGTAGTGCGATACTTGAGAAAGGTCACAAAAAAGCATAAAGAACCCCCGCAATCACAGGTATCACAGAGAACGTTTAGTACTCCGTTCTCTCTTGCAATCAAATTACAAAACAGGGTGGGTACTAAGGTTAAAGCATGAAGCTGATAGAATCAAAGAATTTAAGAAAATCTTGCAATTCAAACCATATTTTAATGCAAAAAGAATTAAAAAATGCAATTTTATAACATAATGCTAATCAATATTTTCCCGTAATCCAGTTATGCATATATTGCAAATATGAAACCATGCCAAACATTATAATTCATAAGCATGTATGTATCCATACGAGAGCACCGCCCCAGGCGTACGCGGTATCGGTGGATTTACAGCGCAGTAAGCCGTAAATACCCGCTGAGCCGTCGGCTACCATTGATCTTTCCAATCGCTCCTCTTTGTTTCGGAATTACGATTGAAGTGGAATGATGATAAAGAGTTTTTGAATTTTATGCAGATTTTGAGGACTTTTGTTTAACTATTCGGGCATTGTTCGAATCTAAAATTTCGGATTGAAGCACTTTATTTATTTTTATTTTGTTTCATAAGTGAAGTCCATTTAAATATTTTTATTATTAAATTATTTAATTCAATTTCAAATTCATAATAATATTAATTTGTTAACATTTTAATTGTTCAATGAAAATAAAAAAGTAAACGCTAAATTGAACGAATTTGAACGAATGTCAAATTGTATTATTTGAATTAATAATATAACTGTGTAATGTTAATATATTATATTTTATACTGCGAATGGTCCAGCGAGTATGAACTATGTTACTGTGTTTCTCTTTATATGTTTAAAGCATAACAATGTTATAATCATCACCGTCAAGGGTATTGACTTGAAACATGTTGAATTCGCGTCTATTAATCAGAATATCCAAGCTTTTTGTCAACAAAGCTATATATTATTATTTATTATTATATATAAAATACTCATTTCCCGCCATTGTTAAAATCGTTCTTCAGACACTTAGGTATTTTTTAACTACATGCTTTATCCCTAGCAGGGTACTTTGCATGAACGAAGCCCCAAACAGTACAGTCTTCAGACATGTTAATAAAAAAATATTGTTAGAAACTAAAGAAATTTTTAAAGAAATGAGTTTATTTTTCAGAAATATTTATATACATTTTTTTAACACACACGAACACTTCAAAACATATTAACACATATTCTTCTTATGTTAAATTCAGGCATTTTAGGCATTAGGTATTTTAATCAAAATCTACCTAGGGCTATTGAAACCCAACCTACACTTTGCCCAATATGGATCGAGTATAAAAATATACAGATATATCTTGCTATATATATATTAAGCAAAATATGTATTAATAAAAGTCTAGATACACAACAAACAAATATGAAGTCATCTGTCTATTTTCTTCAGACAACAATATAAAAGTAAAATATCGAGTGTGTGACATAAGACTGCTTGAAAGACTTTTTACGTAAAATAAATCCTAAAGATAGAATTGTTTAAAACAAGAAACATGAGAAGAAAGTTTGTGTTTGTCAGGTTGAAGTTTCTTTATTCTTAAGAAAAAAGACTATTCATTCGTGAGTTTTTGTTTATTATTTTACCGACTTTTGTTAGTTTAAATAAAGAATATGCCATTTTTAAGTCATATTTGATCATGTTTAGCTTCTCTACCTGTGCTATAATCTTCTATATATATAGAGGAAAGGTGACTGACATACCCAGAGATCAACGCACAGCCCAAACCGCTGAACCTAGAAGCCTGATATTTTGCAGGTAGGTTTTTTTACATAGCGTAAGTGCGTACTAAGAAAGGTATTTTGGAAATTCCACCCCTAAGGGCGTAAATTAGGGGATGAAATTTGTGATTCCTACAATGGCTATGTTTAAAATTTTGTTAAATTATAGTTTTATTACTATAAAACGGAACCCTAAAATAATTCAATTTAATTATTTTACTTATGGCGTTCCAATAAATAAATTATAAATAGTTAGTATGATTTCCATTTTAAAAACCAATTGTGGGTAGTGGATGTAATATATTTTACGCTATAATAGAAAAGCTAGAACAAAATCTGCTTACAGATTATATGTTAATTACATATACGTTTACGTTTTAATATATACACGCAAGAAACGTATAGGTACATTGATCACGATTTTTAATCATAGATAAGAGGAAATCAAAAAAGACGAGAAAATCTGAGAATTGCATTGTGATGTACGTATAAAATTTTAAAACGAATACTATCTAGCTAACTTAAGTGAGGGTCGCTAGTAGTTAATAGGTATCAAGTAATTATATCCGCCAATATACTAAAATGTTATACAAGGTTTCATCTTCCTCAAATAAAAAAGTAAAAAAAAAAACAATTCAGTCATTTGAGTTGCAGTTGATCATAGTAACTTTCAATTTTCAATCGTTGCTTCAATTAGATTTCGAGAGAGATTAAACTATATTTTGGATATTTTGAGTTGTAGAAAGTATTGCTTTAAAAGAGGAAAATTTTGACAATTTTAATAAAAGTATAATGAAGACACCACATTTTTAAAGGTATAAGTGATATTATTGTGCTAAAGTTCGTATATTTATATAAATAATATACATCTGTAAAAAAATTTGAAACGGTCGAAGTAAGTATAATTTTTTTTGCGTAGTCTACGAATTTAACAAATGTAATAAAAAAAAAGAATGTAGGGATAACTGCTTTCGCCGATCTGATTGCACCTGGACAGGCAGACAGTCTCGTTGTATCTACTTTTACAAGCACAACAAGACTAGAATACAAATGGTTTTACTGAAATCATAAAGTTCAGGCATGTACGTATATTCAGGTACACAGCTGTAAATAAGATGTAACTTGTCAAATTTATATCTGACTGTAGAAAGCTCAGAGTGTATTTGAAACTTCAATATAAAGCTATTTAAACATAACTAATATGTATAATATGTATAAAGCATATTTGAATTAACTGAACTAAATAATACTACAAATTGATATTTTCAATTATTTTACTGAAACTCTCTCAATGCGTTACCTATTCGATCTAATCTTATATTTCGCAAGGGATGAACCTCTTGAAAGGTTTCTGATTGACAAATACGTCTCAATACACGTGGAGTTAATCCGCACGCGAGTGAACTGGACAAAAAGCTCATAGTACTATTACTTTTGTGAAAGCGTTCCTGTGTATTTTCGTTGAGCTGAAAACTTTTGCAATACCAGCCCGGCTCAAATTCAAATTCCCGAGGAAAAGGGGATCTAGTGATCATCGCCGTCTCTAATAAAAGGCCTGACGTTTGCGAAATATGTTGTCACTGCATAAAGTTTATGAGCTTAGTTTCGTCTGTCTAGAGTGTGCGAAGTTCGCAGAGCATGATGAAGCTTCAGTGCTTTATTATCATACGCGAGTGGCATGGCAGGTATAAACAATATAAGCTTCGATGTCAACAAAATGTATAAAGAATAAAAAAGGAAATTTGATTAATATTTATGCACTCATTTGTTTTGTGCATCGTCGTATAGTGTTAGATCGAAACTTGCAGTGAATGTAAATCATGTTATTTAATAATAAATGATAAAATAAAAGAAAGAAAATAATAAAAGATGTCGTGGGACAGTGGTGTAGCGTCTGATTGTAAGCGCAGTGTATGCGGGTTCAATCTTCACTGGGGAGAACAAACTATTTTTATTTCCTGTGACGTGTCAAATTTTGACAGAGGACGGTGAACAGAGGGTCTCGCCTCGTCCTCTTAATGTACAGTTCAGTCTCATATATAAATTTCTATGTAAAAATATATTAAGCATAACAATATTAGGTTATAAACTAACAGCTAACACCTGTTATACTGTGTGATGTGTTAATTTGTTATAGATGAAGTGCATATTTTTACCGAATCTCTTTCTTACGTATAATATATTATGTATACTATAATTGTGTAATGTTATCTCTCTTACACCGTACAATCTCTTACGTCTTAATGACATTAGCGAAGTGAATTGTGCTATAGTGGCTCGTAACGCCCTTACTTAAGAACAGAAGAGAACAGAGGCTTCTTGATATTACGTTATCTCATAAAGGTGAAATGGACTCTATTTTTTCTGAGATAAAGTATAGTGACAAAAACATCATTAACTCAAACTTTTATTTAGCTCCTTCCTGTATCCCGCATGTAGCAGAAGGAACCTAATCTTAAGATATTCCGTTCCAGTTCCATTGCGTGTTGATGGGCGGAACTCAACGCCGCGATTTGTCTCGATACCAGAGCAAACAAAGAACAGATAAAAAATAACACATATAAACAAATATAAATACACATTAAATGAACAATTATATGAATTTATTTACAATTACTATACCAATATTTTATCGAAGTCAATATCGATAGTGCCCTCTAATGTGACATTAGCGAGATAAAATGGAAACGTTGGGTGGTTTTTCGATTCTTGGAATGGATTTGCATTTTCCCAATTTTATTCGTTGTGTCGTTTATCAATTTATTGAATTATGGCGCTTTCCTTGATACGATTCTAAATGTATATTAGATACTTTAAAAATACATATCTCAAATATATACACATACATTTACATTATTTTTTCTTTATTATCATCTACATGTTCAATGGAAATTGTTTGCACGATTCTGATATAATATAAGAGTGAATTTTCAAACAAAGTTTTTTTTATTGTGATAATTAACTACATAGCCTTTGGTCTATGAAATATGATTATTGAATCAAGTTTATATGTAAATTTTGTTTAAATTTTCTACCTCGTCTCTTTCATTAAGCAACCAGTGAGAATCTTTAATAGCACTGCGGTCTATCTATATTACTTAACCACATCTGCGCTCAAAGTTTACTGTTGGATGGCAGAGCTTAATGCCGCATTTTGTCTCATCAGATAATTTATCATACACCCGAGTAGGATTGAATCAACTACCATTATGTGTATTCAGCCATTTATTAATTGAGCCATGGAGGCATCGAGTGTTGATTGTAATTTTAAAATTAATAGTACATAAGTAGTTTAGTACCAGTCATGATTGAAATATAATATAAAATGAAACCTATAAATAAACTCAATACTCATGATTGTATATCATTTATACTGTAATTTTTCTCCCCAAATGTAATTTTCAATTTCGCATCCATAGCCGTGATTTAAGTATTTCCCGTATCATTTGTTTCTTTCTATCATGACGAGGTATCGTGTATAAAATTTTAGAGTTCCATAAAATAATAAACTAAAATAAAAAAATGTCGTTTATTTGATTGATTCGTAAAGAACAATATTTTATTGATGTATGTACATATATAAGGAGCTTCTCTCTTGGATCCAAACAATTAAAAAGCTAATGTTTTATTTGTATTAAGCTTTAATAATTTAATAAAAATGTTTTCATCGGACTGAAGAAGAGAAAAAAACAAGAAGAATCATATCATTTTCATAGTCTAATAAAATATAATAATAAAAATGCACATTTTAATTATTTAACAATTATATACATTTATTTTAATTGCTACAATTAAATAAAAGGATAAATCAACATATTTAATCAAATTTCATTTTTATTTAGTACAGAACCTTTTCAAATATTTCTTACTGGAGCTTGACTAATTTTTTATTTTGTTAAATTGCTTTCCTTTGTAGCGTAAGCCCCCATCATAAAAACATGCGTGTCCCGATTTCGAACATTGATTTGTTTTTAAGGATTGACGTTTATTTGTTCTTAGCTTACGGCGAAATTGTGTCTTATCTCATGCATCGCATGACAGTTTTATATTATGCTGAATTTAATTTGTATAAAATAAAATGGATTTTAAAGTTAAAGTGAAATAAGATTTCACCGAGATGCAGCGGCACATCGTCTGATAACAAGACAACACGCGGCGTTGATTCCGTCACTTAAAAAGTAATATCTAGAATAGCGGACAGCCCCAAGCTCGATGGCCGCAATCTAAGGTCCAAGTTCCGCAGGGGGTTCCCTTGCCTCTCAAGCAGTCTCGGTGTTAAGGCCAATAACAGAAAAAACGGCGGAAAGTGAAGAACGGAGTGTCTTAACATTATGTTCCCTCGGCTCGCCTTGCGTAATATGCAGGATACAGCGTGAAGTTAAAAAAATTATAATATGTGTACATATATAATATTGTCTGACGTGCGTACTGAATCCAATAAACCTGATTATACGTCAAGTACGGAAAAAGTGCTCAGTGTACATTTTATCCTGCTTTCGTTTCCTAATACAATAATCAAAGGAATATGAGGGGTTCCGCAGAATCAAACATATGCGTACGGCGATAAAAGACGGATAAAAGAAAGTCCTCGAGAAATCGGGGTCATATTAAGGTGTGACATAAAGGCTAACGGCAATTATAATGGCACAAAAAACATGCCAAATAAATAAATTTTATTTTTATATTAGTAGTGATATATTCTGTTGATACGATCCTGGTGTCAAGTCACTCCGAACTGGATTTCTCCTGTGTTAGGATTGAGTCCACAGCCTTCGAGTCAGCGCTCCGCAGCTTTCATGGATTAGACCAAAGTTCTTTATTTTAAATATCATTTGGACTATGCACAAGTGTCGAACTTTAATTACATACTAATAATACATATAAATATGTTGTGTGTTATTAATTAACAATAGAATATCAAAGATCATTCATCATATAATAAAATACTTGATTAGACTGTAATAAGATTATAATTTTATGCTTGTGAGTAGTAATATAATGATATACATACATATATAAGTCATATCTAAATATCATCTTGTAAAAAATAACAAAGCCACTAAAATCCCTGCCTTACTAGCTAAGGCTTTTGGCGCAACTGTCACGCATGACATAATCTGCGAAGCGTACTCCAAAACCGACTCCGACATCCGTACTACGCACACGATAATGCGAAAAGTAATTTTTTTATATTAAATCTTGCCAAAACATAAAAGAAATTTCCAACCTCACTTTCGTTCTGCGCCGCATAAATTAGTTTCCCGGAGATTGTTTGTCTAGTGAATGCCTTTTTATTTATTTTACGTTAACATTTATGAGTTTTTCGACGTACGGTCGCTGTTGGTCTAGCGGAACGTTTGTTTGGTTATTCAACAGTGTACAATGCCGGTATATGAGAAAACTAATGCATTTTATACTGAAATTAATTTTATAAAACTCTATTACACGGATAAATTTGTAGTCATTTAAAATTGTTATATAGATTCTAAAGGCTATGTCATATATATATTATTTCATTTAAATTACTATTTTAAGGTTTTTTATAATAATATATGCATGTAATTACGCATTATATAAGACTTAGTACGACTTTTAGAGTTTAAAACTAGATTATTACTATGTTTTTTAAGATCAACTATTTTAAATTCTTTTTCCTTAGATTGTATACAACATGTTATATTAATTTACTTAATTTCCAATATATGAAGGAACAACATCCAATTTTCCCGCCATTACTTAAACAGCTACTGATGAAAAACAGTGATGTTCTAATAACGCCTCGCATTATATTATATAAATGTTACTAGGTTCTTTCATAAAAAATACATAAATATATTTTAAATGCTTACACGACATGTTTACATGACATGATGGACTTATTGTTGCAAGTATTTTAAAAGGAGTGCAGGTTCGATTTCTGAAACGTTTTATAAAAATATTCAGCTGTGTTTAATCTTAGTTTACATAGAAAACAGGTACTTCAAGCCCATAACATGCTTAGAAAATATAGAAATGACAAATCTCTAATATATTGGCGTAATAAAGTCGTTCTTAAGACAATTAATTGTTATAATACTGTAATTTAAAACATAAATCTTCTAACTTAAAGAGTAATTCGGTCTTAAATAGCTAGTGACTTTCCTGAAAATTGGTAAAGTCGTTTCGTGTGCCACTTAACAATACTTAAGAACCTTAAGTTTGAAGATTATACTCGTTAAATTTAAAAGAAAAAAAAGATGTGTCTGACATTTATTATTATTGGACGCCATGCAGGCTATCTTGGTGTATTAAATAATAATGAATAGACTGCGGCGTTGAGTTCCACCATTCAAAACTCAATGTCTAAAATTTCGCTGGAAAGAGAACAGTGTCTTGTTACTATTCTCTCTGCCCTGCTTTAAACGAGATATAGCGTGAAGCTAAAAAAAATATATTTACTTTATTATTAAAATTTCGGTGTGGAAGCGATTTTAAATTAATTTATTAGCTGTAGTAACACCATCGATCGAACACATGTATTGGGTTATATTAAAGATAAGCTGTGAAGCAATTCCGACTGAACAAGTTGATTTTAATTTCAATTTCATTTATTTCGGAGAATAATACTTTTTTGGTAGGTAAACCAAATTTTACACGTGTATTTGAATACAATATGACATTCCATACCAAATACGGATTGTAAACAGGTAACTCGACATATTTTAAACAGATCTCAAATAGTTAGTATTTGTTGCACTACACAATAAAATACGACAACATTTATTGACATTTAAAAAACCGAAAATAAAAAAAATTAACATTTTTTTAAACGTACGAAAATGTAGTCCGCATTGTGATCTTTAAATTGTCACTGACGTCTTATGTAGATAATATTAATTTATTTTGTAAATATATCATTGTATAAATCAAGTAGCCGGCAAAGCGTGTGACTGCACAAAAATATTTACTATACCTACTACTACTTAATTATTCTCTATTTTTTTTTAATAATAAAGGTTACGTAAGAATAACTAATGTGCTTAGAGTAAAGATAGTATCATGTCTTTTTTTAATTTTATGCAAATATGAATCCTATTGCTATACAACAGGAACCGTCCCGTGTTGAGTAAAGACTCCATATAAAGCATCAGCGCGGTCGGTTGAAGCATAACCTTTACCCTCAAGTAATTAGCTATCCTCTATAGCAGTAATATTAAAGACCACGCCCTCTTGCGGGAAACATTAAGTTTACAGGCTGAATAGAGGCGAAGATTGGAAAAAATTCAAAGCATTTTTTGTCGAAATTCGTAAAAAAATGTTTTGTATTGTGAGTAGCGTACAATGGATGAGGTGGATGGAGGAAATGAGTCTCAGTCTGGGTGGTGCTCAATTTAACTCGCGCGCTCCCTCTCGACTTCTAGGGTACCTACAGACATTATTTGTTAAATATTGAATTTCGTTGTAATAACATTTGCGTCTGTCTGTCTTTGTACACAAAGTGGACTGGATAGCTGCTTACAGCTTCTTCTTGTGTCATGGAATTACTGTATACTGTAGTAGATAGTTCTAGTTGAAAGAACTTTAGAGCTTTCAAAATATATTGATTCATATATTCAGATTTAAATTAGCCCGCCTTAAATATTATATGTTGTAAATCAAATTTGTGTACACCTCCGATGCATTAAAACAATAAATCTTTACATAAACTGTAACTCAACACATAAATATCAAATATATAACTAACCCATAGATAGCATTTAATATAATAATATTAATTATTATCTCAATTTTCGAACATTCTGTTATAAATTTGAATACGAAAACAGAAAGCCACTTACAATACATTAGTAATTCAATAGAGAAAAATAAATTTGTTATTGTAATGTAGCATTTAACTTCCTCTATCTTACTATTTATCATCATCAAATCAAAAATCAAATCTGCACACAAATAATTTAAACACAAGTAATCTAATCGACACAAATAAAAAAACATATAATCTAAGTAATTAAACCAAATGTGGTCTATTTACTTAGATTTACATTGCACTAGACACATTACATTGTCAACCATCAATTGTAGCATTTAGGCAAATTATGTTTTTAGTATCTTTTTGCTATGCGGAAAAAAGCGTTAAGTATACTTTTATATATTTTGATGAAGTTTTAAATTATCAAATATAATATAACATTTTCTATTGTAATTAAACTTATATTATAATCTACATACATTATATATAATAATACCACAAGCTGCGATTGTGTAACACACGTTGCGCCACAACATAATGTTTCTCTCGACCCTTCAAAGCTTCATATTACTAGCTATTAGCATAAAATCTATAATAGCGCAGCCTAAGCTTTTAATTAATTACTGACCGCCTGACGTTCTATGAAGAAAATTCTCATTATCTTTTTAGATAAACAATTTGGATATAAAAACCATAATAAACTTTTTTTTATTTCAACCTAATTACGTGCTCTCTTTTCTCTCTTACGTTATGCTTAAATTCATGATTTTATAGAAAGTTTAAAGTATAATATTTACATTATAATATGGTACAACACAGTTATAAGAGTTACGCGTGATATAAATTTTACTATGAAACCGATTCATTATAATGCGTTTTTCACTAACATACAGAAGCAACAGAAGTCCAGAAGAATATTAAAATAAGTTTAAGATTTGTAGAATAACTAATATGGATATTAGGAAGCCAGGAACATCGAAATAAAAGCATTTTGGGCGCTGCCGAACTTCCATTGGATTACGACGGGATTGTTCCGCTTTAAAAGTTCTAAGTAAAAATCTACGAAAGCTTAATATATCTATCTCAGTGAATAATCTCTAAAAATATGATGTCTATATGTATATATGTAGAAAAATATATAAACATTGTATATAAATATGTCATATAGTATTATTTCGCCAGCCAAACTGATCTTATATACATTTTTAAAGTATTTTTATTAACAGGCAAATACATTTTATTTTATTATTAAATCTTGTAGTCGGTGTCAGTTTGGGTAGTATTTTAAATTATTTTATTTGCTTTTATTCGGTGTATTTAGTAGTTATTTATTAACTTTTGTTTCATCGGCTCATTAATACTTGTAGGTGATGACTACAAGAAGTAAATGATTGATTTTATAAGAAACAGAAACTTTATGAAACACTTTATTGATGTTGGTTAATAACTAATCGGACAGACAACCGGGCATAGCTGCTATCAGGTATGTTATAAATATATTTGTGAATGTAAGCTATTTTCTTGTATTGGGATTGATTTTAAGTACTGCTACAACTGGTATAATAAAAAAGGCATTATCACATCGTTGACTTGACTTTTTTTTTTTATTTCGTAGGGGAAATCTTCAAAAGATACCTGGTCCTTGGGGTATCAAACCAGGTTATGTGGGATTTTTACCCACTAAAACCCCTCCGGTTTTCAGTCCACAATACGACAGAAAGGCAACGGGATTTCGGATGAACCGCATCCGCTGCCCTCCCCATGTATTTTAATGCTCACAGCAAATTTAAAGCCAATCTACTTGGAGCTGAAACTACTCAGCACTAAGATGATACACTTAGTGACCCCATCCAGCACGCACCAAATTAATTATTATTTACGACCCAGTGTTGTGATGGTCGGTAGAAATTATGGGATGATGACGCTCCCATAACGACGCTCACTTTGACGAGCGGGATCTAGTCTCTGCCGACCCCGCTCCGCAGCCTCCTTTTCCAACATTACTGTTTCGCAGAAGAATACTACAGCTCTCCATATTTCCTCTCTACGCAACATTTTAAAAATAACTGTTGGCAGAGAGAGGTCCTGACCCAATTTTAAAATCAAGGAACGTCGATATTCGTCCCATGTAGAACACACTTGGAAAGTGTGTTGAGCCGTATCTCGATCGGCTCCACAGTGATGACACTTTAGAGTTGATTCTTGTCCAATTTTAAATGAGTACTCACCGAAACAACCATGACCAGTGATTATTTGTGTGAGCCAATATACTTACCCGTCTCTTCTTCCTCATCCAGGCTTCAAATGATGGCATAATAGCCTCAACTACGCATTTACGAGCATACCTCTCTTCACGGAGTCGGGTACACCATGTTGCGAAGGCAATTCTCCGCTCTTTCTGCTTTATTTCAGAAATCCTGGTCATAGATACTATGCCAGACGACTGTCGGAGGACACGAATCTGTTCAAATACTCTCGCATCCATAAATGCTAATATATCTAGCGGTGGGAATCGCGAAAGTAAAGTGGCTGCCTCGAAAATCGTTGACTTGACTTGACTCAACTTGACTATATATATTTTCAACCATACAAAAATTTTCACAGGGCATTAAGACATTTTCGTAAAACGTTAATAAACTAGCCTAGTATGTCTGTCAGAACACTTCACCATTATTATTACGAGTATATATGGAATTATAAAAATTGCAACAAATTCAAAACTGAATTAATTCAACTATGAAATTGAACGTAAGTTTTTTGATATACGAGTGTTGCGGCGTCTGTACCGCAGCGAGATTAATTGGGGGCCCGATGGATGCCAGACGATAAATCTACTGTCTAAGTGCATAGGGGGTAGGTAGTAGGTACGTAAAATGTATAAATTATTAGCTTTGGCAACGTTCGCGATTCATGCTGCCAATGTTTAGTTAATTTAATAATATCGATAATCGATTATATTAATTAATAATTGAACGACATCGTGTGCATTAATCGCAACGGTTGTGTATACAATTATTTCATCGATTCTGGTAAAGAAGCTTAAAAAAATTGCCAATCATAGCGACTGCCGATTGAATTGAACATTTATAACTTGACATTTCATAGTGTTTAAATTGAAATGATCAACATCAATCAGGTTTCCATATCTATTGACACTCCTAGTAACATTTATATACATTTTTGTTTATTATATGGTTTATTTATTATTCAAATATATTAGGAGGTGTACCAAATCATGAAAAAATAAAAATACAATATTACAATTCATACAATCATATTACTTATGGATAGTACCTGTATTTTAACATTATTTTCAACGTTTGCATCATAACTGAAATAAGAAATAAATTTTTTATTTAAAATTTATATAAGTATTACATGAAAACCGTATAGATCGTCGTTTTATATTTTTATGACTTTTAATTTATTTTATAAATAAAATAAAATAATTAAAGTGCGAAAATTTATTTATTAATAAATAGCGATGATTAGAACATTATCTACATTACAATAATTACCAAATATTTTTATTTAAAAATTTTTATGAAACACTAGAAATGATAAACTACAATCTAGAATCTATTTTGCAGTATATTTAATAGATAATATAAAATTATCAATCGCCAATCTTAATAAGATATTTCTTAAAATAATAAAATAAATTATTTGTTATTTATTTTTCAACTAAAAAGTTTTAGTACAATATTTTCTACTCATATTCATTTAATACTTACTCACTTGGTAGTCTACTACTTGTACTGCATAGTGATACTACAATTGAACATTGAAAACAAATCAAACTCAAACACTATTTTATATGTTATTTATGATGTACAATATACATATATATATATATATATATATATATATATATATATATATATATATATATATATATATATATATATATATATATATATATATATATATATATATATATATATATATATATATATATATATATATATATATATATATATATATATATATATATATATATATATATATATATATATATATATATATATAAGATTTGAATACACCCATCCAAAAAGCGTCAAAAGCGCATAGCACATGATCAGGTCTTATTTTATTATATATATTTATAGATAGATATAGATAAATAAACATAACTTTAGATATAGATAAATAACTAACATTACCATGTCGGTGACACATATCTAGAAGATTTTCCCCCTACCAAAAAGTACTCAACGTGGCTAGAAGATTTCACTTCAAAAAAATAAAAATGCCACATTTGATTGGAAGTGGAATAGTGGAAAGTTAAACGTATCGTTTAGTCTTCCCAGACTCCAGAGGGAAAATTAAAAAACATCTTTAAATACATATAATCTGTAAGATAATTTTGAACTCAGGTGTAAAGTAGCAGAATAGTTGTTATTGAATGCACAAATATATATTAATTTATAGGAGTAAAATGTGAAATTAATTTGCGTATTAACATAGGGACTACAAATCTCATGGTGAAAAAGTAAGGTAAATGCAGATTGGAGTGTGCTAACACTAGGTTCTTTGTACCAAACCTGGTACTTGTGTGAAGCAAGAGAGAAAAAATTATACAGAAATCCTTTCTACAAAATGAGCTCCTCTGATAGTCTTTTCTCTGATACTCTGATACTCCAGAGAGATATTCCATACAGAGCAGGAGAGGTTGTGATGCCGGGGTCCACTTCATGTAGTATTAACTGGTAACAAGCAAGTGGCAATCTTATTGCGGCATATTCATTAGAAACATTAAAAATTAAAAATAGTACTATATAATTTTAAAAATATATATGATTAACTTTATAACACGCATTGTACATAATAATTACAAAGATAAATGTAAATAAATCTTTTTGGCAACATATTTACATTGCATATTAAACACAAGGAAAGCTTTACCTTAAGTGCATATATTTACTTAAGGTAAGCTTTCAAGATCGTGTTCAGACAGTATAGTCTAAGTAAATTGGATATCGTATAACTTTTGATAGGAGAAGCACGTTCGTAGTCTGCGCTGAATGGAAATACAGGTACGATCTAATAAATCAAACCCGATCAGGTTATCGACTCGCAAACATACGCACAGATTTATTTAAAATAAAATTACAAAAGCTCTATTAATATATTTCATATTTTAAAGCAACATAACGCTTATTATTATTATTATTATTATTATTATTAATCTCAATGTCACACACAAAAGTCACCTATAGCTAGCTCATTATCAACAAATATGTTGCTGAGCTCAGCTCGAGAATCTGAGCTAAGTATCTCAAAATACCCAAATGTATCTTATGTATGACTACTTTCTTTTAATTATTAATATTATAATATCTTAAACACAAAAAAATCATGTGGTATTATTTTTTGGAATTATTAAAATTTTAATCGCAAATTTATAAAATCAGTAAAGTGTAAAAATAAACGAAATTCACAAGTTAAATTTTAATAAATCCATTGGTATTACGGCTTGGTCACGTTGTGTGACTGGCATTTAAGAATCGCACCTATTGGTAATATTTTATTTGTAAAACTCCAGTGGTTTACGACCTTTCCAAGACGAGAACTCATATTTTATAGGTAATTTCGTAGAATTGAGGATCAAATCCTAAGAACTTTTTTACGATTTACGTGAGTATGCTTTAACAGTTCTCGAGAAATAATCTCAAGTACTGTATACATTTTAAAAGTTATATAAATGTTGGAATAAAATTTCAACATGAATTTTTTTACTCCTTCAAGCTTGTTAATTCATCCTTGTAATAAACCAAGTGTAATGAAACAAATTACATTAGAATTAGATTATTAGCATACCGTACTGCAAGCGTTATAGAGCACTAATAAAAAAAAAACTTAAGTAGCTGTTTGTCATAATAAAATAAACGCTTTTTATTATATGCATATGAACACGTTACTGATATGTATAACGGTCTGTTCGTGCTAATCTATGAAACGGCTGGACCGATTTTGACGGGACTGTCACTGACAGGTAGCTGATGTATAATAAGGACTAACTTTGGCTTTTATTGTAGAAAAAAATATATATTAGAGTAAATACGAGTATACTGAACATGTATACTGTGATTTCGTATAACATATCGAAACGAACGCAATACAGTTTACTTAATTAAGTAATACCTACATAAAACACCTTGAATCATCATAATGTCTTGACAATTTTAAAATTGAGACTTAACACCCCATGGATCATGAATAAAAATATATTAAAAAGTTTGATTAGCTTATCTAAGATATGGGTGGGTAATTTAGTTAATTACTAACTCGATAGCTGTTTCAACTCTTTACGAGCGCTATGGCTGCGATAACGTTTCTAATTGTCGAATAAAAAAGGATTAAGTGTAATCCTTGTTTAATAAAAATGTTAATCGTGACTTCCACGCAATATGCAAATTTTATACCGCCCGTTGCGATTGACGATGGCTTATGTCAGTAATATGCATTTTGTCACACTGAGATGCTTTGTTATAGGATTCGTTTTTAATACGATTGCGATAAAGGAAGGGAAGCGAAAGATGTTAGACAAACTTTTTCAGTCATGTCTAATTGAGGCTAGTATATATATATATATATATATATATATATATATATATATATATATATATATATATATATATATATATATATATATATATATATATATATATATATATATATATATATATATATATATATATATATATATATATATATATAAAATACATGACTATAATGTAATGTTACTATTTGAAGGGCATAACTGTGATTTACTTGGGTATCCGTTATTTTCTAAAATAATTTCGTTCCCCTGGCGTCCTAACTAAATGTGAACTCCCAGAATAAAAACATACGCAAAGTTAAAATAACTGCAATATTTTATTCATCAAGGATATTTGGTATAAACTTAAAGAAATTATATTAATGACACGCATAATAAATATAAAAAGAGTAATATGGCGCTGTCTCACTGGATACAGCGACATATTTGTCATTGTATAATCTATATCTATATATATAATAAAACAATAGAAAAGTCAATTCTGTACATTAAAGATTTAAAAAATAGGATTGATCGGGTCGGTTAATATGTCGATAGTAGAAGCCAAAAATTCACTCAGCAGAATTTGTCTGTCTGTCTGTCTCTCTGTCTGTTTATTTGGCCTCCAATCACGTAAAATCTACTGGACAGAAATGAATGAATTTTTGTATAGTAATAAATTACAGTCCCGACCCGCATAAATTTTAGTTTTTATCCCGGTATTCCATGCTGTTACCTAAAAACAAATAGATAAGCTATAAATGGAAAACCTAAAAATAAAAATAAAATTATTTAAATTTCTGAAAAGAAGTTATTTAGATTGGCATGCTAACAGTTAAGCCTTAGCCTTAAATAATATATATAGAATATTTTTTATTCTGAAAAATATTAAAACGATCGCGATCTAGCTAAGCGGGCCAAGCCACGAGCTGGTCGTTAGTTTATTGTATATAATTGTATAGATATAAATTTAATATACCTTTAAAATGTATGTATGTACGTATTTACATACTAGTAATGAAATTGACGACAGTGTTCAACTTTACAGTACATAACATTATAAATATTAAAACAAAACATTTTTGGTATGTTTATTTGTTTTATTAAAATAATACAGGATCATCCCTCTTTGTGAGGTAAAATAAATATTCTTAGTAGGTCTAATTGGATGTATCGGAGTAAAGTCGTAGGGGCTGGGGAAATGATGGGACAGACACATTATTTTAAAATGCGGTTCATTTTCCACAATATCGGGCTTATTAGAGATAAATACAAAGAAAAATAATATCGATAATATAAAACTTTATAATAAAATCTAAAATTTACAAATATTTAACACTTTTATTTTTATTCTATATAAAAATAAATATGTTAAGTATTCTTAAATTTTAGATTTTATAAAATGTCTATTTTATTATACTTTGAAAATAGGAACTAATTAAACATTTAATTAAATTAAATTATACGTAATTAAAACTTTGTCTTCGTCGCGAGATACCTGTTACACTGTCCTGCTACCTGCAGAACAATCGGGATAAGAACCACTCGTCACGTAATGTCTTATATGGAAAACGGAGAACAGAGTGTTTTAACTTACTTTACTTTGCTACATACGAAATGAAGCGTGAAAAAAAACCAAACTTCAGTAATATCTTTTTTTACAATATTTTGTAAATATTTACAAGGATCTCTAAATCTAAATCCCTATAGCGTCTGAAACCGAAATTTATTCTAACAATTCATGCTCTCCCACAAGTCGGATTATTGTAAATAAGTATTACTCCGACACCCAAATTAATCCACGGGTGCTTTTTAACGAAATGCTAAAAAGTTAGTTAGAGAACTTTTTTCGCCCGCCTTGACTTTACAAAACCCGCAGTGAAATATCGTTTCTGCCATTCCACTGAATTATTTGTATAAATACAATGTTTGCACAATCCACCTCTTCAAACACTGGTAAGTTTGAATCTGAAATATTAGGAGTTTTATAAGTTGTATTTGACTTTACTTATGAATATGCGGGTGCTGCTGCTGAGCAATGTGAGACTTAGATAACTTTATGTGCGAATCGAGTTGATATTTGAAATTTGTATTACATTTCAAAATAGTTAGTTACCCTTTTTTATAGTAAGAAAAGTAATTCTCCAAATGAAACGAGCCGCCCAGTCATTTAGAATTCCGTGAATTATGGATATATTGCACGGAAAGCTATCTTGTTAATTGACCGTTGGAATAATTTAAATTTATTGCAGCCTCAGGCGATATTTTATGTGGATATTATAAATCAAAGGATTAGAAAATGGTTAAATGGATAATGGCAGTGCGGTAAAAGACAACACACCCAGTAGCTCGTATTGCCTGCACACACAGCTTACAATGAGTACGACGAATATGAACAGTGAGCAGCACGTTGGTTCAGACGCTTATCCTGCATACGTTATATGGCGATAACGACAAAATAATCGCAAAGGGTGGGCACGGGGTGTCCAACGCAGCGGGAGGCACAGGGCAAAAAGTACTAAGTGCGAGTTAAATACCCTTTGTGTTGTCATGCTGTCCTGTAACCATTCATCGAAGGGTCCTCTCATTATTCAGTTGAAATTTGATTATTTTCCCATTTCACAAAATATCCATATCGTCCCCGGCTTTTATTCTAATTGAAAATGGAGTAACATTTTAGGGCGATACAATGATCGGTCTTAATTTATTTATTTTCATATTTTAGTTTGTTTACTTCAGTTTTCATTACGTGTGAGTATATTTAAATAGCTTATATTGATTCTAAAAACCATAAGGCTATTAGTAAATCCATGCCATATATCAAATTATAATAAGACAGCCCATAAAAAGTTTTAATGAAACAAAATATGAACACAATTTTCCATTTTCGTAAACGTTTATTAGGGGCAATCATTTACCCTGAATCCTTTTAATAAGATCCATAGAACAGACGGAAGTAAATATTCTGGCAGAAATGATTACTGCACGCACGGTTAATCGACGTTATGACCGGCTTATGCCCATTCCAAAGGTATTAGTCTCCTGGCTACCAATTTATGTAATTTATTAAGAGCCTTGCTTACACTGACCGCTCTTTGGTGGCTTCTTTTTCTCGCTTGAATTCCCTGTAAGGAAAAATTACAAGACAAGCGCAGACATGAGATTATTATAATTATTTATTGCAGTTCTTTGTATTACGACAATGACGTATCACTACAAAGTAATCATCGATGGCTCATTGTACAGAAAGAAATTGTACTAAGTACCTACTTCCTTTATAAAAATTGCGATATTTATTACAACAAAGAAAAGTGATGGGTCTAGAAATCAAAACTAAATCAACATCTCTTTAATTGTGATTATTTTAAAATTGATTGTATTAACTTTACTATATACTTTTGTGTATATTAGGCTTAAAGATACACTATCAATCACAAGAAAAAAGTAGAATAGTAAAAATAACCCATGTATATTGACAGATTTTTTTTACAAATATATTAATTAGATATTTACAACAGAACACCTTGTCCAGTGACTGCGACGACCATAAGTTAGCCATCATCAAAGACCCTCGGTTGACTGATCCCTAATATTTCACTCATAATTGGTTTATTCTAAGCTCGCAGCGTTTCCGTATGTGGGCCCTTTGATCCGTCCACTGTATTAAGTTGTAGCTGAGATGTATTGCGAACATTATTCGTTCAAATCTAAGGCTTTAGTCAAAGTCACAAAATTGTATTGAACGAAATTATATATTTTTTTTTATCATAGATTATATCATATATCGTTGATTTTTACGACAAAATCGTTACGTATTTTTTGTTTTACTACTGTTATGAACAAATTTAAGTGAAAAAACAGCTTATTATTTCTTATAGGATATATAATTTAGATGCCGGGCGAATCTCTGGGTGCGCGTCTCTGGGTGAGGAGCTCGGAGCAGTGTCTTGGATGCAAAGTGTAGAGACATGCATCTCAAGTATTGATTAAAGTTTTCCTAATTTTTGTATCATAAATTTTACAGTTATATTTATTTGTATTACATATTTGTGTAGGTTTTCTTTAAAATTAATAAATTAATTGTTAAAGATTCTTGATATTTTTACTTCCAGTATTCTTTGGTACATAAAAATGATTCTCTATGTATTATTTATTGTCACATAATACAAATTAATTAAAAGCCAATTAGCCAGCATGTTTGTCATAAGATGATTTACGTGGTATAATTTCCTGGGGCGTATGTTTTTGCTTGCGTTTGCTTTGTCCCTCCGGAACTGTCTGCCCTTGTCCGTTCCATTTCCGTTTGGTCAATTCCGAGAAAGTTTTGCTGTCAGCTTCAGTATAGTATCATAGTAAAAAATGTTTATTGTTACTTATAATTTAATTGACGAGAATTGACGAATTTTTTACAAAAGATTTCAAGTAATTTCAAAGTGATACCAAGTTTATATGTACAAATTTCAACACAAACTAAAAAGTAAAAAGAAATATTTAAATTAGTTTAGAATGAGAATAATTAAAAAAACAATAAACGAACTTACTGATACCTACAGAATATATATCTGCTTAGTATTTACATGCCGTTATTCTTGAGTCAGTGCCAGCTTAAGTATTTTTTTTAATTATTTTATTTTCTTTGTTCAGTGTATTAAGTTGTCTATTAACTTCTTTGCTTTTAACATCTATTCGTAGTTGGCAGAGCAATGACGTAATAACATACATACAATCGACTATACGACTTAAAATCTCGTTTTTGAAATCGGTCAAAAATTAAGCTTTAACATTAAAAGTCACCGTAAGTAATGATTTAATATATTTTTATTTAGTTTGTTTATAATTCTTACTTATACAAGTAAATATGGGTACGTGACAATTTGGAGTTGAGGTAGTGACCTACCTTCATCACCATAATAATATATGACAATTTTTTTGTAATACTTTACTTTGTTTTAGCTTCACGCTTTATCTCGCATATAGCAGGGTAGGCAGAGAGAATGTAGTGTTAAGACACTCCGTTGCGCGCTTTCTGCCTTCGAGACATAGTGTATTTTCTCCTAACTCCTAATAAGTTATGTCTAATAGTTGTGTCTCCTGTCATTATCAGCTCGTTAATACCATCATAGATGATGACTATAAAAAGCAAATATATATCTCTTAAAATTAATTTTATAAAATTTCTATAAGATGTGAATGAAGATTGCCCCCGATATTTCTGGGATTTAATAATCTGATCCTAACATGGTGACTATGAGACCACTTCGGAAGTACGTTGTTTCAAATATAGAAAGAATTATTCAAATCGTTTCAAATGAATGAGAAATTGAGGGAGGGACTTACATATAAAATATATATGAAATCTAATCTTTTTTTGAAGTCAGTTAAAACACCACATTTCATGGTATACTTAGCTTTGAATCTAATACCTCCGTGGATCAATTTATTTTAATTACATTTTAAAATAACAAAGAATGTTAAAATAGAAATTATATTTTGGACACATAATTTACTTTCATAGCGTTTATAATAGAAAAGTATTAATAAGTCAAACTACTACAATAATTTTCGAAGCCAAGATTGGTTTTTATATTAACTTTATGTATTATATTCAATTTCTATACATTCGGTCGGGTGTCATTCAAGGTGAATTAAATTTGAATGACGACAATGAACTTTCAAGCCCTTGGATTATATAAATTTTTGCACCTCTTTTAGCAAAAGTTTTGTGAAAGTATTCAAAAATGGAATTATGACTCAAAAGCTTGACACGACGATAACGTACACTAACAGGTAAATCTTATTAATATTATAAATGTGATAGTTTATGAGTATGTTTGTTTGTTTCAGTTTCACGAAAATACTACTGAGCGGATCTAGATGAAACTTTGCAGTAATATAGCTTATATATCAGACTGACATATGAGCTACAGTTTATGATCAACAAACGAAATTCACTTTTAATTTACTATAAATTTCTAAGCGGGCGGGCCGCTATTTCACCATAATGACTATAAGAGACGAATATTTATCACATATAAAATTTTATACTAATAGCGTTTAATTGTTAGATTTTTTTACTGCTAGACCACTTACAATTTCTTTTCTATGCAGTCATTAATTAAATATATAATAAAATCCACTACTTTTGATATAATTAATAGGGAAGGGTAAGGTATTTCAGGATGCTTTTTTTAGGGAAATCTGTATTTATGTAATAAAATTAGCCAAGCTTAATTTCATCCAATTCTTATTCTTTTCTCACTAAAAATCTTGGCAATTATTCAAAGAGCAGGTGACTATAAAAGACGAATATTTATCACATATAAAATTTTATACCAATAGCGTTTAATTGTTAGATTTTTTTACTGCTAGACCACTTACAATTTTTTTTTCTATGCAGTCATTAATTATATATATAATAAAATCCACTACTTTTGATATAATTAATAGGGAACGGATACTTTTTTTAGGGCAATCTGTATTTATGTTATAAAATTAACCAAGCTTAATTTCATCCAATTCTTATTCTTTTCTCACTAAAAAACTTGGCAATTATTCGAAGATCAGGTGACAATACAATTATGTGGTACCTTCGAGCTGGTCTTGTAATCGAATGTGAAGGTTGGAGAGGAAAAATGATCCTGTTGGCGTTATATTCATCTTGACATATTCTTATGACGTTTATTTCTCCGGGCGGCGAATACTCCACAGTCTTAATAAATGTTGTTGCCTCAACTTAAAACTCATACTACCCGTATATTTACTTTGTTCCATAAATTGTTTGTAATACACCAAATAATTTAAATATATATAAGCATATTTTATGCATATATGCAGGTATATATAGCTTTCATTATAAAATCCATTTTGTTGGTACGTGCTATTTGCTTAATAGCATCTATGTCCGAACCGTAGCCCTTATACGGATAATCTTTATCACCGCTGGCATCTGCAGACGACTTTATGATAATAGATTAATATCGAGGTCGTAACCCGATCGTTTTCATTAGATCTTTTCACATTAACGTTTAGAAAATATAAACAAATTTGTAGCAAATTAGTTAAATTAAGCTATATTGATTTATGTAAATAAAGCAAATATTAATATTGTGTGACTGTTGTGAGAATTTCAATTATACTTAATAAGTTTTACATCTAGATTTAGTTAAATTGTGGGTAAATCTATAGACTAATAAAATTTTACATATGTAACCTATCAGTACATTTTCATTAACAGAAGTTAATAAAAAATAAGAATATATTAATATTTTTGGGAAATTTTATTACTAAATGAAGGGTAATTTATTTTTAATTCATTTATTTATACTTTATCGTACACCGCAATTAATGCAACAAACAAAATTACAGTACAGACAAAGTTAATAAAATAGGAGTGCAAAAGACTGTCTTATAGCTATTTAGCGATTTCTTCCGAGATGAAAAAAAAAAAAATAGTGGACGGTGTATTTAATTTTCAGATATATTCAAGAGAATATGCAGACGTTAGTGTGATAAGCACATTCGGATCTTATTTCACATTTATTCCTTATGGTATTAGAAATAAAAGAACGGCGCTGATTGGGCACATTTAAGAAAGGCACGCTTTCCGCTCGTTCTAACGTGGCTGATTAATGTTTACTAGAGGAGCTACGAATCAGTCTTTAAATTAGTATCGAAACTTTACAGACTGTAATCGGCTTAATGATTGTATAGCTTTTTAGTCTATGTTTTAGGGTTATTTTATTATATTTAAGCAATTTTTTTCTATTTTCATGTAATATTTTTTTATAATCTTCTTCCTTCTGATCAAATTATTTGCTCTTTCATTTGTATGTATGCGTTTGTTTCTTCTTCTTCTTAGGGGTGCCTCTCCAATTACTGAAGGTTGGCAGTCAGCTTGGAGTACATTTTTCTGTCTCTAGCGAGGCGAAATAGTTCAGCGGCACTCGCAATTCCTATCCATTCTCTGATGTTTCTTAACCATGACTTTTTCCTGCATCCAACTTTCCTTTTCTATCAACTTTCCTTTTCAACTATTCCCATCATTTTGAATTGCAATAATTCGTATCTTGGATGTTTTATTAGGTGTCCTAGATATGCAGCTTTCCTTTGCTTGATCGTTTCCAAAAATTCACGTTATTACCCTACCCGTCGCAGTACTGCTTCATTTGCAACTTTTTGCATCTATGAAATTGCCAAAATACGTCTATAGGTCCAAATTTCAAAAGATTCTATCCGTTTCCGGAGATTTTCTATAAGAGCCCAAGACTCACACCCATACATAAGTATGATGTAGCATGTGTACGAATGCGCAGAGAGATTTTGAGATTTCAGTTACAGAGAACCTTTTTCATTGTAAAAAAGGCACTTCGGGCGATTTCTATTCGTGTTTTTATTTCCACATAATATTCCAATCGTCGGTAAGCCAAGTGCCTAAGTGTTTATATCTACGCACTCTGTCTAAAATGTGGCTTGACACATCGATAACGGGTTGGTGGTCGGATCTGTTTGAAATGACCATGACTTTTGTCTTTGAGACATTCATCTTTAGTCCAACCTTTACACAGGAGTCGTTTACTTTGTCGAATATCTGCTGAAAGCTTTTCTGTGTATAAGCTATAAGCACGATATCATCAGTGTATCTGAGATCGTTGATCATCTGTCAATTGATTTTTACTCCACAATCTGGATTCTCTAAGGCTTCTGACATTATTGTTTTTAAGTAAAAAATAAACAGCGCTGGTGATAGGAAACATCTTTGTCGCACATATCTCTGAATTTCGATATCTTTAGATTCCTCGCTGTCAACTTTGACTGTAGCTCACTGCTTCCAGTACAGATTTTTTTAATATATGGATATCTTTTCCATCTAGTCTAATGTCATTCAGAATCTCTAAGAGGCAATTATGTTGGAGTTTGTTTCTACATGTTGTTAATGGAACCCATAGTCATCATATTCATATCAGCCAGGACAAAGCCACTGCTGGACAAAGACCTCTCACATTGAGCGCCATGAAGACCGGTTTTGGGCCACCCTCATCCATTCGACCAATAGTATTGTTTTATTTATCATTACATTGCATTGTACGCAATTGTCATATTGAAAATGTTTACTGAGTTGTGCAAGGCTCAATTTTTTCACAAAACATACAAAATACATTATGTTCCAAAATGTATATACAGAGTAGATAGTTATATAAGAGATACTTTTAAGTAATTCATTAATTATTTTTATTCTTAACATGAAAAATTGTGCAAAATATACATTACTACGCAGGCAACTCCAACACAAACCTTCTTACTACATCACACATTAGTGGCATTACGATGGCGGAAATAATTACTGACTCTATAGTGATTGGGACAAAAACCCTTGTTTAAAATGGAGCAAGATCTGCAAGGGACACTATTGTCATGCCGTCGGTCAACGCTAACTGACCGAGAAATTATAAATTGTTCACAACTAGCTGATTTACCATTGTTATGTAAGTTCTATTTCTATTAGAATTCTATGGATCTCGATATACTATGGTTAGGAAATAATGAAGTGTCAATTGCAGGAAAAAAAATTACATTGAACCCACAACGATTGCAGTCAAACACTTTTCCACTTTACTAAGATTTTTTTTTTTGCTTCACAAAATAAATAATAATTTATTAAATTATAAATAAAAGGCAAAAATCTCAGGCTTATTACACACGACTGCATATATCAAGATGCAGACAGAAGATGCAGATGATTATCAAGATGTAGCTTTAATTTATAAGCTTATACTTTTATAGCATATTAATTAATTATTATAGTAATTTATAAGCTAATACTATTATAGTATTAGTTTATAAATGAACTACCATTTACTATAAATTATTTACTATGGTAACAATTACAAACAATAAATAGAAACACATTCAAATAAAGTTTTAATGATTATTTAAAGCACTTCATTTTAGTTATAAGTGTTAATTTAATATGGTAACCTATAAATATAATCTATAAACTGTATGGTCTCCCATAATTGTCTATATTACAGTTCATTGGATTGCTTCAGTGGCGGGCGCAGGTCTACGGCCCTTCAGTCAGTTTCTAATTCAGTTAATTTAGCTTCTAAATCTCATATTGCAAAATGGACGGACAATAATTGCGTTTGGTAAACACCGCACCGGTCTTAAATGACACGAGGTATCCATTAGGGCTTTATTTGGGCGAAGTATACATGACAAACTACTAAGTCTGCTAATATTTCAATTTAGTATCTATGCTTTAACTTTGTGAGGAAATATATCTAATTTATATAAATATTTATTATTTATTAGGAATCAATTGTTAATATATTTCATATACTCGTACATAAATATATAATTTTTTTTTACTAATTATATTAGGCCATTGTGGCGCAGTGGGACATGAACTAAACGTGAACTCAGTCTTGGTTCAATCTTCACGTGGAGGATTTAACTATTTATGCTTATTCAGAACGGTTTCTCTCTGCCTAACCTGCTATAAGAAGAATGTGAAAATGAAAAAAAAAAATTTAACATAATATAACCTCAACGTATAAACGAAACGTACGAAACAGAAAGTATAGAATTAACTAAATTACTAGAATTCTCTGCTTACGTACCCTGCAAAATGTGGGATACGCGTTAATGTAAATTTAAATTTGAAAGTCAATGCATGTGAACCAGGGTTTACATTTAGCTGGCTTATTAAAGTAATTACATTGTCTTGATGAGAACAAAGGTGACTCTGTGCACAATTAATTTGCTTCCATGGTGACGTCTAAATACGTTACCATGCTAAACTTGTTGGTATATACTAAATAACTAATCGTGATTGGTATATTAATAAATAATATATTTCATACAATAAATATATAAATAAATATGTGTATTTATAATTTTGTGTAAATTAACTTTTATATACAATTATTGAACTGTTTAATTTTATTGTTTTAATGCATGGTGGGTTATATTTGTACAAGAATCTGCTGCACACGGGAAATATCTACTTTCTTGACTGTTTATTTAGCATTTTTTTAAATAAGGCGCTATGTTTTAAGTAGACTATGAATATACACCTAATACTTAACAGATTATACGTTTAATCTAAGTGTGTACAGTGCTTATTTCCATGTTTTGTTGTATTGTATTTAAAATCGTACCGTTGTCTTTGGAAAAGAAGAAACGATTTTGACGCGAATGTAAACCACCATTTAGAATGCAATGACTCGAATTTGGGTGGAAAGTGTAGAACGGAGTTCCTTGACACTAGGTAAACTCTGTATAGGATATCTGTATAGTTTCCCAAATATAGGAGGGCCTATATTTGGGAAACTGAAAAATCAAATGTTTTTAATAATGCTATTTTAATTCATACTTAATTTGTCAACATTATCAAATTAACTGTAAAAATAATACTCTGAAGTATATCAAATAGTGGAAAATCTTTTAAAGCATTAACGTCAACCTATTATATTTACAGTATAAAATATGCAAATATTTTCGTCAAACCCTAGTTCAAAGGAGTTATTGGCCTTTAGAAGACAACGACTTAGTTCGTCGACTGTTCAAGTTTCATTAATATGGAGCCTATAAGTATTGAAATTTTGTAAATCCACTGTATATTTTTAAATATATAGATCTATTGATATTTTTCTTTAAATAAATTAATAAAAAATATTTATTACTATTCTTGTATATTTTTCTTATTATATGATATATGATTAATTATATATATGATTAATTATGTATATAAATCTTCAACTTTGGTCATCTTATACAATATGGCTATTAGGTTCCAAAATCTAGATCGATCTTTCTTTTTAAATCATGAAAGTAATCGTACTGGGATTTGTTATCCTTAGAAATTAAATGTATCAAAGTTTAAATAATATAATATAAATCTATATAAATCTTACCAGTTGAATATAAAGTAAAGTGAATATATAACCTGCTTCGTTGTCAATTTGTTATTTCCTTTCAAATGCTTATCGGTTTGTAAAACAGTCGAGAGCACACTCTGCCCTTGCAATGATTCTTAACAATGCCAATCAATGAAACATAAAGTCCAGAAGTATTGTATTCTCAATTTTTTACCTATATGTACATAAAAGAAAATGATATTATATCTTATGCACTGACGATAAAGTTGATTTTCTCTAAAAATATATTAAGCTTAAGCCGTTTTCTCGACAATATAGGCCATTGTTAAACCTAAGCTGGCCAATCAGTTCCATCACCACTTGAAGAGCCAATGAAGCGTGTTTAATTCTCTATGACGGTTAAGTCTTTGCGTTGGTTTTGTCGTTTTCTCGATTTCCAAATACGATTATATTCACAGGGGTTGATTTTGAAAGATATGAAATCGTGAATGTGATAGTTACTTAATTCTTTAAATTGATTTACATTATATTTAAACGTAATCAAACGCTATACCGATATTTGTAAAAGAATATGATTTATAGCTTAGGTATCGTCTACTGCAAGTACCAATCTATATACGTAACTACTGTAAGAATACTTATTTCTTTTATATAATGTGTCCTGTGAATCTTGTATGCGTGGTTTCGATTTCAAGCCGTTTAGGCAAAACGGCTGTTTACTAACTGTGGGAGATTACTAAAATAACTTTACAGTAGAAAATGGTGTGACGCGTTAAGACTAAGGCTATTTGAGATAATAAATTATTGTAATGAAATATAACATTATGTGATATGCTACATTTTAAAGTATAAATAAAGCCGCAGACAACATTTATCTAAATCGCTAATTCAAATGATGCGTGAAAGCAATATATTGATCAATTTCGTGAACTAAATTTTGTTTCAGTCTCGAAGTTCATTCGCTTCTATCGACCTTTGTAAATAATGATGTAGAAGTTTTTATAATTTGTTTGAATTTATAAAAGGTTTATCTCGTAAGTACGAAAACTATATAAAAACATCCCATAGCCATATTTCTCATATAACGGTAAGCAGAGTGAAACTTAGTGTCAAGACACTCCGATTTCCACTTTTAGTCTGAAGCGACGAAACAAACTCATTCCCCCGAAAATGTTCTTTATAAATATATAATATCTTTGTTTATGTTCAACCATGACATTATTATGGCGCAAGTTCGGTCTCATCGGATATTAAAAATAGCCGTGTCTTTCGGTCCTCCTAAGATTCTATCAATCAGCTATATTAATAATAACAATAGTACAATAGTGATAAATATATCACATACGTAAACCTCTCATAGACACTCCGAATAGAAGACAGACAAATCGACTAAAGCTAATTATATTACCTTCTCAATATTGACTTTACTTCACTTTAATTTTCAAGTGTGCTTTAAAAACACTAGAAACACAATGTCCTTATTTAAATGTATTTCCATACTAACAGTTATCAGCAGGTATATGTAATGGTAGTTAAGATTAATTTTAATACTCACAGACATATTGAGGTGTAAGGAGCAATTACAGAGGGATTTGAGGGTAGTTGCCTAGTGACGTCACCACTACGTCCGTAATCCGATTAAGATAATTGCTGAAAATTTCATCTAACCGTAACAGAATGTGTTTTCATATAACATAAATGTCTATACGAGTATAGCCTCTATTATGATATGAGATAAAAATATACGATGATGTTTGCTGCTGAGTTAACATTATACCTAATCTATAATATAATATAAAGTATAATTTATACCTAAATATGTATATGTAAGATAAATTAATAAATATTTATTTCTAGTAGATTTGCACTTATTTTTTTTAAATAAGCACAAATATACTAGAAATAAATTTTATTACTTGTTAAGAATATTTATTTTAAGAACAGAACAAAGGCCAAAGTTTTACATACATTCAGCATCGTTTGCCGTCAAAATATTGACCAATTGTATCACGAAAGTGAACTAATAAGTAGATATATAAGTTTATATATGTTTATTAATAAAATTTAATTGTAGAAATTTTAATAACGATTTTTTGTTATATGAGAATGAAAATAAAAATAAAAAATTAAAAACATATTATGCTTATAATTAATTATGCTAACAACTAGCTTAGCTTGATGAGAACTTAAATACGCTTTTACGGTTCAAAAAAATTTTAATAACGATTTTGTTATTATTTAATTTGAAAATCCCAGTCGCTATTCACGGAGGTCACAGGTATATATATATATATATATATATATATATATATATATATATATATATATATATATATATATATATATATATATATATATATATATATATATATATATATATATATATATATATATATATATATATATGATTTTTTAATTTATTTTATTTATTTTCTAAGTAAAATAAAAATATTACATTGAAATCATTTTTGATATCAGCTAAGCATCCACTTAGCAAAGTTTACAAATAAAATCTGAATATAAAAACTTAAAATTTCTAGGTATCCTTACATCTACATGTACGTATAAAGTGCTCAATTTGTTTTCCCAAAGTTGTTTCTTCATGAAAACTTGTTATTTGCTATGAAAACATTGTACCTACCTACTGTTTAAAATGTTCGTCAACATGTTCAAACCTAGTCTAAAGTCTTGTTTGATCTTAATTAACACACGTTGACTTAAAATGATTCTCTCGCATCTTAGATCAAAGAGCTTAGTACTAATATTTATAGACGTTTATTGAAAGAAGCCGTTGACTTCGCTCTACCTCACATAATATGTTAAGCACATATATCTAGTATTTATTATCATTCTCAAAATGATATTTCATCTATGTGTTAAAAGGTAAACGGCATTAAATTAATTATTTGTATTGAAATATATTTGTGTTTATTAGAATTATTACATGAAGTAAAATGATTGACGCCCCCCTGACGTAGCTTACATACTCGTATGCCTGCTTGAACGCGATGTCAATTTAGAGGCGGCTGTGGAATCGTATGTTTAATTACTTTCTTGACCACAAAATCCACAAAATCAAATATATATATATATATATATATATATATATATATATATATATATATATATATATATATATATATATATCTGATATATTACTTATGACACGATACTTATGATACTATATTTATTTATATAAAATATAGTATAGTCTTTTATTCTCCAACGTAAGCTTTATAACATTTAAGATCCGTTAAATTAAACTAGAGCCGATACCAAATAGCGTTCCATGTGTTTACAAGGATACACTTCCGATGAGATTCACAAAGACAAATACAACGTAGGTTCTGACACGCGACGAAATCACATTCGGTATTATGTTGACAATGTGGTCTACTCTTTGTTTCATTTGCCTATAGTGAGTCGTTTTAAATTTATATACGCATGCTATACTCGTATACTGTGTAGGTTTGTTTTTATAAGTCAAGTCTTGCCTTGCTTACTCTATATGAAATATGATTTTTTATATTTTTTACACTCCATTCTAACAGGTTGTAACTAGGCTATTGAAGGGATTTTTCTTGTAACTATTTCGAAAACCTGCGTTTCCATCTGTATCAGCCTCATGTCACATAAATGGTTTTATTAATGATATACATATATTTTTAATTTAATTTAGTGTAAACGTTATTCGAAAACTCATAGTAGCGGCCGTGTTCCTTTATCTTGAACTTTGAAATATACCAATAAAGCGTGGAGACGGTCCCATACAGCCGGCGGCCACAAGTTTCCAATAAGTAATTAAAATCCCGACTCGGAGATTACGTCCTCCTATCACAAAAGACGAGTATTTGCTCCGTACGCCTTGGTGAAGCTCTTCAAATCTCCTTCGATTTCCTGCTCCTTGTAATTGTTCAGGAAATATAGTCAGTGACGACGTTTGTCGCAAATGTACAACCACGACTTTAGTTTATAGTTAAACTTTACTTTAATTTAATATAATTCAAGTATTTTTTTTAAAGAAATCAGTCCCTGTGCATCTTATATACGTTTACGTTTAAAGGGACAATTAATATGTAATTTTAGCGAAGATATCAGCAACCTCTTGATTTGAAATAGAAATTACGTTTAATAATACTGAAGTATAGTTTTTATAACAAAGTATATACATGATTTTTTTCTAATGAATACAGCAGGATTGTGATTTATTTACGGTTAGCTTTATTTTTCACCAACGCATAAACTTAATTCCAAAACCGCACCAATTCGAATTCGATATTCATAAATTATTCACCCACGAAAGGATTACACGAGATAACGTCATAAAAACGTAACACAAGGGTGGTACTGTTTATCTACAGTTGTTTAGACCATTTTTATGAAGAACAGTGTAAATAGCCATGTACAAACATTAATCTGCTTTGAACAACAGAAGATGTAAAGGGACTGCTCAGAGTCAATATTTTCTTAGGGGACAAAACTCCGGTAGCTCTCGAGACCAATTAGAGCGTGATATAATTTTTGTGTAAACTTAATTTCTGTAATTTATGTAAAGTAATGAAATTCGTATGTTATTTTGATTAATTAAAGCCAATGCTGAATTAATATTTGCAAGATGAAAAGTTTCGTTAATCAATAGACTAAATTGATGTTATAATTGTGTCATTAATTTATTTAATTCCAATAAAACATCTTCGTTAGTTAATTTTTTTATATTTTTTTATTTTTATTTATGTTATATTATTATATCTTATAGGAATAAAATATATATAATAGAGAGTATAATTTCCGTATCACAAAATTGAAGATCATAAACATCTGATGAAGGACTTTAAAACTATAAAAAATAAGGAAATATTTTGTTAGGTATAATCAAATATAAAAATCATTGAATCTTGTCGCAGTGGAATAACCATTACATATAAGTAAAAACGATGTTTACAGGTTTGATCTCCACTCGAGGGCGTAAAGAAAAAAGAAACTGGTATAGAAAGGGCCGCAAAGTCCCTGCAAATAAAAGTTACTGAAACTTTAATTAATACAGATAGATGAATATTATTTAGTAATGTAATCCATAATTTACACGTTAAACAGTATTTTATGTTAGCATTGGCAAATAATTCATAATTCATTGAACCCTTTTAATGACATGCATAATTCAATTTACAGTAATAAAACAATCGATGCGTGTCTTATTAAATTCTCTCGAGTTTAAAATGTTCACTATAATTTAGTATCAGTCCATGATTTATTGCCTCCGCCACGCTTTTCGGTGACTGTGCAGTTCAGAACTCCTATATTCACTAAGTTTAGTGATAGGATAGGATGCTTGTTTTTGTATAAGATGTTATAAAACATGTTTCTTTTTCAATTGAACTATCGATTTTACTTATATTAAAATAAGATAATTCTAGAATTTTTTATGATATAATATTTAATTAAGTTAATAAAATTACCTCTCATTGAAATTTATAGTATAAAGAAAGATCAATTTCGAACCAATCACTTTGTGGTTTCATTGTGGTGAGTTCTAAGCATAATCGATTAAATCATATCATATTGTTCATATCACTTTCATATCATGTCATGATATCATGTTCATATTGTTTCATATCATGATCATATTGTTATACTATAGTGATTCACCTGATTTACTTTTGGAAGAACAAATCTGGCTCAGAATAAAAAGTAACCTATGTATCAAGGCCACTGTGGGCGCCGTAGAATGGTCTCAAACTGTAAAGAGGCTGGTTATGGGTTCAATCCTTACTAGTAGAGAAATAGAGAACAGAGTATCTTGACATTGGCTACTCTCTACTTACTCTGCTATTATGGTGCAGAGCAAGAAGCTGAAAAAATAAATATAAAGTGCTTTAGGTTTTTATGTTATTTAATTAAATAATTATTTTACTAATAATTTGCAACAGAATGATAAACTTACATAAACAACACAATATATATGAAAATATTTAGACCGCAGCCTGTATTAGCGATTCAGCTGTACTTCGAGACGACTAAAGGAGATTAGAGAAAGTTTGAATTTAAATTAATTTTGCGGATTATTAATTTTGAGTAATGAACTTGAATCTTGCTCTGAATGAGCAATTTAGTTTTAGAAGTTCTTCGTCAATGAGTTTTATTTATAAGATATAATGCAAATGTAAATGCTTTAGAGACTTTTCATTTTAAATGATTATCTATTCAATTGAATAATTTTATTTATCGGCTTCTCAATGTAGTATATAAAATTTATGTAAAAGTTATAAAGATGATAAAAAATATTGAATAGCGTAAAAAAATCCGTGTTCAAGACTAATATGTCAAATTTCGTATACAAAACGGACAAAATTTATTTGTACCGTACTTTTACAGTGCTATTTAGTTTCATACAATATTTAGTCTTTCAAATAATTCGTTACTATTAGTAAATTATTTTACAATGCTCATTTTGTGTATACATATAAATTGTAAGTAATCATAAATAAATAATATGTTTTTCAATGTTTATTGAATTACTGAAACAATTTAAATAAACGTAGCTTGTAGCGAGCGTCACTACGCGAAGCGTAAGCTTTTGCCAATGCCTTAATTTCCTGAAGTCGGTGATTAAGCCTCAAATCGTTTCTTACCGAGATATAAATCTTTTAACACTCGTTCCCGGCTTTCGCACATCTTTCTGAGCCTCGCTAACTCCTACAACTGCAATTAGACGGCTTCGGGAGCTCGGTAATCTTGAATAAAGCACCAAACGAGGTGCCATTTAAATAAGCAAGAGATTTCAAACTTTCGAACTTGTTTCTCTAATTGTAGCTTCTTACTGAAATTGATAATATTCAATAATAAATACGCTTTACAGTAAAAGTTTTTCTAAAAAATAAGGTGTCTTCCAGCAGCGCGGCGTTACGTTATGATACTCGTAATCTCAATACAAACAATATTACTGAAATTACAGGCAAGGGCGACATGTCAACGAATGACAACGGGAAAAGTTCACATAATAGTTTTACTTTGCGATCATGCTCAATGTAAGCGTACGCGATGGAGGAGAAAAGATCTTTGCTTTTTATGAGCGTTTAAACACACATTTACACTTACTACATTTATACTTATTACTTATCCTACTTCATAACTTACTAGTCAATTGATGCATTCTGCCACAATAATTATTTACTTGAATATTGTTAACACTTACAAAAAGTACATAATTAAATTAATTAAAAATGTAAATTTTTGAAAAAGACTAATATCGAAAAGCCTTACCAACAACTAGGTATCAGATGTATATTGAAAATAATCCGAGAAAATCTTGTGCAAATATTTCGAATAATAATGGAAAAGTAATACCGAGCATCTGATGAAAAAGTGACGTTTTACGAAGACAACAATACCGCGTCTGCGATTTAATAACTAAAACAGAAATATACGATCTGATGAAAGTTTTACAATATAAGCATAGACAGAATTTATAGGACTATTAATACCTTAACCCTACCGGGTATATATAAGATACGAAAGACTTCTTTCACTAAAATTAATATTAAATTCCATATAAATTTAATTACCAACAATAAAAATATGTGTATTAAAGAACAATAAAACTATGTGAAAAATGCACTTCTCGATCAGCAGCAATAACATACAAAAACAAACAAACAATCATTATCTATTTATTTTTCATTATTGCAATATGAGCATTTATATTTCACATCAGTTTATGCCTATATAATTCAATTAAAGTATTGAAGCTAAAGTTTGTACGGAGATTATGTGTAGATTACATTATTAAGACGTCATTTCTACAAACTATCAAGGCAGATACACCGTCACGGTTCGTTAGAAGCAGCCAAGCCACTAACGTACAGTGATTAGATTCCGTGCACACGACACACCGTAAATCCTACCCGTTGATGTGATTCACGCTAATTTCATTTCGTACTTGCTAATCTGAACGCGCCTTAATCACGCTTAAAGACAACCCGAATGCCATATAAATTATAGTCGAAACTGCTTAATTAAGATTGCTCACTTCTGTTTCTGTGTATATCAACGCCATACCTATATGAGAGAAACGCATAGGTAAAATAAATATTGTAAACTTCTTTGTGTACAGTGCTAGCAAGTACTTAAGGTATTTTTTTAGGCTTTCTGTTAGTCTCAATGCACTCCAGTCTCTAAATACTACACGCTTCCACTGAGATAAGCTAGTGTTTTAATTATGTGGGGATACCTGTAGACCCATGGCTCTACGTAGTACTTTCTACACTTTAATGTAATAGGTTTTAGTGTAGACCATATTATTATCTCGTTTTATTTGTTTCAGAAATATTAATTTAGTAACCCAATATTTACTTCCCTGCCTGGTGCTTCTTATAATAAAATAACATTAGTAAAAACTTGGGAACTTTTTTTATCAATGATGTAATCAAAGCTATTGTAAATTATATATATATATATATATATATATATATATATATATATATATATATATATATATATATATATATATATATATATATATATATATATATATATATATATATATATATATATATATATATATATATATATATATATATATATATATATATATATATATATATATATAAATTACGGGCCCTGTGTGGCGGTGTACCTATATAATGTTTGCCTATGCTTGTTAAATCATTTAGCGAATAGTTTACATTATACAATTTATGTAAAGTAAAACAAATTTATTTCAAAATGCTTTTTAATAATTTCCAACAGTTCTAAAAATTGTTATTTTCCATGTTAAAGAAAACCTTTTTTCTTATTACTTTTTTATCTTTAAACGCAAACATTACGAATTGAATACGTTCTCAGTTTGTTTATGTAATTTAAATATCAAAGAAACCATAACTTCACAAAAGACCAATTCATTTAAAGAAATATAGAAAAATAACTTGACTGAAACTGAAATAAGTTTTTTTCACAGTAACTTTGAAGACTATTCTATTAAAGAAGTTCTTTGAAAACATCGATATATGTATATTGTATATAAGTTTCTTCAAGTATAATTACCACTCAGATGCGCCTTTGAAACCGTTAAAAGGCTTCGTCTGTCGACAGATGCATTTTGTATGAGCTGTAGAACGTTTTAGATTACCTTCCTTTAATTACGTTGTGAGCAAACACGGCAAAGCTACGCGTAATCACGATTAGTAATTAGGTAGTATATGGCAGATCTCAACGAAGGGGTGTTAAAGACACCGTTTCATAGCAAGTTGTAACTTTTTTATTTATATATCACATATTTAACTTATTTATAATATTCTGAAATATAGTGAAAATGTTATATATAGTGAATATTTTTAAATGCAAACTGTCTTGAACATTATTATTTTATAAATGTTTAATTTATTTTTCGTAGTAGCTACATGTTTGATTAGTTAATTTGCATAAATAGATCTAAAAGAGAGAGAGCCTATTGTATAAATGTACCTATAAGTAAGTACCATGTCTGACATCAGCCTTAGTTCAATCTCATCGTAACATAAGAATATTATCGCACGTTAGTCAAGAACATATGTTAAGAAAGTTTGTTAATATTTAATGAATTTGTCGGGAGACTTGATTTGTTGCTTTACATTTAATTTTCACCCTCAAGCCGCTAACCGCTAATTCAATAATTTGACAAGCGCGCATGTATGGATAAGACAAGTTGACGTTTAATATATGTATAACCTATTGCTATTGCTATATAATTCACAAGTTACTCGAAAGTTATAACAGAAATTGCCATAAGTGCGTGAATAATAAATAAATAATATGAAATTAATAAATATCAAGTAGGAACCAAGGTATATGATTAAACATGAAGATTGTTGGTTAAAATCAAACACAGGAGAATATTTATATCGTGGGTTCGATAGCCACTAGGAAATAATTAATTATTCTTCATTTTCTCCGCTCTGGTAATAAGAGAAATGTTAAAACAATACATTATATATATATACATATATACATATATATATATATATATATATATATATATATTTATATATATATATATATATATATATATATATATATATATATATATATATATATATACATATATATATATATATATATATAGATATATATATATATATATATATATATATATATATATATATATATATATATATATATATATATATATATATATATATATATATATATATATATATATATATATATATACATATATATATATATATATATATATATATATATATATATATATATATATATATATATATATATATATATATATATATATATATATATACATAAATGGACTAAAAATGAAATTGTTCATTATATAAGTGTAACGATTAAGCATAATCTCTTGTTCGTTTGATTATCATCACCCCCCATTAACAAAGATACAAATAAAAATTACATATAACTTGTTATGTTTTAAAGTATAATAAAGTTACATATTTTTCTAGTCAGTATGATAATTAGTACCTAACAAGGTTTCAACAATGGTATTATGGCATACACACGTTATCCTCACAAATTAAACAAGCATATGCCACTTTTTATTTTGCTTCATGTATTTCTGTTACATTCAAATTAATTAATAATAGCGTTTCTAAAATTAGATCGCACCTGTACTGCAAAGACCAAGCCGTTGATAAGTGTACATATGAAAATGGAACTTTTTTTGTAAATATAGAAGTAGTTAAAAGACACCTGTATCTGACAGAAGATATTTACGCTCATTTCCTGGGCCATGGGTCATGAGTCGCTACTTTCACTACAAGTAACACCCAATGATTTATAACGAACTAGCAAAACAAAACAACATGTTAATTAACAAGACTAACTATGCAAAAGTAATATGATGAACAAATGATGGATAGAATGGTCACTTTGTATACTCTGGACCCTTTTATCTTGCAGCCCTAAAATTAATTGCGGAGGGTTCGGAATTCAAGGTCAGGCAATACAATTACGCTATGTACAAGTTCTACAGAGCGTCCCCTGCGCGGTGTATTTAAATACGATATAATATGATTACCGGGCTGTCCCCCTAACACAGACAAAATCGATATCGTCTGCATGCCCGTATACGCAAAAATTGTCGATACAGTGCAATGCAAAATATTAAATTATTTTCACCGACTGCTTGTGCGAGAATCGTTGAGTTAAATTTGTTATTCAAAAGTAAATTGATATTTACAGGAACTAGGAATATAAATTAATACTATATGTTAAATTTCTTTCGTTATGGTTTTTCTTTATTTTTATACATCTATTTTATTTCTCAGCATAGGTAGAGGGAACTTAGTATTGATTAGTCTTCAAGTTTTGTGGCATAGCCTCGTTGGAACCCAATATAAATTATTTTTTAAGTATCTTTAAGTAGGACTCAATTTGTCTTATAAGATTTTGGTACACAGTAGCATATTGAAATATTATGTTATATTCAAGTAGCGTTGCATCAAGTTTCCGGTATGCACGTCATACCGGAAATCAAATACTAAGTTTTCTTCATTCGTACTATATTTTTTTATCTGTTGCTATAGCGCTATAGTTCAATATAATTCATTGAATATGGAGTCCCAGTGTGCCAGTTAAACACATATCACTTTCCAATGTCTCGACATATGGTTTTACTTTCAAACTTTGAGTTTGAGTATTACATTGTGTTTATGCGCTGGTATAGTTCACTTTACCTTTACATTTTATGTTATATATTTATTTATTTATTTCTCATTGTTCAAGTAACGAAACTATATTATTTAGATAAATATTAATTTAAGTTAAAATTAGACAATTGTAATTGTGAGATAAACTTTCAAGTTTGTCTTTTTTCTGGTAAGAAATAAGTTATTAAAAAACTTTCCTTTACATATGAAATAAAATGAAATTAACATTAATTCTTATTTGTAACAAATAATAATTAATATATAAAATGAAAATCCTCAAAATAGGAAACCAATAAATTGATCAGAAAAATCCTTTGAAAAATATAAAAGTCATTGAACTAATAAGTAATAAGTGTTATTTGTATACAAGATTTGATATATTACCGAAAAGACAATAAAGGCGCATCCATTATGCGAAATTGGTGCTTCGATGGGTGGCCATAACGCACCGTTCGTTTAATGCTGTAAGACAGGTATAAGCCATTAGGGAATAATAAAATATCCTTATCGGAACATTAGATGCTCATAAAATAACAGTTAGTCATATAATAACGTGATAGATGTTAATATCTATGTTTTCCTTCCACTTCGTACTCAAATATCTATATATACAAATACATATATAGAATGTACTCGTATGATTGTTATATCTAAAATATATGTCATAAAGCAGTTCTTGTTATAATACACACATGAGTACACATTGTATGTAACGTTTGTCAATATCGATAGATAAAATTGAATAAAAAAAAATAATATATTTTACTATTGGATCTGAATATCAATATTTACTCAAAATTTTATAAATTCCGGATATGTTCTAACAAGAACATATATGGATTCAAAAATAAAGTATTCTTTAATTTACAGTGTATGGTAGATAGACCATTTAAAATTATACGGTTAATTAATTGTGGATGGATTGGATTGTTAGAGCCTAGAAGACAAAGAGGTACTATAAAAACATAAAAAATCAGTAAAGCTTATATTTTCAGAAAAACGTCACCCTTTTCAGGCTCATTTCTACGCATATCGTCTATATTAGTGAGAAATGTCATTTTTCTTGCGAATGTGTCGGATTTAAGCGAAATAACTAACATCAATCACGGTGTCACATGTTTCCTAACGGAATAGTAGCACACGCCTTAAGCCAGTCAAATTTCAAGCAGGATTGCTTGTGAAATGTAAGGAAAACATACATCATGAGCACAATGCACCTATAATAGAATACGTTAGCGTTCAATATGGAAATTTTATCCGATTTTCTCAACTTCCCGCTTGAAATAACTTTAGCTGATAAAAAAATATCTTTATATATGCAGGTAAAGTAGAAATAACAAAATGAGCTTTCATGCTTTCTTTTCCTTTTATTTCTAAAGAATTTAGTTTTTCATGAACGATATGAAATATATTTTTAAACAAAAAGTGCCATGAAAACGTCGTAACGCATAAACTCAATATTATCATGCGAACTGCCCATTATAGTAGGTGTGGTAATACTTTGGGTTTTGTGAATTACAATTCACATTCATATTTAAAAAAACAGCTTCTAAGAACGCCGAGTATGTATATATAATTGGCGCAGTTTGACACTCGTCGGCTCGTCGTACAAGTTTTGGTCGTGGGTTCGATCCGTATCCAGGGAAATGCATTATTTTAATTGCCCCACCAAGATATGTTCAAGCACAGCGTTGAGCTCCAAATTTTTTTATTTCACACCGAATATTTATATTCATATATAAACAATATTGAAGGTTATAGCAAGTATTTTGAGCAAGTATTTTATATATATTTAATTTAAGAACATAAAATATATACATTTATTTAGTAAAACTTTCCTAAAGCCCAAGTTTAAAAGCTATTCATGTAAAATATACACGCAAATGTTAGGATTCGTATTTTTACGAACATTCATGATAACATCAGCGCGGACCGCAAAGCTTTCAATGAAGTATTACGTTGCGAATGAGCTCAAAGTACTCGTTTTGTATTCAACGGGCGGTCCCTCATTGATGATATTGAGTCATAATCATTCATAATGGATATTGAAGAGGATTCAACTTGTTTAAGAAAAACGTTCTTCACAAGGGTTGTGACATGATGTAAAATATGCACAGGTCATGTGGGTTGCGATGTCAGTGTACCACGATAGACTATTATTAAACTAAGGTCTTTTAGTGTACATCGTTTACATTTAAAAACTATTGTCTACTTAGTAAATTTATTATTAAGATTGAAATAATAATATATATGTACATATGTATATATTTATAAATATATAAATAAAAATATGAAAATACAGAAACTTTTAAGCCCCTTATAAAGGGTACATGTGTAAAAAATGGACTTTATGATGTTTAATCTTCATCAATACAAAGAAGAGATATTCTGTTTATTTCATACGAGTTTATTGGTAAAGATGGATATAAAACTGGAATAAAATTACGATTGCCAGTTATGTAGACAGCAGTGCCATGTCCTACAGTTTATTTATTGCGTTCACTCCCAAGTAATATGGGTACTGTATTAAATGTACAACTAGATACGACATAGGTGAAAAACAAATATATTTTTTTAGCTTTCTGTGCTTTGTTAAATTAATGATTGGTAATTTATTACAAAAAATATTTAATATTTTCGTCAGGTAATGGGCACTTCTCATAAAGATATATATTAATATAGACACATCTAGTCTTATTATGAGGTCTACGTCGCAGCAAAGTCCGTCGCTTCCACTCGAAAAATTTCAATCGTACTCGCAGACTGGGAGAAGCCACAATGAAAATCCCTAGAAAACCTGAAAATTCCTAGAGCTGTGTGCCAAAATAAGATAAGTTGGTTTCAGACGTTTTCCAATTATTTCATTCTTGCACTGCTCTTTCATTTACTAGCTAATTTCGATCATTTATTAGAAATTCCATTCGCCGTTCCTCTTAACTAATTACCTAATCTTTCTATATTTTTTTAATTTATTTTTTAGCTTCACAGTTTATCTATAATGAAGTAGAATCTGACAAAATGACGTGACAAATAACGGCCACTGGTATTTTTTCCCTTGTCCACTGTCATCAACCTCTTCATATACACTCAAACTTTTCTAGTGACCTTTATTATCATCGACACTGTGTCGATCGTCGATATACTCGACATCCCAGGCCTCCCTTCTTGATTATATATATATATATATATATATATATATATATATATATATATATATATATATATATATATATATATATATATATATATATATATATATATATATATATATATATATATATATATATATATATATTACAATACATTTGTATACAATGGACATGTATTATAATAATTATATTTTAAGTAGAGCAATTTATAATAAATTCAGAGTTATAATCCTTATGTTTACATATAGTTCTTATAGTTAATTTACTTTATCTTTCTTATAGTTAATTTACAGTACATTAAAAAACAATTTCAAAATGTTTGTGTGTCTGTCTGTTCTTCCGTTTGTACGGGATAATCTCCGGAACAAGTGAACCGATTATTTATATGACATTTTTACTAGGATACGGAGAAGATTGTGGAACAACATATAGGCTGCTTTCTGTAGCGGAATTCTTGTAAGATGGAGAATTACGCGGGAAAAAACCGCGTGTAACGAATATTTTGCGCATTTTTCATTACTTTTCATAGACATAGTGATTCGAAAGGCAAAAATAATATATATATATATATATATATATATATATATATATATATATATATATATATATATATATATATATATATATATATATATATATATATATATATATATATATATATATATATATATAAGCTTGTTATATTCTAATTTAAGAATCTAATAAAAGGAAAGCTAGCTTAATGTACATGTCGTATTACAAAAATCACTAACTCGTACAAAATAAAATATTTTAAAAATACAATAGTTACTTTACTTGTCACTTGTTATAAAATTACAAATAAAACCAAGAAAAACAACCATAGCTAAATCTGAGCTACAGATATGATATTTTTATCATGCGGGTATTGTCCATAAATTAACGCTTACACTCTAAATCGCAGGAGGCACTGCACGTGCTCGAACTGATAAATTCGCGTTTTACTCCCGTTTATCACACTGATTATTAAAAATAAATCGCTTTTTATTTTCTGTATGCCGTACTATTGTCGCCGTTAAAGTAATTTATGACTGATTTTAGAGATCACATTTTGGTTATTAGATTTAGATGGTTGGTTCATCATTTTGTTTGTATATATATATATATATATATATATATATATATATATATATATATATATATATATATATATATATATATATATATATATATATATATATATATATATATATATAATATATATATATATATATATATATATATATATATATATATATATATATATATATATATATATATATATATATATATATATATATATATATATATATATATGCATACACACACACATACATGTCTAGCCAATTATCTGTCCGATATTTGGTTTTCGGCATACGGGTACGCGACCCCGGGGCCTCTAGCCACCGCTTTCATAGCCCGATCCAATCCATGTAAGTAGTGTCCCTCCCCTATATTCCAAGTCTTTCTACCTCTTATTCCCTTTCCTTTCTTGGTTTCTCCCAGTAATGGGCTTGGAGGTCAGATGGCAATCGCTCCACTAAAAACCACTTCGCCACTCGTATGGAAACTCTGCTTTGCAACATGGAATATTGGCACTCTCACCGGACGATGCAAAGTACTCGTAGATGTACTCATGAGACGTCGGATCTAGTGTGCTTTTCTTCAGGAAACTCGCTGGAAGGGCAATAAGTCTCATAACATCGGGCATGGTTACCGCCCTATATACACTGGGTCACCTACAGGCAAAAACGGTGTGGCGGTAGCGCTTTCTGAAGAGCTTCAGAATGGGCTTCTTGAAGTTGACCGTCGCTGCGACCGCTTAGTGCGGATAAAGGTACTGATTGAGGGCGTTATCATAAACTTAATCAGTGCTTATGCTCCCCAGGCGGGATGTAGCGCGGCTGAAAAGGAGACTTTCTGGGAGCAGTATGAAGAGGTTCTACTCGCTATACCGTCTACCGAAGCAATCTTAGTTGGGGGGGACTTAAACGGTCACGTGGGTAGGGTCGCTGAGGTGTACAAACGTGTTCACGGGGGTTTTGGATATGGTCTTCGCAATGCAGAGGGAGAAAATATTCTAAGAACCTGCATTGCGTCTGATCTGGCCATCGTGAACACTTTCTTCCAGATGAAACCTCAGCACCTTATAACGTATAAGAACGGGTCCCACTCAACTCAAATTGATTATTTTCTGACTAGACGATGTCATATAGGCAGGGTGACCAGGTACAACTGTAAGGTCATTCCCGGCAAAAGCCAGACGGCCCAACATCGCCTCCTTATCATGGACTATAATGTTACTCCGAAAAACAAAGTAGCTGAGAAACGCAAGCCTAGGATTAAGTGGTGGTGGTTGTTGAATGGGCCCATGCAGACCGACTTCTTGGCGGAGGTGGAGAGTCAAAATCTATTGACTAACACCGAGACCGCTCAGACTACATGGGATCGCGTGGTGATCTTGGTGTTACTAAGGGTGGGCGTGTCATCGACAGGGAGACATGGTGGTGGAATGACCAGGTGCAGGGGGTGATTCAGGAAAAGAAGGCTGCGTTAAAGAATGGCAGCATTCCAACTCTGGAGTTGGAATGCTGGAGTACATAGGAGCGAAACGGGCCAGCAAAAGATCTGTAGCCAGAGCCCGCAGAGAAAGTTTTTTCGCCATTGTATGATAAACTTGAAACTGTGGAGGGGTAGAAGCTCATATACAAACTGGCTCGCGCTCGAGATAAAGCGACGCAGGATATTACAAAATGTCTTTGCGTCAGAGATTCTCGGGGCACGTTGCTTTGTAGTCATGCCTCTGTGAAGGAGAGATGGAGAAGCTACTTTAAGGAGCTGCTGAACACTCAGCAGCCTTGTAGTCTTCCTCCTGAATTATCTCCTAACCTCGGACTTGTTGCTCCAATAACCCGAAACTCGTAATTGTCTTCGACGCATAAAGAACGGAAAAGCGGTAGGACCTGACGACATCCCGATCGAGGCGTGGAAATCGTTGGGCTCTCTTGGTGTGCTTATACTTACTGACCTGTTTAACCGTATCTTGAATAAAAGATGCCACATCAGTGGCGGCAGAGCTTTATTATCCCTATTTACAAAGGAAGGGGCAGTGTTCAAGATTATCCCTATTTACAAAGGAAGGGGCTGCGTTCTTATTCAATGTAGTGCACATCCAATGCCAGCCTCCGTGGCCGATGATGTATGCCGATGACATAGTACTCATCGACGAGAACCGACTGATGCTGGAGCGTAAAGTGAACGCCTGGAAGGGTGCGCTTGAGAACGGTGGTCTCAAACTGAATGTGTCGAAGACCGAGTACATGGCTTGCGGGAACCCGGACTCGAGCACCATCCATATCGGGCCTGAGCCAGCCGTTAAGTCGGAGAAGTTCAGGTATCTTGAAGCATGAGTCTGGAGGCATCGACCACGACATCCATGCCAAGCTCAAAGGACTGATATACAAGAGCATTATCGGACCGGTTCTTTTATACGGCAGCGAATGTTGGCCAACACTATCTCGGCACACTCAGGAGCTTCACGTCACGGAGATGAAGATGCTGAGATGGATGTGTGGCGTTACGCGGTCCGACCGCATGCGCAACACATTCATTCGAGGTAGTCTTGGGGTCCGTGACGTAGCGTATAAGCTCTAAGAGCGTCGCCTGAGATGGTATGGCCATGTTATGCGCCGATCTGAGAACTATGTCGGAAGGAAGTGCCTTGACATGTCTGTCCCTGGAGTTAGACCACCCGGACGCCCAAGCGATGGCTGGATGTCGTGACACAAGACATGAGAGCAATAGATTGTCCACTGAGGATGTTAAAGACCGTGCAAAGTGGAGTAGGCTTAGTCGGAAGCAGACCCTGGCAAAAGCCGGGACTAATGCCAAGAAGAAGAGATATATATGTATATATATATATATATATATATATATATATATATATATATATATATATATATATATATATATATATATATATATATAATCTATATATATATATATATATATATATATCTATATATATATATATATATTATATATATATATATATATATATATATATATATATATATATATATATATATATATATATATATAATAAAAGTATTCTTAAAAATTATTCCATGTTTAGTGAGATAATTACCTAACTGTGAAATATCTATAGAAAGAAGAAAGAAAGGCGGCTTTTTATTTATACATTTATTCTTACACATAAGACTGAATCTAACAAAAAAGAGAATTTTAATATCTGTAGGTATTATAAGCTAACAACGATAGCAAAGTTTTTTTTTAAATCTTAGTAATATAACTTGACAAATAAGATAATTATTCCTGTATTTTTTTTTAGTTTCACAATATATTACACCACACTCTAACCAGATCACTAATACATAAAATATTCAAAACTCTATTGTGAATGTGAAATACAATTTTTCACCAAAAGAAATGAAGTGAAAGTATTATAATTTCACAGTAAATATAGCCAACATGAAGATGTTTAATGAATTATTCATACAGACCGAGACAGACATTTGCGACATTCAAAGATAATCTTGAGTGATTTATGATAAAAACTACAACTCAGCTTCTGTTTATGTTACTTGGTTAACGCCTCATATAAGCAAGCACAATTTACGTATACTACGGGGAATATCGTGCGATATCTTCTGAAATGTCAAATAATATAAGTTTGAATGCGTTCATTTCAAGTTATATTTGAATGGAGAAAATGAATTTTGTATATATTCTGATAAAGAAAACATTCTTGAAATAAAATGTTATTAAAACAAGAAATAGCTAAGCTTTTTATTTAACTTTCCATGTTTTTCCTACATGCAGTAGGGTAAGCAAATAGAGCGTCAACTCTCCGTTCTCCGCCATCCACTCGACTCCACTCGACTAGTGTTTAGAAGCGAAAATCAACGTCATACATAATGAAAATAAATCATTTTAATCGAGAGAATGACAGGTGGGAATCGAACTGACAATAATCGCTTCAGGCGCTGCATCGACCTCAATATACTTATATAAGAACTCGTCTACAAATACAAGCAAACATTCTAAACATACTTGTGATATTTAAAAATTAACTTGTTTCAATATATGTTTTTTTGTACAAAATATTTTTATAATTAATCTCTCTAGCCGCAATTTAAATATTGCAGAGTTCAAAAACCTCATATTTTATAAATTCTAAAACTCAAGCATTTTAAGGCTCTAATTATGTATGAGAAGATCGATTTGAAAGATTTATTTTATATTGGCAGAAATTTCTAAAATATTTATTTTATATTGGCAAAATAAGGTTGTTAGAATGAAGATAAGTAAAGATGGAAAAACAAGCATATTAAAAGATTTCTCCATATAAGCAGTGGTACAGAGACATTACTTGTTGTGCGTACGGAAGCCAACGTTCTCATATCCCATATCTTCTAAGCTCGTCGTTTTACATACATTCTCAATGATAATATTCTACCGTCAACAACGTTTAGTTGCGACATTCTTATTTGTATCTGCTTTAAATATCAAATTTTTAACAATATGTTATAAGTATGTAACAAGAAATTATTTCATTTAATATTGTTTGTGTAAAAATAATAAACGTGTTACAACATATTTTTATACTCATGTAAAAGTCTACGATACCTTGAAACGTCTATCAATCGTAAATATATTTTTGTTTGCCATTTCTATTAAAATTCCGAATGCTCATAACAATTTACGAATATTTTGATATTATACTCACAATATTTTAAATAAATAAAAATATCTCGAGTTGGAGCGAAATTCTTCCCAAAGGAAAAGCCTTATAGAGTAAATAAGCAAATTTTCTTGGATATCAGCCCATCAAAATACGTATAAAACGTCTGCAGCAGCTGCAATGCAGGGATGATTACGTCACTACTGCAAAATATGAAACTCCCAGTTGGCAATGGTATTTTAATATGGGCTTCAAAGACTTGGCAAACTTGCTTTCTTAAGTATTATGATGAGATAAAATTTACTTTCTGTGAAATTATGTGCCTGTAAAAGTTTTAAGCTCCTTTCTAGTACTATTTGCTTGAGTTTTGTTGAATATAGCATGTGTTTTATAGTACCTAAGTGTTTATTATAAAGATTCAAACTATATCACATGATTTTTTTTCTATTTACATGTTTAGAAAACAAATTATATTATATAATGGAATGTTCAGGAATTTGCTTGTAAACAATGTAACGCGGGTAGACTCTACCCGTGACCACGGACTACTGCAAAGTGTTCGAAACGTCGGGTTTCCAAAATTTATAATATACGCGATTAATCCGTTAAACTGTTTTATTTAATACCTTCATAATTATTTACATTCATGTGAACATGATTTTACATTTTGAATAGTGTCAAAAATCTTGCATAAGAATAAAATCAAAGGAATAGCTACAGAGTCAGTTTAATAAAATATTTTATCATGAAGCAAGCAGGATATTCCGATTGTGTATTGTTAGTATATTTCATACAGAAATTCGTTTCAGCTTGAAGCTCAGCTTCAATGGAAACTTCCTGTTACAGATCTGATTTTTATTTTAGAATATTATATTTGTGACAACATTTCAGAATGTATTTTAGAATAAAAATGCAGTTAATATAATAATATGCCATATCATAACAACCGTTGAGATGATTTTAATTTGTATCCAGATTTAAAATAACTCTTTAATTAATAATTCAGTTTAACTTAAAAATACTTCAACGTTATAAGTATTTAAATCTCCAAAAAGTTAAGTAAGGCAGGCTTAAATGATCGTCTTAAATTCAAAATGGACGAAAAGTGATATTGGCTTTTTACCCAGCCCCTTGGCGACGCACACAAATAAACAAATAAATGGCACACATTTATTTTAATAAACATGTGTATAATAAGAACTATTATAACAACATACCAGATTCATCCACTTATCTTTATAATATAATGGTACACTTCAATATCATTGTAGATACCACTCACTTGTAAATATGAACACTAAGTACATATTTTAACTATGGACATTTTTAGACTTTCTTTTCACTTTGGATTAGGAAGGACGGGCTCATTGTAATTTTTAAGCAAAACACATGCATAAGAGCAATTATAAGATTCCTCGTAAGATACTTCTCTGGGTCACTGAAGTTATGCGGTGTTAGTAGCAACACTGCATTGTGCCGACTATGCAGCAAATGCACTAGTGGCCTAGTGAAGCCGCGCGCAGCTGACCCCGGGCGATAGTGAAAGTGAATCAATACGGCTTTCAGCTGTCATCTATCTTTTGATTTACTGTAATTAGTCATTTATTAAATTACCTACAAATCCTGTAAGCACACTTTGATATGAATCACTTTTGACATATAGTTATTTGTTTAGTGATACCGAAAAGATATTTTATGATTTTCTAATTGTAATAAGAGTTACCATAAGTAATTTCCATGATTTTTACCGCGGCGTTCAGTTCCGCCACTCTACACTTAACACCTCGAAAGGCGGAAAGCGGGGAACGCAGTGTCTTAACACTAGGTTCCTACGGATGTCTCTGCCCACCGTAACATGCGCGGAATAAGGCGTGAAGCTAAAAAATAAGTAGCTTTACGATAAAGATATCGCATTTACCAGGATATAGCGATGAGAACTTATTGTCAAGACATTCGTACCGCTCCGTTTCACCCGAATTGCGTGTTGAGTGATACGACATTTTCGATAATAAGTGTGAGCTCCTATAGATAAATAAAATATAAAAATAATGAATTAATTATTAATTTCATAATTAGATTAAAACTAATTTATTTTTGTTAGATTGTGTAAAAAAGATCATAAATGAATATTGTTTTATTCTGGTAGCGTGTTATTTATCATGCCATTTCATCTATGGATTAAAATAAAACAACAAAATCAAGTACTGTACGTTTGAAAAATAAATTGCGTCCATTTGTGTCGTTCATTATCATTCAGTATCATTTAAAAATCTACGTTGGATAAATCGTGAGATTTATGCGAATGCTATTTATTTCTCGACGTTTATAACAAGTGATTTTCACTTTGTTCTTAAACGCTTCTTTAAACACTGATCTCTAATTAAATACCGTGAGATAATCTCGTTATCTCTTCAACCAATTCTTAATTAACAAGAATAAAATTCTTAGAGAAATAGCTTGCAAGGTACTGTTGCGTGAAAAGGGATTGTGAGGGGTGAGAACTGGTCCACGCCCTTCTTTGTTAAATCTGCCGTTTATGACAATGGATAAAGAAATTATCATTCTTTTGATAGATATTACCCACACTTCATGATTTTGGATTTGGTATTAGTATGGTGGTGGGTGATATCTGGGACAAACTAGTTTAACTTAAGTATTTTATAAAAACATAGGTAACTGCCTCTAAAAGTGTTGTTACTTGACAGGCATCTATCCTTGATTGCCTTCTTAAAATAGTTTAACAATATATTGATAAGTTGATGATTTAACTTTGTGTTTAAAATATGCAGTAAATTTTAAAAGAAATACTTAAATAAAGAAATCTAAAATTTTTAAAAACTTGTCTTGACAGATATTTGAATTAGCTGCATTATAAATATGGGTGAGTATTATGTGCAGTACCTATATGGAAACTTGTAACGTCCTTACTTTGTCACGACCAAATAAATTAATAAGTTTTAATTATTTCATCATTTTCTTTTTATATTTGATATTACTTTAAACGCTGTGGTCCTAGGTTCCATTTTAACTTTGGGGAATTCATTATTTTCATTTTCTCGCTCTGGTAACATGACAAAACACGGCGTTGAGTTCTGCCATTCAAAACGCAATATTTTGAAAAGAGGCTAGAAATCGGGTATAGAGTGTAATGTAAAAATACATAACAATATTTCAAAATTAACAATTTAAGTACAATTAATATTCTAAATTAATATTTAATTAATATTTTTAATCTTAAGGTCCTATTATAAAACTAGCATAACAATTAATTTGGTTGAGAAAGACATCATCAATAATTACCCTTTATGTAAAAACCCTTTATGTAAATAATTTATGTATGTAAAGCAGTAGATTTATATTATATTTATGAGACAAGGTAAAATCGCAGTCAAAAGAGTATAAAGCAGTACAACATAGTCCTATCTATAGTAAAGTCCGAGTCCCCCGCCCAGATCGAATTTGTCTGCGAAGTTTGAATGTTTAGAACCGAGTTTAAAACGATGGTGTGCGGAGTTATTGATGTTTACAAAAGATGCTATAGAGATAGTAGCTACCTGCGCTTGATATTTAATATATTTTTGGATATACTCACAGTTTATAAATTGTTTTATTTATCCTCTTTTGGGTATGACGATATCGTACGACGTAATTATTATATGTGGTTGGTACTGTTAATGCATAATTAAGAAATGTTTTCCTTTTTGTAGGCTATTTTATATTTTTAGGGGTATTTGGTGTCAGGACTGTAATGTACCACAAGGATCTCTGTACCTACCTCGTGTGATATATGATGGCGAATAATTGTTAAGAAAACACAATAAAATTGTAAACAAAATATCACAAAAATCACAATTTTACTTCAACTTAATAATAAAATTAATAATAGGTTAAGATTATATTACCTAGTTTAATATTTAAAAATTTTCACATCTAATTTATAGCTTGACTTAAATCAATAATTGAACACTTTAAAATGCCTACATAAATAAGAGTAAAGATAAAATAATATATGTTTAGAAACTTCTATTACTTTACCCTCTGTATTTAATACTCTGTTTAATATTGACTTAAAAGCGCTACATTAATAAAGTTGTCATCGCGATATTTGCAAAGTTTGTGCATTGAATAGACGACGGAGACCAAACAAATAGGAACCTTCACGTAACAATGTTTGAATGAGATATCCAAATTTTGGTTTAGACAATGATAACTTTGAGATAAATACTGTATATGATCAAAATAACATAACAATAGTATCATTAAATACTACAGACGTAAATAATATCGTGTTATTGTAAATATTTTATAGCAAAACCGAAGGTTGACGCTTTAGGTAGAAGTGACTGTTAAGGCACTCCATTTCCCGATTTCCACCTAATTCCCCGGACAATGCTGAGTGGCAAAATTTAACGCCGCGTGTTGTCTATCGTCGGAATCCGAATTGGAACCGAAACCACAACTATTGCGTTGACAGTCAGACGCTATACAACAGGTCCACGATGGCCGACGATATAGTGAATGAATATTTTATAAACTTAAAAATATCATATATTTTGCTATTTTCATATGAATATTGTATAAGTAACTAATGTACATTTTACACCTACAAAATTAATTATATAAAAATTAGGACGGACAACATCACAATCTTGGGTTGCAACAATAAATAATATGACTGCTGAAGAAATTATACTTCTCCAGCATATCATTTTGTAAAATACTGCTTAAAGTATAATATTGTAATATAATTTAAATTCCTCTACTTATTAATTTATTAATTTTAATTAATCTAAAAACACCTACGTATGTCAATACTTTCATAAACATGTATAAAACATAACTCTTAATGTCACTTAGTTTTTATTAAATCATAAATGTAAAAAAGAAAGAAATCTGTGAGGTTTATACTCGTACGTAAGATTAGATGCCGGAGGGTCTATTTAAAATGGTGTAGCCGTCAGTCGCAGGTGATCGTCGGATCGTAATTAGAAATTGACGCTCTGTTAATAACCGAGAGTTTGACACTCGCACTGCCAACGACAATGTCGTACAAAACTGGATATTTTGACTAATCTGAGTAATTGGCATCTCCAAAATCTACATAGATATAAATTTATACTATGGTTACGTGATTCTGTATACTATTTATAATAAACGCAATTATATTAATATATATTGTAAAAACATTGTTTGGCCGAGACGAGACACAATATTATTAAAATCACTTATATTTTATAACTGAGAAAAGGTAACAGACAATTACATCGACAGTATTTTACTAGTAAATGTTGTAATAAATATCTTTAACACTCTAAGGTCTCCTTAAATCCGTGTTTAGTTTAGAGGATTTTCGCTTACCTATATCAATTCTCGGCTTAAGTCACCGGACCTCAGGATAATATTAAAGCCGCAACCGGACCTTAGCGAGGCTTCTAATTAACTTTGTCGACGAAAACTGAGCAGCTGGTATTAAATACATTTACCATATAACATACCGTGTGGAGAATACGCTTCTTGTAACTTTGCAAAATTATATATATATATAGTTATAAGTATATGATAGTTTATTTCAAATCAGTTATTTTATACATCAGTCTAAAATATCTCGGAACTCAAGAGCTTCGAGAGAGTAATGCAGATGCTGAAGTAGACGTGTGCTCCGAGGTTGTCTCAGGGTCCGTGACGTAGCAGACAAGCTCCAAGAGAGTCGCCCGAGATGATATGGCCACGTTGCAGGCCAGCCTAGAATCTTTGTCGAAAGAAAGTATCTCCGGACCGATTAGACCCTCCGGATGTCCATGAAAGATATTGCTGGATGACGTGATACAAGGTGTAATAGCCAATAGACTAACCATTAAGGACCCTGAAGACCATGTAAAGTTGTGAAGTAGGTGTAGTCGCAAGACAGAGTACGTCAACAATACCGGGAGTAATTCCAAATATAAGTAGAATAGTATATTTTAAACTAAATATAGTATAGTTACATTTCTATTGAATTCCAGCCATTATTATTTATGTACATATTTGTCTTACACATTCATATAAATATTTATCTTAATTGGGATATTATTTTATTACCTATACCTATATACCTGTATATCTTTACTCGTAATGCAAAATGAGTAATATGCATGTATGTTACTCGCAGACGATCTTCTATACTATAGTAAAACAGCAAAATATTGTATCTGTAATAAACCAGACTTAACAAGTCTGGGCTGGATCTAGTCTATAATTTATTTTGAAGACCAAGATCTAGACACCTGGTGCAGAACCAAAGTAGTCCGACTTAATTTCTTATAGAAACAATTATACATGAAAAGCACTTTCCAATGACATACCAATATTATGGATCTAGAACACCTTATGTAGAACTACGATAGATCAGCTAAACTATAAGAAATAAGAAAAACAGCTGATGTAGAATCACAAAACGTAAGGTAAACTATAAAAAATAAGAAAAACATGGATAAATCGGTAAATGAAAATAAAGTGGCAAAGGCGAAATTTTGTGAATCTGTTAGTTAATAATAAAAATAAATCTTTATATAAAATATATAGTTATGTAAATATAATTTGACAGGCGAACAAATAAAATTTTATATTGAAAAAGAAAAACGAGCGCTCCCAGCATCCCGAATATGAATACTCAATTGTATGGAGAGAAATTTACTTTTTAAATGGAAAGCAAATTCAATGTCATTCGATCTCCCTTTGTTAGCAAGCAATTAAAAAGAATAAACATGAATTTTAAAATTCTCAAATACGAGTACACATTGCTCAATCGTTTTGTTTCATAAAATTTTCTGTATACATACAGCTTGTGATATCATAAAAATAGATATATTGATGTTTTAATATTTAGCTTCTTAACTATGATCTCCTAGATCAATCGCTGGCCATACAGTGACTATACAGTGTATGGTAATATTTATTGTAACGTTCAAATTTTCACTATCAATCCAACTTTCTAAGGCCATAGAACAGAAGATGCTTTTTTATATTCAACAAAGTACAAGTACAGCTTAAGCAACTGGCAGAGCAGTTGGTAGAAAGAAGTTTGTAGTAGTTAGCAATAATAATTGGATAGTTTTTGTTTCGTCGTATTTCAATTATGTAGTTGTTCAGTATTAATTTAGATACAGTATTTTAAACTGTTGGTTTTGCTATTAGTTCTTTTTCTTACTCAGTCGGACTAGGATTTTTGTAACTATTTCTTTTATTTATATATAATAATACACCTGCTTGTACGTAATGAAAATATTTATATGATTTCTAGAATTTTGGAAGAATATAAAAAGAACACACATTTTTTTAATAATACAATCTGATAATTATCCTTTTTTTGATTATTTTCAGTATCGAAGGCAGCTTTAATTTGAATGTAAATATTTTGGTCTAAAATAGTATAGTATAGTTATATTTCTAAAATATTTTGTCCACTTATACCCCTGGAGCTATGAGGGCACTTGAAATTCGGTACGCGCAGTCAACCGGTCCTTTTTATCCAAATTACACGTTGCAGGACGGTTGTGACTAGGGCCTGGAAATCGAATATTTACGTACTCACAAGGTGAAGGTAAAGTTATACAAATTTTACAAATTTTAAATAAAATAAACTGGAAGAATTATTGCATATGAATAACTTTCAAAAATAAATAAACTCTTTTTTCAATGTTTTAATTTCTGATGAACAAATATCGTTCATACATCTTAGTGAGTAAAAAAAGGGTTGCATACATCAATTTGTAGCAACGTTTTGTTTAACTACTTTATTACTATTTAAACTTTGAACAACTACTAAAAAATCATTTCGAATTTGTTTTGAATTAATTTCAAATTCGCTTTGGATTTTTAACTTTGAACACTCTACGGTATTATTTTACGATATTTATTTGATATTGTAATTTTCATTTTTAAACTTTCTTATTATGATAAGATATTAGATGAAATAATACTATAATACATATGTCCAGAGGAATATTATTGTACCCCAACATTTTACTACATGCTTGGGATTCGGAACGCACGGTCAGCTTATGAAATTACACGTTGCGAGCTTGTGGTGGCTAAATTGTCTATAATCTACACGTACTATGCACATTGGGGATGTGAAAGGAATATTATAAAAGAGAAAATAATATATCTTACTTTACTCTTAACTTTACGAGCAAGAAAAAAAAGTCTTTTCGTAAATTATAGATACTATTACTATGCTAAGCAATCAAAAAATAATAATATAATAAGTCGGGGCCAAATCTAAAAAATATTTCGTTCTCATAAAATTATTGTTTTCATTGGTATTGGTATCTCGGTGTCTGTGCGCCGATTGTGCACCAAGAATGGCACTAGCCGAGCCATCCCAGCTCCACGAGGAATCCGATCAAGCTCCGCAATGTTCCCGGTGAACCGAGATGTGTTGCCCTGTAGATTGCTACTCCTGGACAGCGCAGAAGGGGCAAGTGGACAGCAGCTTCTTCATCTTCGAGGTAAGCCTGACAAAGCAGGCTGTCAGTAACACCTATATATAATATAATAATATATAATTATTTCCCATAAAATATAATTTAATTCTTCCTATAAAACATTCCCTAACAACACAGTCTAAGCACGTATACGACACGCATTTTAATTGTGACTATAGCGCCGAAAGCCTATAAACTATTAACAATTACCGCAATAATCTCTTTGAACAACAGCTGAGTACAAAATCCCGAATAATCCTATCGTTTAGTATATGACAGAGCGAGCCTGAAGGCTGTTGAGATGTCGGCGCTGTAAGGACCCTCCAAAAGTTAATAATTTGAGCCCGTTGCCGCAGTACTCATGCTTCATTCATATTCATAATAATATTTATTTCGTTTTACCTATTCGCTGCGGACGAATTTCAATTTTAATCCTTAATTTGATTGCTGTTTATGCATATTCGAATTTGTAGTAAATTGCAACGTTAAACATCTATTGTTTTGTAATACAAGCACTGTTCATTATGCTCTTAGCGAAAGCAGCTAACGAGGCGGTCGCGTTTTATTCTAATACTAAATTATAATTTTATAATTGAATTGTAAATTACATATCATAGTAAACAATTACATTTTCATATTTGTATAATAATTGCATATTTGTGAGCCGTGACCTGGCTTGGAGTTTATTATTTCTAAATGCGTACATATTTCTCATTAATTAAATGTATAAAATAATATGTGATGATATTAATATCAAGTCTAGATAGACGTTATAAAATCATATAAATATATTAAACTACAAAAATATTTAGTTGTGGATTCGAATTTATATATTTCTTTTATTTTATTTTTTATTTCCTTTACACTAAATCATATACGTAGCAGGGTAGGAAGAGAGAGCCTTTAGATAAGACACTCCTACCCGCTTTCCACATTTCAAGACATTGCGTGTTTAGTGCAGAACTCAATCCCGCGTTTTGCCTTTATTTCAATATAATAAAACTAAATTCCCGCCCTAAGGACCATCGTGGCGCAGAGGCATAGCCTCTGCCTGTAAACACGACGGTTTGTGGGTTCGATTCGCACTCGGGGAGAATGAATGATTTTCATTTTCTTCGCTCTGATAACAAGACAAAAAGCGCGGCGTTGAGTTCCGCCATACAACACGCAATGTGTCGAAAGACGGAAAACGGGGAACGGAGTGTCTTATCACTAGGTCCCTACGGCTCCTACAGTTTCCTTTGCCTATCCTGCTATGTGCGGGATACAGCGTGATGCTAATATATTTTTTAAAACTACGAGTTAAAGTACTCGTAAGTTATTCGTTTGGTTTAAATCAGCAGAAATCTCATGAACTAATAATGGTTCCAATTGAAAAAAAAAATTGTATATAAATATTTATCACGTTATTTTCTGAGTCACTGACACTATTTAGTGTATAATTATATTCAATTCTCCAGATAGCTTTGATTCCGTCAACCATCTAGAACAACTCTATCAGTAGGCGGAAAGTAGATAACACTTTGTCCTATTAATGTAACAGACTTTTACATCAAATTATTTTTTTAATTATAAAATAATCACTATATTATGACTTAATCACTAATATAACAGTTTATTTCTAAAGTATATAACAATTTTAAACATTTCAAAGAAATTAAGGGAAGGCTTCAAATTTTAATATGAAGAATATTAACATATATTATACAAGACGTAACATTTACAAGCTAACATTCATACAAATTGTTCGTTGGCGTAGAAGCGGAACCCCATTGTGTTGAGATCAGTTTTGAATAATTATTAAGTATTATTACTGCAGAAAATCTCATATTAATGTAAATTAAGGTGGATTGGATAGGATTGTTTTATGCTTTTGTTTGGTGTCTTTCATGCGTCACTACACACTGGCTGTGGAGTAAGAAGGCATGACTAATATGTTTAAATGTAGTAAAAGGTATATTTATATATTCTTTTAAGTTTTACGCTGTGTCCTGTAAATAACAGGATAAGTGGAAAGAATCTAGTGATACTAAGTTTTCCGCTTGTCGACAGAATTCGGGACAGTATTGAGTGGCGGAATTCAACGCCGTATTATGTCGTACAAGGCATACAAATTAAGATGAACTATTCTTCCGAGCGATCCCGAGATCAAAGCCACAATGCTATTGATAAATGTTATATACAAATTTAACTATTTATTAAAGTTATTCTTTGTTTCATATGTATCTACAGGCATTACGCGCGGCAAAAGTGGCAAAGTTTTGATCTTATTAGAACTTTGTGCCGTATCACATAGAGGAAAATTTTGTGGAAGTATGACTAATAATATATAAATAATTCCGTACAACTACGTACTACGTATACGTCACATTAACTAAAATTTAAACTATTTCATTAACGCTCTATAAACTTAAACTCTCATAAAATACACTCTCGTAGTGTAGAGCTGCATTGTGAGGAATACAATCAGTTAGTTAATTAATAATTCCAAAGCGGTCTGAGGACATAAAGTCTGCGGTTCCAAGCACACTCCTACACCATTAGTACCCAGTCTTAATACTGTCCGCATTTAACAGATCGCTTCTTACATATTAATTTCTGAACCACCCTTTGTCCTATTGTTTGAAAATATTTAATACTAGCGACTCATTTTTGCGAAATTCAGATATTAAAGCATGATATGGATTTCTAGAAGTAAAAGAATGCTAAATTATAATGAATAATTAGTACCTAAACGACTTTTTAGCTTCACGTTTTATCTTGCTTATATTTAGCTTTAGGCAGAGGAAACTGTAAGTAGAAGAACCACCTTTCGCTTTGCCTTCTCGCCAGACCGATGAAATTAATTCATTCTCCCCGAGTGAGAATCGAACCCACAAACTGTCGCGTTTACAAGCAGACGCTGTGCAACGTATATTTAGTCCAGTTTTATGTTTTCAACTTTAATAACTATAAGGAGGTGGAAAATGGCGGGGCGCAACTAGTCAACCTTATTACTAATCTGATAACAGAACATATCCGAATAATCACATATAATATTATCATAATATAATAATCTTAATAATAATATCATAATATAATAATCTTAATAATAATATCATAATATAATAATCTTAATAATAATATCATAATATAATAATCTTAATATATATGTGTATGAAATAAATTCTTAACTATGCAACTACAGCATCGAATTTGTTAACGAAAATGTTTCCAAACGTAACTTTATTCTGAAAATATTTCAATAATTTCTAATAGTAAATGTACGCTTCAAATATTCGTATTGCAAATAATCTGATACGATAGAAATCTTATTTCAGTTCTTTTCATATTCGTATACAGCGTGAAAAATCGCTATTATCGAGTATCAAGTTCAATCATCTCTCGATGTCGGGGGAACTTTTGTTACTGTCCTGAGTAACAGCGGGCTGCAATTTATTATAATAAAATTTTAGTTCAAGTATATATCTTATATTTTAAGTTGAAATTTTCAAAAAAATACAATATAAAAAATACATTATTATATAACTAGCATCCGACCGCGGCCTCGCCCGTTTGAACTACACGATTATTTATTAAGTAAGCTGAATTGCTGTCAGATTTACTCGAATATAATGTGCGTATATTATACATATAAACGTTCCTTTCGAATCACTTTGTCTATTAATGAAAATTTTGTGCAATAGTTCTCATATGAAAAACGTATGTGTATGAATGAATAAAATCAAAAAAAAAATCTTTCAATTACCCTATTACAAGTACTTTTGAATCGTCAATTTACATTGGAATGTCATAGTGTCAGCCTTTTAGGAGGCTACCACCAGCTCGGCTGGCAGGTTCTGCTGAGAAGAGCCGATGAGAAACTCAATATGATCATTTTATATACAATATTTGTTATGTATATGATTACGAAAGTAAATGTATAATAAATAAGGAAATATATTATTATTCTTATACACATCGTCATTTTTTGCTAAACAGTTTTAGTAATATAGGCGTTCCATACAAAACGAATGCTTACTAATTCATATGAACGCAAATTCAAGTGTTTTAATTTTTATAGCTACCCATAATTTCGTATAGTTTAGCTGGGCGTTACGATTCATCACGAGATGTTCCAGATCTTGGATTTTCATAAACTTTTACTGCTTACTGTTTTTATATCTACTATCATGAAATTGGTGCCGAAAAACCCAGTGCCACGGCCGTTACCATTATTTATTATTTGATGTAATTTAACTTCAATTGTGATTTGTGAGTATTCAATATACTCACAAATCACAATATATATAAATTAAATAAAGATGAAGCCTAGTCACTTTTTTATTAATATATGAAACATTGAACGTTGAGCGCCCAAATTATAAAAAAAAATCCCAAAGTAAGATGCGATCTTATGGATTCGTTCAGATTTTAGTCAGATCCTTCCATTATACTATGACGATATTTCTATTCAACTAAATTATTTTTTATAAACATTCCACTTGGACCACAACTTTAAGTAGTTTCCAAGTAATATTGTGCGTGACAGCTCGAACGTTAATACTGCGTTGCGATTGACGGAAGCTAGATGGCGTTTGTGCGATAAACATCAGTACAGCTATTGTGTCGTTAGACTTGTTATACTTTTGCAATATTATTTTTTATGGTATAATAAAGAAAATAACACAACATTCAGAATACAGGCCAACATGGCGCAGTGGGACTGCGTCTAACTAATTATGATGGTCGAGGGTTCGAACGAGGTTCGTCGAAGTTCATTAATTATTTTCATTATCCCGTTTCCTCTTACTTAAGTGCTTAAACGGGCAGAAAAGAACAGCACTCCATGAACCGAACGCCAGGTTATTTCTGCTCACCTTGCCATATAATATGTTTTATACCTTGCTTTACAAAACATAAAGCAAAAAAGCACTTAAAATGAAATTTTACAGATACTTGTTAAATCGACTACCTAATGCAATGATATATATATATATATATATATATATATATATATATATATATATATATATATATATATATATATATATATATATATATATATATATATAAATATATATATATATATATATATATATATATATATATATATATATATATATATATATATATATATATATATATATATATATATATATATATATATATATATATATAATGGTACATAAAACCAATAATTTATAATTCTATATGCAAAATATAAAATTTTTAGATATCACAGTCCAAGCATTTTCTGTAACTTTACATTTTATAAATTCACAAACAGAATTGAGAAATCTTATAAAAGTTTTATATTTAAGCGGTGAAGATACTCTCAGGTGAAATAAATATCGATGTTTTATTTCGAATTCATACTGAAATAAAACCGGGATTGAACTGGTCACTGAACTTGTTTACTTTGCTAATGCCAGCTTACGATAATCCGTACTTGAGAGCTTGAAAACCACGCACCAACCAAAATACCTAATGAATGCTCTAGAGAATAATAAGCCAACAAAAGAAAATCGTTATTTGTTTCCCGTAGATTTTTTTCCCTTAGCGACGGATCACGTCATTATTTCGCGGATCGGCTTTATTCTTTTTTTCTTCGTGTAGTAATTAAAGATAAATATTATATAAAACGCTCCACTTCACTGGGATCGTCCCGCTTTTGTCTTCCTTAAAAGCACCGCCTGTTGATAGATTGTCATCCATTGTTTTCTTAATCTGCGACGCCGGCTACAAATAAATCATTTATAAGTCCATTTCTAACAATAGTCTATAAAAATAATAACAAGGGTAATATAAGTCAATATTAAGCTGAAAGAAATTTATATTTACTGTTTTACATGATTCGTGGCTGGTTCTTGAGAAGAATTTTAAAAAATTATTTCGTTTATACCTGCCCACTTAACTTCTAAGATTGCCTTCTATTTAGACTTTTCTTAGCAGAGTATAGAAAGAGAAGATTTTGCACTTACATATAGTTTGCCTACCAGTTACCAATTTATATGTATATATCTAGCCTAGTAGTAGCCCGTTATCGATTTTCCTTAAAATAGGTTTGGATTTTAGACATATCTCCACAGACGAGACTGAGGTAAAGAGTATCTTCTCCGTTTATCGTTACACATTAGCCTATATAGTTTTGTATGCTTGCGATCAATTCCAAATTTTGTAGAAATATTTATTTATATTTTCAGAAAATAGAACCATGCTATATTTGTTATATATAAGCATAAATTATTTGTAAACATAACTTTTGTTGTCTCAATTTTTTAATCAAATTTAAATATAAATTTCAGTGTCTGTAAACTATATACGTGTCTTTATGTAAATAAGAATTAATGATATAATTATCACATTATTATATTAAATAACGTTTAATACAAGCTAATTTTCATTATTTATCTTCTTACGTTTTATCATTACAAATATTCGTGAAGTATATATAGTGTCGGAGGTATTCGTCCGTTAAAGCAAAGTTACAAAATCACTCAGAGTAATGTAATTGGATTGGAAAGATACAAACTTTCTAAGTTCTCAAAGCTGTAAGGTGACGATAACTAGACTCCGACTCCACCTGAGCATTTCTCACGAAGACTATTTTGTATATAAGACATCTTATGAGTTAGGTATGCTATTGTTATTCAATAACAATAGCTTAGCAATAATAATACTGATATGTGACCATCGTGGCCATGACAGCGCAGTGGAACAACATCGAACGTAAACGCGATTGTTGTGGGTTCGATCCCCACATGCTTTGGTAAGACAAAGTGCGGCATTGAGTTCCATAATTCATCATGCTCTGGCTCTAATTCAGGTGGAATGCTTACTATAGAGTGTCTTGACACTAAATTTTTTTGCCTATCTTGCTATAGCTATGCGAAATATAGAATAAAAATCTTACACACACCAAAAAATCTGAAAATCTACTAAGAAAGTCTTTGGGAAGGTCGTAAAATAGAACTTTAAAATGGATAATAAGATTTGATGAAATGTTCAGTCGGTTTGACGTAAAATAAGCAATTTCCTTTTGTATCAACGAAGGTGTACTGTGTTTACGACCTCTAGTTTACGATTTATTTGTGCTCCCTGTCTTAGAAGCGAACATGTCTTATTAGACATTTATTGTCATCTTTAATTTAAGAACGTTAAATTTGAATTATTATTAATCATCAATTTTTTTGTATATTCTGTGTATCACAATTCTACGCAAGTTTTTCAATATATTTGAGATTTATAATATACAATGTAATTTAGCAACCAAAATTAAAGAAAATTATTCGAATTTTGCTTTTATAATATAAAATAGTTCCATTGATTACAAAAATGTTGCTGAAATTAAAAAAAAATAATCACGAAATTTCTGTTTATTTTATCTCTACAAAATATATCAAGTATGTAAACTTTCATGACCATACATAGTTCTTATATTATATAAAATTCAACTTCATTACTTGAAAAAAGGAATCAAAAGATGAACGTTTCTGAAAGCACTGTAATTTTAGTCGAAGCACATACCGGTCCCCTTGAAAAAAAAAAAAACGTCAGAATACGTGAGTTGAATGTCCTCAGTACGGCCGGACCATCGAATGGACATAGAATACATTAGGACGTGAAGACAAGAAGAATGAAACAAAAATATCAATGGCATGAATATATTCATAAGTCAAATATTTTTACTTATTTCTATTTTGCTATTACTTTTTTTACTTTATGGCAATGTACTGGTGGCTTAATACCTTTGTTAATTATTAATACATGGTTTAATACATTTCTTGAAATCCTTTATCGGGCGACGATTGTTGGAGGATGAATCAATAAAGAACCCGACAGAATGAAAACTAAAATATAAATCCAAGAGCTAAGACATGTATAAAAAAAAACATATTTTATTGCAAAATAGAAGATCCTCCTTTGGAATTAAATGTTGCTATGGTGTATTTTTTATTTTATGTAACGATCGCAAAGTTAAGACGAATCGATTGATGTAGCAATCAACAAAATCGGTCAATAAATTTTGTCTGTATAACACCACATAGAATCAAGTATACGTACATAGACTGAAAAACATATAACCCTCCTTTGCAGCAAGCAATCGGGTCAATGGAGCTTTTTAATAATTTTCTGCCCCTACATTTTTTTTTATAAAATATTGTTAAATATCTAAGTTAATCTTACTTAGATTAAGTACTTCAGTTAATCTAATTTAATTTAATAATGTATTTTTTACTACCATCGTTTATTACTCATATTTTTTTGAATTCTAATATTTTAACACAAACGAAGTTTTAACATTAAAGAAATAGTTAAAGAAAATAAAAGATAAACGTACAGAACAACATGTTATAAATATTTCCTATAACATAGTGGGAAGTTTAACACTATTCATGGGACATTTACTATGAAATAAGATTTCGATTAACGTTTTGGATGGATGGATGGGTATGAAGGCGTCTCAATTACGATGAAAAACGACATTAATTGAACATATATTTCGTATAGGTAATAAGTTTTGTACTGCCGCATTATTTTAAAAATAGCTTCACATACTTTTTAGTGGATAATTTATATAACGACGTAACTCATGTTCGATAGAACGAGGTAGCGTCTTGGATTTTTTCAACCCTTATGGATAATGAATAATTGGCAAAAAATTAGAAAGAGAAGATTATTTTTTTTTATTTAAAAAAATGTTACTGTCTTAGCATATATTAACTACTTTACGCTTTCAGTGACTATACAATTACCGTTTGACTGTAGGCTGTCAACAAAGTAGTTAACCTAGATCCTGCTCTTTAAATGACATAGTAGTCCTCACATAAGCTCATATAACCTTCGCGTACATGATAATATTATCGCAGTTATAAATTTTTAAAACAAAAAATAACTACTCAGCAGAATAGCAATATTTCTTTTAAATATATACAAATATCAATATTACTGTAAAATATCAGCTTTGGCTAAGAATAGTAAATGAAGACCGTTTGTTTCAGATAGCAGCTGTGTACTACAGCTATGAGTACATCCATTTTATTACTACCAACCATACGAATTTATATCTATGTATATCATATTATGTTATCACTTATAAGTAACGTAGCGAATAATATCAATTACAAATCAATAATTATATCAAATTGATAGAACCAGCAGAAATTTATATTTATTGCAATATATTTTTGAAATTTACAAACTTAAAAAAAATTTAAGACGATTTGAAAATGCAGTACTTTTAATAGTACCAGATCAATAGCTGTGCCAGATCGGGAAAATTGACAGTGAGATTAATCTTATCAATCAGGGACGTGCAGTGTCACGACAACGTTAATATTTGTAAAAAATATATAAATTATATATTTAAATAACAAAATTATTTAGATGAGTAAATTGTAAAATGATAATTTATTAACGCTTTGAATGTAAAAAAAGTAATTAAAAATTAGACTGATTACAGCTTGGAGTCACAGTCGTAATTTGTTCAAATCCGACTGGCATTTTTCTCCTGTGCGATGTCACCGTGTTATTTATGAGGGGACTGCTTGTTTTAATACCTTTTCATTAACAATTTTAAGGTCCACTTTATGGAAGTCGTAAATAACTCGACCAGTTGTATTGTTGGCCTGTAATTTGGTAAAAACGTTTAAAAAGTTTCCAATACAAAATTGTCGTATTTAAGCTGAATGTATTATTTCCATTATATAAGTTTATGCTAGTATATTTTATATATGTATATAATATAATATAACTGTATTTTATTATTAATTATGATTATAGTTATTGTTACATGCATAGCATTCAATGACATTACCTTTTCTCATAATAACTCCTTTGAATTAAAGTATCTAAAAAATATTATTTCATAATATTTCTATGGAGACATAACTCAAACATACGATAAACGCATATAAAAATAGTTCAAAACAAACAGTGTTTAAAGTCTTTTATAGTTGTATCATCGTAGTAGAGCAAGTAAATCTATACAAGTATATAAAATGGAAATGTCTGTTTGTAATTTCAAAATAACAGTGCGTTTTTATTTTTCTTATATAATTGTCAACCTGAATGTATTTCTGTTTGTCCGGGCTTATCTATGGTATAGCTGAATCAATTTTATGGGATTTTCACCGAATGATAGAGGATGTTAGTAAATTCTCGCAAGATTAGATTTAAGCGGGAAAAACGATAATTTTTCATAGACAACGCGATTCAAAAGGAAATCGTAAAGAAAATCTTATATATACAATACATGCATATTACCTACATTAGCGTAAATACGAAAACTATTAAATGAAAAACTTATTTTGTACCCGTGGAAAAGTTATTTTTTTGTAAGAAAACCTATAGTCCTATAGTCGAATGATTTAAATAATACGTGATATTTAAAAAAAAAACATTATGAAGATCTTGATATCCTTTTGATTTTGAGGCGTAGGTCGATACAGAATATTTAAAATGAGTGCCTCCATATGTAGTACATTATTAGTAAGAACTTCTTAACTGGAATCAAAACAAACCAATAAACAAAAATAAAAAAAAATACTTAACATTAGGTTTGAGTTTCCAAAAGCGTTCATCAGTGGAAATTTGCCGTTCAAATTATTTCGGATTACCTTAGTACATACATACATAGGCACATAGAGCAATCACGTTCTTAAAATATTAATTAACCCGCCACCATGGGATTTATTGGATTGAGAGGGAGATGAAAAAAATAAATCACTTAATGAAATCACAGCCCCCGTGGTCGAACACAAACGGATGCCGTCCCGATCGCAGCCGGTCTAGCGTGAAATCGTCATTAATATCGGACTAGTAGCGGCGGAGTTAGATGTCGGTTTCATTTTCATCTGTGCTTTCGCTTTGAAATTCCTCTAATGGATTTACCTCGTGTTTGTTTCGTTTTAGACATTTTTATCAATATATTTGATATTATTTTGTATTATTAATTAAATGTTTTACTCTTTAAACGGTAGACAACCTGTAATAGAAATTTTTACGCATTACATCTTATCGCGAAGAATGATAATCATTCTTTATTTTTCGTTATTTTTTCCATATCTCTGTATTTCTTTAATAAGACAAAGCGCAACGTTTGTTTCTAAATAAAAGTGGTTTTCTTTTTATTATTACTTTTATTCTTCTCTACAGGACTTTTGTTAGAAATTTCTCCCCGAATGGGAATCGAACCCACATACCGTTACTTTCACACGCAGACGCTGTGTGAGGCACAGGCACAGGCGCCACGACGGTCCTTTAATTTATTGTATAATAATTAAAAAAAATAATTTATTTTATTTGTTCACAAGCTAAGATTTCGTGTTATATTGCATGCTGTTGTTCTTATATATTTTACACCCAAAGTTTAAGAAGCGAACAAATGTCAGATTTTCAAATAAGAATGAAATTACGAGGCCTGTAAAGCTCTAACTAGCCAGACTTCAGAACAATCTTGTCTCAGCATTAGATTTAAAACAAAACTTTTGAGACTAAGGTTTATTTTACTTGCTGTTTAAGTTTTTTTTTTTTAATTTTTATTCTCGTACTTCAATTCTTTTCACGAAATTATATTTCATTTTTCTACAAGCGTAACTGGTTTTACTTTTTGATAAGATTAGAATAAAAATAAATTTAACAGTTCATAGTTGATATTTGATACATAAATACATACAATAAAGATGGTGAAATTATAAGAAAATTTACCTCGTATCGTAGTTGTAACGTAAGTGATTGTTCAGTATGACTTTTGGATTTAATTCTGACTCTCGTCTACTTTTTACAAATAATACGCATGTATATCTAATATCTAGGTCATAGTACAAACGGTATCGAGTACCATTTAATACTCCTTTTAGGTTTTCTTTGTGTATCCTCATAAACTTGATCAACATTATTACTTATTTGAATATGTTCTTTCGCTTGTATTATGATAAGTCTATACGTAAACACAACTTGTAATATAAATGCATACAATACACTCAATACACGTTGAAAAGGAAATCTTAACCGTTCGCACATAACAAATCTAGCCATACGTTACACGATTAATATGAATTCATTGCGCAATAAGTACATATACTCTCCCCTCGGTCCGATTAACCATAGCTATGGCTATAGTACTTGACCTTGGGGTGGGATCCCCCATAGCCTAGCAACGCTAGTACATTCAGATCCCCTGGCCGGGCCTAATCTACAGATAATATACCAAGGCACCTACAGTACTGTCCTACGATGTTAGAAAAATTTTAAAATGACTACGCACAAAGGAAAATAATATTCAACATCTATATTGAGCATGAGCTCAACATTAAAGTATTCTTGTTTATCTTAGTACTTATATTTTTTTGACTATAATATGACATTTATAATGACAGTTCGTATCACCATGTATAGTTTTTATCATAAACATTTTATCTCCACTACATTATACTCGTAGTATTATTCTTGGGATAACATAACTCACGTTGAATTTTTTTCTCAAAAAGAGTGATTTAATACCATTTATCGGTGGAAATTACTTCACTTTTTAATTATTTTGATAACCTAACTAATTACACCTAACTAATTATATATATAACTACACTATTTTAATACTTCATATTATTAAAGAATATCACATTTTCTTTCTTTCTTCTACCATAAGACTAGCTATGAACTTTAAAATTAGGAACATAAATATTTTATGAAACAATTTTTGCTGGTAATAAATAAATAATATTTTTTTAATACATTAAGTCACATCCATCCGTAGACGCTTAGTGCGAAGTGGTAATGCGTCAGCCCAGGGCCCTGGCAACAGCGCTGCGTCACTCCCCTGCCCGTTACAATCAAACTGATGAATACTTTCAACGCTCTATATGTGTATCGAGTATACCGAAATGTTGATCCAGTTATTCTTAACAGTCTTTATAATTAAATATGGTTGTTTTTGTTATTTATTTTGCATAAAATTAAAAAATTTCATTGTTATATATAAAATAGGTGAAATCCATGTCTTATAAATTAAAAGCTACTATACTATGTACATTTTATTATTTATGCAATATATAACTGAAAGCTGAAATAATTATAACAGCTTAAAAAAATCCCAAGCAATTCTATCCAGTAAATAAAGTTTCACAGTTAACTGTAGAATATATAAATTTCTGAACAAAATTAATATAAGAAATGAGATAGACTTTTTAATGAACCACAATTCCATTTAGCGCCCGACGATTAATTGAAAAAATCATATTTAAGTCCCTTGGGTTTCTCAAATGAAATCATGAAGTGAAAAATGTTAAAATTATCCCATTATATAGTTTGTCTCCTAAAGAGTCTCAGGTAGTAGTCAGTATGAGAGAATGATTGTGGATAGATGTGCATACCTATTAACCATAAACTCCATATCTCGAAAAGATCAACAGTGACACAGTGAACTGATGCGAGGCGACACGCTTACCTCCACTGCATTCCACCCTTATATTTTTGTCCTTACAACACACTCTCCCCCTGACATACTTGATGTTTCCCCCTATAATTACTTCCCCTCTTTCCTCTCCCCCTTTCCCCTTGCAACCTTAATACCTAGGTCTAACCAGAACCTAGGTATAGCTACATCTAAATGTTCAACGGGATTTGCGAGGGGAATACTAAAAGGGCTCGGCGCCACTGTGATATAAATTTGTATATCAGTTATACATCACTGTGATGCAGGGGAGAGTGCTCCGCGTTTGTTTTGTGTTCTAAACAAAATATTTTTGCGAAACGCAGTTTTAAAAGGAAACATTGCAATTATTAACCGTTCCTTTTTTAATTAATGTTCAATATGTATATTTATTATTTGAAAATTATTTTACATTCTGAATTCTAATTGATTTGTATCAATCAGTTTGACTGCAAATTTACAAGAAATATTCATTTTGCGTCGTAATAAATTGAGTATATTTCAACATTGTCACAGCGTTTCTGCAAGTTTAATGAATGCTCCATTCAGCCACGCAAATTGAAAGTCACCAAAAGTGTCCATTAAAAGGAATCGAAGATCCAGTCGCAAATTAACTCGGGTAAAAGTTTACCCTCAAAATAATTAGGGATTCGCCGCAATTATCACCGCAGAATCAAACTTTGCTTTGATCATTACTTAGAAAAAACACTAGCACCAATTTTAGACCCTAAGTTTATCAATATATAGCTTAAAATATATTATCAGTCGACATCTAAACATTTTGTACAAGGAATATTTAAATAAGCAAAACGTCACCAAAAACTTTTGTGCTATTGCCATTTTGTTAAATCACTAAAGGGAGACTCGGCGATAATTATAATTATTTGTCGATTGTAAGTAAATTTATTTAAGAAACTTTCCGTAATTGCTAGTCTTTTAAGTATCATTTAAACGAATAATTCCTTGATTTCAATAGAGTTCGAGTCACCGCTTTTTTAAGAGTGGGCGAAATTATATATTGGAGAAAGGAAATGAATTTTAAATTTCAGACGAGCCGTTGCGAAGTTAAATTATTTCGCATGAAAAATCTCTTTAAGGTCTCACGATTCACAACTAGATACAGAAGGCACTGTCGCGACGATAGTCAAATTGGATTTCTAAAACTTGATTTTCCGTATTTAGTATTTCACTGTTGTATTGCTTGCAACATTATTGTTTTGCATTCATAATTTATTAGTAGTGCGAAATAATGGCTCCATCACTATTGGTGCTATCATCAATCACACGATAAGTTGGTGGTTAGAGTAAAGCATGAAATGAAACTGTCAAGCTTAGGATCCTTGGTAATCGCTAACGGATCTATCAATCATAAGATGGCTGGCGAGTGCGTGACATTGTCAAATCTTATCTCGCAGAAGGGCCAGCGAAGCGCGTAATAGCTATTTACCTGCGTACTTGTGTTCGACGGATTATCTACGTATTTGATTCTTTTACAAATCTAAAAGGAAGATTAGGGAGGGCCGCTCTGATCTGAAAATTGAGTATCAACACAAGCTACTCTACATCACATTTAAAATACCGGATATTTATAAGAAGTCTATTTAGACATTATGTAAATGTAGGTAGGCTTAAATTATTGTCTTAACATTTTGTAATATATAAATGTATGTAAGTTCAGGAAACGTAGCAAAAAATGTTATCACACTCAAAAACTCGATTTGTAATTCAAGCACCTTCATTTGAATTTGCATGGAGTAATAAATTTTACTTTTAAAAATCTAGTTTGAATATACGTTTGAGGACAGGCGCAAACTGCCGTTTGTCACGCACTCAAGCTGCATTTTATGTATCTAAAGTGCATTGTATACATTTTCAGTAAATCTGCACTGGCGAATACATGAAAGTTATTAGTAGAAAGTCATTGTTACTTCAAATAATTTCGAAATAATTAACATAGTTTATATAAAAAAAATATACATATACATTTCTCTTTCATATAAGATATTTGAATATTAAAGGTAATTTTGAAATAATAGCTAACATCAGAAACAAAATAACAAGTGTGAAGCCGGTCTGATTAAACACTAACTCCATATAAAATACTGCGCTGTAAAGTTATCAACAAGACTCGGACACGAACCTCTAATAGGTCGCTGGGGATTTTCCTTTAATGGTCACTCGTAAATTGGACGAAAATAATTAAAATCGCACATCCGTATAGTAGAAGACCAAAACACTGCCATTAAGAGTGGATGCTACAAAAGGGTCCTTTCGATAAATAAACCAGTGGCTTGTTCAAACTGATACACGATAAAAGCTCACATTACTCTTCTTTTGTAAATTCTGATAAGTTTGTTTAAATTTCTTTGATTACTGAAAATGATGAAAGGATCCCTTTTTAATACTAATACGATATGTACATATATAATGGTTATGAATTGAACAAGACCGAGAAATATATGTTAACATTTATAACATACTATAAGTACATTACAACAAATATTAAAACAAATATTTTTACAACATAATACAAATATTTTTTTGTTATAAGCTTAGAGCAAGTCATTTTAAATATTTATTGCAGCCTTTGAAACTGTGATATTCTTATTTATTTTCATGGAAATCAATGTGGAAAATCCTTCGTCACAGGTCCATTGAAGCAAAAGGCAGTCTGGAGCAGAATTTGGTGATATCACACTCAAATGAACTCGCTTGATCTTTATCACTACAATGCCAGACGAAGGGATTGAATGTTGCGATAATTCTCTAAAGTACAGAACGCCTTAAAACATTTTTTCCTAGTTACCCTTTTAACTTACAAACAATACAATAATAAGTAAGGTATAAAATGTAGTGAAAAGACTATTAGAGAGAGCCGCTTCAATTTTAAAATTGTGCATCAACACATGTGACTCCACATCATATTAAAAATACTGGATTTTTATAAGAAGTCTAATGTATTAACATATAATCACTGTATTAATATTTACAATATGATTATATAACTTGTCGAATATTTAGCAAAATGTAGCGATATATATGTACATATATACAAAATAAAATAAAATAATAGAAAATTGTATTTCCATTGTATTACAACCAGGTGATTTCTTTTAAATGGATTCATATAGATATTTATGTCTGCCATAAGTAATTAGGTGGCGAGGTCATGTCCTACTTTATCCCCCTCTCTTCAAAGACTTTGTATAAATGGATACTAAAAACACGTGTATCGCGCCATAAATTTTCTTTTCAATAGTAAATTCCTAATTATTTAATATATATGTACATTATAAATGTCTTAGAAATACTCTTATGCTACAGTATATTCATATTTATAACATTTTTTTAGTTATTAGTATATTTTATACACAAGCTGTTACCTCTGGCTTTACGTAAGGAATTAAAATAAATTTATTGATTGAATATATGAGGATTTTTAAATAAACCCATATCTTTTTATCTCAATAAGAACTAAGGAACAAACAGTTTTTACAAACTATCGATGTATGCAAGACCTGCTATTAAGTAAAGGATGTCGCTAGAGGCGTACATTGCAAGGGGGATATAAACACGAGTTGATTACACACGGCGTCGTAAAATATCGACAATCGTAGTTCCACTTAGCAGGATTAAATTTGAATGTGGTAACAGAAGCGATAGCTTTGGAAGATTTGCAGCGATAGGATGGATTTGATCAAAGAATTAATGTGAAAACGAATTTACTTGTACATTTCATTTAGGTGCGATAGATACATCAAAGTTAAAAGCTTGTCATGTTTTTTGAATCGTCTTTAGGTTACGGCAAAAAAAATATATGATAAAATAAAAAAATATGCCTTCTAGATGTCGTTGATGAGTTTGAGCTAAATCAGTATTTATTGCACACTATAATTATTGTCAAGTCCAGTCTGACAAAGGTTGAAATATATAGTAAACATTGTATATATAATATTATAATACATATTCTTTTCAAGTCATTTTTATGTAAATTCAATGAGCTATCGAACATATAAAATAAATTTTAAGATATTATTAACATGCATATATTAAGGCTGTGGATAACTATTATTTTTATTTACTAGAGGACCCGTTGACGCGTGAATTACTCGTTGTCATAGCAACGTGTATGTCATTTATACAAAAATTATAATGTTAACCATATGATCATGTGTGTAATGTTTTATTTATTGATTTAATGTACTTTATAAGCGTTATTATTGAAAGATATTAGTGTACTGCACTTCTCCTACACATAAACTATAAGTGTGCCAAATTTGATATTCCTCCGTCCGCGCGTTTTTTGTAAAAACGGGTCCAAGGGGTTTCACGTATTAATATATAGATAATAATAGTTCCTTACAAGGGTCTCGATAATAAAATATAGATCTATGATGTTTTTTCACTTAATAATATACAAATAGTATACAACTATGATTAATTCTAGATTAGTAATAATATAATTTGGTTGCCTTAAATAATAATAATACCAAATCATTTTGTACAACTAGCGACCCGTTCATGATGTCGCCCACTTCATCGATGTTCTCAGATTTACTCTAACATAATATGCACATATATCTCGTTGTACACATAAATCTTTTTATTTTTTCCTTTCTATTTACTTTGTCTATAAAATTAAATGAAAAGTATATGTATGTAACATTTAATAATATCAAATTTCAACCAATAAAAGTCACAAGCATTATACGTATGTATTAAAATGTTAATTCAAATGTAAAAACGTATCACGATGAATATGCACAATATAAAACAATAATTAAAGTTGTATTTGGTGAAAAAATTTATAATATTTTGTACCTTTAACTATTCAGCTTCAGAAAGTATTCATTCATTCTACGAATGCGTTAGTTAATTTTCGCTTTTCACATTTTTAGCGTTGCGCTATAATTCAATAGAGCACATAAATTTGCCGAGTACTTTTCGAGCGTACCTACAATAGAGGGAAATTAATTTGTTTTTCTTACAATGGGATGTCTAGACAATCGCATATTATTCAAGTTTTTCTTATTTTCGGCTATTAATGGCCGAATTGAGCTTTATTTATAAATAATTGTACATAATTTCAAAGGTGACCGTTCCCGTGCTATTATCTCGTATGTACTTGTTAAGCTTATAAGCTCTTAATATTTTTGTTTATTTTCACGTATCTCTCGCAGTTTCTGGAATATTTTAAGAAGACTGCAATAAAAAACTATTCCATGCTTGAGACTTCGCTTAATTGTAGGCAGGAAACACATATAATATAATAAATATAAATATTTCATTTGGGTTATTCTACTTTATTCCTCTGAGTTAATCGAACCTACTACTATCGCCTTTGCAGTCAGACCATAGTGCCACAATGACATATTAAGTTTAATATCCAAACGATTTCATATAAAAATATATAAAAATATCGTATAATAACTAAATAAAAGAGTCGAAGCACTAGCCATTGTTAACTTAAAACAATGTCGAAAACGAGCTAGTTAGAAAACAGAATCACTCTAAAACAAAAAGTTTAGTACATTTTATTGTTTCTTTTTATTATTCTCCTGGATTGTTTAGTGACACTAGATTTTAATATTTATCTGTGACCGGTTCGCTGGTTTTATTGCAAAAGTTTGGGGTGTGGGGGAACATTACACTTCACTGTTTAATCCTCGTTTATATTTAGTGGTCAACGTACCCGAGAGACGAATTCTATGATGGATATCGTTATAAAAGTGTTTTTTATGGTACGATAGTTAAATGTGAGGTCACTTTATATATTTACTTGAATTTTTTTTTTTGGAAAACGATAACGTGCCTTATTTAAATATTAAAGAGGTTATTAAACAGCTGTATGTAATTGATATACATATGCAGCAAAATTTATTTGTACAAAAATATTTAATTTAAGGTATTTATTTTGAGACCGTAACGTCGCATTGGTCCAGTGTCTAACGGTAATCACTATGATTGTGGGTTCAATTCTCAATCAACGAAAATAATTGTTTCAATTTCCACGTTCTGATAAGGAGACAAAACGCGACGTTGATTTCTGCCACTCAAAACAATATCTCGAGAAATGGGTGGAAAATGGGCAACGCGGGTTAACGCTAGGCGATAACTTAAAAAATTGTTTGATCTACAACTATAATTGTATGAAAAAGAACTTAAGTAACAAAAATTAAATAATGTTTGAAGATTAGAATGCACTATATATATGATAATATGGTATAGTATAATTTATATGAGCTATGCAAATAAACAGACAATTGTAGTAATAATTTTAACATTATCACGTTAATAATATTCATTAAACAATTTGAAATATCTCAAAATATGTTGTGGTGTCAATATTCATTAATATGCGCCGTTAAAGGAGCTTAATAGCGGTTTTATGTCTTATTAAAGGGTTGTAAAATTTTATGTGTCGCGAGTACGGCTGGCTCTGTTTAATTAAAAACGCTTTGTGAATAATCATGATGCAGAACTACTCTATGGGTATGCAGTACGTTGTGGAAAAAATTTACCGAATGTTGATTATTTTTATGAAGCAAAAATATATGCAAGAATATTTATAAGAATCGATTTTTTCTTCATAATGTTTTAAATTTTTATTTTTTATAGGTTCACGCTGTATCTCGCATATAGCAGGGTAGGCAAAGGGAACCGTAGGCAGATGGAACCTAGTGTTAAGACACGCCGTTTCCCACTTTCCGCCTTTCGAGGCATTGTTGAGTGGTGGAACTAAATTCTATTCCAGTTTGATATATAGCAAGTAATGAGATATAGCAGCCTAGTAAGCGAGTAGTATAATACTAGTACGTGTATCAGGAGAACCCCCCCCCCCCCCCCCTTCCATTACACATTCATAAAATGATACATTACAATAAATGATTAAAAAAATTAAACAATCAATTCAAAAACATTCAAAAACAAACAATTTAAAACTAAATATAAAAGTATGGCTAATATGTGTATGTGCTTTTGTGAATGTGTGTATATTAACATTCCTTTAAGGCTTTTTTTAAATCATAATTTAGGCCAAGGCGTTAATTTTTTTTTACATTCAAAGAAGTTTAAGGGATATATGTTTAATATTTTATTAATTGCATTGTACAAGTAGCTCGTCTGATGTACGAATTGATGCATGTATGTATATATACTTATATAATGTATCTCGTGAGATGTGCTTGAAAGGTTTGCAAGTTATATTTGGTTATTATTTCTAATCTGTTCACTTTTTAGCTGCATGCTTTAGATCACATATAGCAGGGTAGCAGAGAGAATTTAGTGTGAAAATATAAATATTTCGGTCCGATTAGTGTTGCTCAACTATTTGTCTTACTAGAGAAGAGAAATGCAAATAGATTGTGGAGATAGAACCCATAACGATCACGGTTAGACCTTGTTCCGCTTCCACTTAACACATGATTATTTATAAAATGCATTCTCATCTAATAACAACTGTTTCAAATGTTTCAAACTGTTTCAATGGCCAGTAACATGTTCAGCAGGTTATTTCAGTGAATCTTGCAAAGTATCAAATATGTGTTTAGGTTGAAAAATTAATCTGCATTTGAAGTTTTATTCAGATTATATTCATGATTATTAAATTATTATAGCACCGAAATACTGAATTATTAACGTAGTTTCTCCGCAAATTAAATACTTATATTTTACATTTCACAATGTCCCAAGGGTCGGTGAAGAGCTAGAGCTGTTCATTAAGTCTAAACACCTCGCGGCTTGAGCACGTACAGAATAGATTTGTGAGCGGTTGTGGATTCGGTTGTGGTGACTTTTTTAGTAAAGTTGTTAGCAAATTGTATAGTGTTTCATAATGAAATATTTTTCGTAAATAAAATACTGTACTTTTTTATTTTATTATATACATCTTATATATAAGAACGCACTATCATATGATTTTTATTACTTTTTTAATACAAAATACACTTACTGATATATTTTTGTTTTAAATTATGCTTGGACGAGTGCGGGGGATTTGTGTATTGGCAACAAAGTGGTACAGACTAATAAAAATGATATTAAAATACAGCGCAAGGTCGATTAGTGCGCTAAGATAGCGACAGTTAAACTACACTGATGGCGCCTTTAATGGCGTCTGCTATATTCCTCCCTTATTATCTATTTACAACCCGCATTTTATTATTGGGGTTAAGATGCTACAGGGCATAAAAGCTGTACTACAGGAGTTGGGCGGGGCTAAGGGCGAGCATCGGACCACCGTTAAGAGATGTTTTTACGACTATCAAAAGATACTTTGCGAGATGGCATCCGGTAATTCGGAGTGAGTACGTAATCTAGAGCATTTTGAACCGTCTCAAGTTACGAATTTAATCCGGCGGATTTTATTTCCACGTTTAATGTTGCTGAGGGTAAGATTAATGATGAACTTAAAACTTTTAATAAATTGCTCTTTTTAAACTTAGTTTATATTTTATTCTTAATGAGGGTATAATTATTATATAGCACTCTAAAGTGTAAACTGTGCCAGTCAATTTCAGATAAGCTGTTAATTCCTACATGAAACTGTCAGGTGCTTGCCTAGATATAGGAAACGACCATTTGTAAATAATTAATGTCACCATAAAGTCCTCATGTGGTATAAAATTACTAACTATTCCACTGTATATTATCTGTAGTTATTTGCACATTTAACCCTAGAAATTAACCTATTCTAAAAATTACAACGACAAAATAGCAGTTCATTGAAAGTACAATGTTTGCGTCTTTCCCGTGGTTCACAATACCTTCCTTGGTCCTCCATATCCTTTTATTATTATTGGGTTATTGAGGATTTAACTTATCCGTACGTAACTTCTTGTTGTAATTTGTTGTAATTTTTAGATATTTTCTCTTTCTGATGATATATTAACCGAGAATTAGACTTTCCAAACGACAACCTGGAAGAAGTGGAGTATTCATGAATAGAAGACAAGGCCCCTTGAGAGGGAATTAATATCTTAACATTGCGGCATGAAAAAAATGTCATAAGAAATAACTCTTTTATTGGATGAGTTCCTCAGCAATAGCAACTAAATAAAATATAATATATATTAACAACCAAATTAAAAAAAATGTCTTTTGTCCATACAGGATTGGATTGATGATAAATTATCATAATAATGTGTAGAACATAAATACGTTTCTCAATTGTGTAGATTAGGAAAATTAGTTTTTTCGTTATTGTGTGATCTCCAAAGCCCAGAAAATGTTACCTAACATCTAAAATAATAAAAATGCTGATTGTGTTATTTAAACATGTTTTTATCTTTAATTAATTTCTATTGTGACCGTTGTCTCATGTTTGGCATTTATGTTGAGGTTTAATCCATTTACACCGGCATTTGAGCGGTGTTGCCGCAGGACATCATCTAATAATGTGGATAAAATAGTGTTTCTGTGATTACAATGCGAGACTCGTTCAGGTAATCGAGTTAGCGGACGCTCGGCGCCGATCATTACCAACGCGTACGCGACGTAAGGACACGTGGACGTATAGCGAACTAGAATAGAAAAATTACTTACCGTAGACTTTTTTTAGCTCTACGCTTTAGCTCTACGCTCTACGGAGATAGTAGGGTAAGTGGAAAGAACGTAATATTGAGACACTTTGTTCTTGGCTTTTCGCTACAGTTGAAGACAATGCGTGTTAAGTGGCGGAACTCAAAGAAATAATTAAATTACCCGTAAAACATTTTTAATGCTCTAGATATTAGATATTATTCTTACTATCATATAATATTACTTTTATCTATCTGATTAATTATTATATATCTAGCAAGTCAAGTTATGTAAATAATTAGACTCTATGGGGATCATTTTGTTTTTATAATATTATATATAAAATTACACATGACAGACAACTGTTACATCATGTTTTTAAATTTGTTTATGATTTCGTCTGTGTATTATGTGATTTATAATACATTGAATGAGTTAATAGCTATTATTAATTAATCGAAAAATGAGAATAGGTTAATATTTACTCATTGTATGTAACTGCAATAATAGATAGTTAATATTTTGATTTATATTATACCATATAATGTGATTATTATATATTAAATTACTAACATATGGTTTTCGTATTAAAAGAAGATATTATATCAATCTTATTACGATATAAGAACAGGTTAAATAGAAACATTTACTAAATATCCTGGCAGTAAATATGGTTTATTATGTTTGAAAAGACAAATCGTATAGTACACAATACATGTAATAAAAATGTAATGGCACTTAGCAAGTAATACGATATCAATTTTTCTATGAAATATTTTGCCTTGCTAGATTTATGCCTACTTGTCTAGTCAAATTAGCGATCGACCTACAATATATGATACAAAAATTAAGCTACATTTTTGGGTTGTCTATTAAAATGTCCTAAAAATATAATATTTGCCTTATCCATAAAAATATTTATGTTATAAAAAATTTTCCTACTCGAATTCGTATTCATGACATCGCGCACAACAATCAACAACTGCGCTTATATGGCGTTTGATAATAAGTTGAAATTGTTTTAGCTTTCACTTCCAGCTCTCGACCCAAGAGAGTAGATGGCTTATCGATGTAAAACGTCAGCGTTTTTCACGAATACGGGATAATTCCAATTGCGTTCAGACTCGTTGGTCTAAGCTAGATTAAAAGGGATGACGACGAAGATTATCTATTATTAAATAATAAGATTATCATGATTGATTAAGTTATTTTAATATAAATATGAACAATAAGATTCACATCATAATTCTGAAAAGACGAAACTCGGCTTTCTAAGAAAATACCTGTAAATGGATAAACAAGTAGGTAATGTATATATGCTTTAGGATAATGGATACAAGACTTGATTTTTATTTATTTATTTATTTATTATACACCATGCAGCTGCACACGCGCCAGTTATGAGTTAGAATCTTAGCGGCACGTCTTGGCAATATAGGACTTGTATACTAATGACTCCTCCGATATTGTATAGTGGGTGAAAATTGAAGAGGGAAATAATTCATCACTACGGCCTTTCTATGAGTAAATAGATGCAAGAAATTCGAATAGTAAAGGAAATTCAATTCTTGTGCAAAGAAAAAACAATAGTTAATGGAAGTTAATGGTGGTATATAAACGTAACAGCACGCCATTTATTTCGGCTAACTAATATATTAGAGTGAATTACAAACACTCAGTAACGCACACAACGCACGAAAGCTACCTACAATCAAATCAAACATTAAAATACTCAACGAGTCCATTACATTAGAGATATTGGTCAACATTGAAAATTTTTAGAGGGTTGACCTATGTACACATTACTTAGTAATAAAGCTTTAAAACAAATAGCAATCCCTGAGGGAGAGGAGATACGATCAAATAGGAGGTGAGAATCGGGAGGAACGGGAGGACCGTCAGCGTCCCACGTCACTCCTGACCGCGTAACTCGAGTTGATTGTTTGTACTACGGACATGGATTTTTCCACTTGATTGTCTAATGCTATTTGCCGGAGAGCCTCTTAAGATCTTGAAAAAGATTGGTAAATGTAGCTGAAATTTTTGAGTTTTGTCGTATTGAAATATACGTATTTATGTAGGTATATATATATATATATATATATATATATATATATATATATATATATATATATATATATATTTAAGGTACTATTAAATAAAACCGCAGCGCAAATAGGACAGTCTTAGTCTAAACGACTTGTTATAATAATTATATCGAATTTATTAATCTGGGAAAACAAATAACTGCGTCAAGTTCTGTCACGCAACATGGTTTGGGTGGAAAGCGGTGAAAGAATTATACTATTTTATATCTGCTTCTATTGCTATATAACAGGTAAACACAGTGAATTATTTAAATTATTACACAGTAAATTATTTTCTAGTTAAGCCAAATTATATTGACAAATTACTTAGTTGTATTTATAAAATTATAAAATTTCAGTCTTCAAACTTAATACTAATAAACAAATATGTAAAGCTGAAAACTATTTTAAGACATATATCTATAACATATACAGGTAACTTAAGAAAAGCAGATAAATATTTAAATGAAATCCTAAAAGATATTTTTTATGTTTTTCCGAAGTGAAATAGAAATTCCAGAAACAAATACTAATATATTTCTAGCTTAAGCGATAAAGGTAAAATAATAACTATAATATATTTCAGAAACATAAAGTAAACCAAAAGAATTAGAAAATACATTAACATTTTGAAACATGAATGAAACAGACATAAAAATAAATAAATATATATTATATAAACTACTAAGTGCTTCCGTATATCTATCATTCAATCAAAGTACAATTATATTTGTATTATTTGACTGTCAACAGTATAATGCTCCCCAGTCGGAAGCGATTCCTACAATCAAGGCGACAAGCGTTTCGAATCCACCATTGTCCACTTGTCATTAAGTTTTTGTTCTCCCCTTCTTCTTGAGATCTGCGGCTTAGTGAATGGGACATACAGACGAAAAAAAGTACTAGTGATATAATATTAATAGTAATAATATATATATATATATATATATATATATATATATATATATATATATATATATATATATATATATATATATATATATATATATATATATATATATATATATATATATATATATATATATATATATATATATATATATATATATATATATATATATTCTGTATCTCAAGAATAACGTTTTCTAAATATATTTTAGTTTCTTAGTATGGTATAACACTTTAAAATGTACAAAAATATATATTATTTTGGGTAGTGTAAATTTGTAAAAATTTCCCGAGTGCTAATAACATAAATAAGTTATAACAACCGTATAAGTACTTCTACATTGCTTGATGAGATCGTATGGCTTACTGGCAAGAGCGCTTAGGCAGTTCCCTTGAGGCAGAACTTTTAAAGTGGAACAATTCTGTCATACATGATTTTAGAGTCGTTGCTTACCCATGCAAAGCGATGATCACTAGGCTTCTGTACTGTCAATCTGAGATGTCTTCTAACATATCAATTTTTTTGACGTTTTTAATTTGTATAGGCACAATATTTTGCCTGAAACAGGTCCGTAAATAGTCCATTATTATTTTGTAACATAAAAGACAAGACTTAAGCTAACACGGAAGTTGATATGCAGCTTTTTAAAGGGAATAATACCGTTATACCGTTCGCGTTACTTCAGCTATTTACGAAGTGCAGGGCACGCACAGAACGCGTCTTTGCAACATTAGCCATGGTTACGCCACTCCCATTGGTCATAGTGTGATGTAGTATAGCTTATAGCTTTCCTCGATAGATGGACTATCTAACACAAAAACACGCATTCATCCAAACAAACTATTCGTTTTTATAATATTGGTATATTATAAAAATGAATAAGTAAGTAAGTTATGTTACATTTATATATATATATATATATATATATATATATATATATATATATATATATATATATATATATATATATATATATATATATATATATATATATATATATATATATATATATATATATATATATATATATATATATATATATGTATATATATATATATATATACTTCCTATAATATAAGTTAAGTTAGATAAAATATATATAATGTCATGTTTGTTTGATGCGATTGAAGGTCTGACATGTGATTAAATTTTAATCCGCCACGTCTGTATGTCAGGAGCGCAAAGTTAACGATGGACCAACGCCAACGACAAATTGACGCGGATTGACGTCACATTTATTTCTGTGACGTTCTGTTATTGTCGGGATTTATTGCTAACAAAACTAGGGAATGCTATTAAAAGTATAATATACGTTTATAATATTTACCTTTTGTTTTTATTTACATTGCATGCGAAATCTTTTCATAGTTTTCAGTTTTTCAATCTTGTAGCTTCAATTACAACAAATAGAGTTAGATAGATTAAGAAAGAGAGCGTATTTTTTGTGCGTAGTGAAATATAAATTACTCATGATTTCTTTTGTCCGCTTACTTATTACCTATTAAAGACACCGGAAAGCACACGAAACCCATTGTGTAATCGTAATTTATTCACCAGCTCAAATACAAAAAACTTGTTCGTCCTAACCGAAGGGTCCCCGGCAAAAAGGTGTCAATTTTTGAAAGATTGCGCCATGTCATGAATATTATATGAACGAATCGAGTTAAGGCTATTTTGCGATAATGTTCGACGCTCGTTTGGATGCTGTCAGCCTATGTCATTTCACATGGATTGGCCCTTTGTTAAAAGTAACACGTACTGTGTCAACGGGGTTCGAAGATATCGTGTGGAAAATTTGCCTGAGAGCGAGGTTACTTGTATGTCAAGATAGTTTGCGAAAACATATAAATAAAGATAATAAAGATACAGTATATTTTATCTAAATATAATATATAAACTTTTTGTTTTCTATTTTCTAGCCGGATTTTCTAGACATCGTTTTCGTTAACTCACCAAATATGCTCTATGTCGTAAATGTATTCAACTCTAATATTTTCGATATAATTATTATTTAACCAAGATCAACAATAACAATCAGCTTTCTTTTTAGCGTAGTGACACCAACTCCCTCTGATGATAGGTCAAATTTCTTCGATATAGATTCTTTTCTCTTGATTCGTTCGTATCGATTAAATCATATGATTTATATTATTCCTTTATCTACATAAGATGAAACCTGCACGTAAATATAATAATTAAAGGAAAATAATAAAATGTCTCTTGTAAATAGAACAAGTCGGGCACAAAACGGCGAGATTCGATATTAAAAGGGCTATTATTTCATATTGCATACTTCCATACTTTACCCTTTCTTATCTCATTTCAAGTATTTACATCTAAGATCTATCCACTAGTTTTTTGGCCAACGTCAAGATGAATTAATATTACCATCATTCAGTTATTCTAAATATGTATTATATTTTGTTCAGTTCTAAATATGTATTATAGTTGTTATTCAGTTATTCTAAATGTGTAATCTTCAGCTTTATGAATTCTTACATGAAAACTAAACAAAAAACACATTTTACATCAGTAAGTAAATAATAAGTAATCGCCTTTTTTTACTATCTAAAAAGGCAAAACCATCTAAGTGATAATATCTTTGTATTTATAGACGTTTTCCTTAAAAAGTTATAACAAGTGCTATAAATAATAGATATTACACAAAATTCTCCGATAGAGAGCTTCAGAAAGGAAATCGTAAAATAAGTTTTTTCTGCGTCGTCGCGGCCCCAACGGCAGTCTGCATCAACAAACATTTCGCAAACACTTACTTGGGTATATTATATGTATTTGTAAAAATAACATATTTTAAATAAAAGCATATATATATGATAGTCTAATCGAGTTCGTCATGGCTTAGTGAGATAGTATCTGACTGTAAATACGATGTTTGTGGTTTTAATTATTATTTTCATGATGAATTATCTTTTTTTATTAACCGAGTGGGAATGGAAACGTAGCGTTTACAGTAAGACGCTATGCTCCTGCGCCACAATGGCCTAATTTAATATCAAATATTTAATTTTAATAATATAATAAGGAAACTCATTAAAATATTAGAGTGTATAAAAAATGCCCTTAAAATTTAAGCGTCAGTTAAATAAAATACAGCTTTTTCATAATTTACATACAAAAAACCAATCAAGAGTATAGATATTTTTCTCTTATCTCGACGTAACAGTCTTAGCACGAACCTTCAAACGAACCCAAGATTTGCATGTAATTATCATTTTTGATTCGCTCTTCTTTTGTGTAAATACTCCCTTCTAAAGAAACAGGGCAAATGACATAATGTGGCTAAAGATACGGTGAATTATTTATACGCTAATACGGTCCTTACATCAACTCTACGTAGAATAGCGCGTAATGTAAAACGCTTCAATGAATATCACTTTTGGGGATTTTTGTGCTTAAATAAATTATTACATTTGAGTAAGAACAGGTTTTAATGAATTTTGAAGAGAAACGTAATACCATTTCCTATTTCGTTCTGTTGCTTAAAACATAAAAGGGAATTCGTTTAGGGTATGTCAGCACGTTGACATTTCATCTGAATAACAGATGATGTATTAGGCAGCTATCGAATAAATAATACGTTGAAAGAGTCAAATCAATTTGAACATATGAAGATTTTTAATAAATTAACCTTTTCATGCAGTTTTCTTCTTTTTTATATGGAATTTAGTGCCTGATTATTAAGACAACTTGTGAAGATATAATTAAATTATAAAATTTATTTTTTAAAAAGTATATGTTTTTTAGCTTCGTGCTTTATCCTGCAGGATAGACGGAACGTAGTGTTAAGACACTCCGTTCCTCGGTTTCCGCCTTTCGAGATATTGCGTGTTGTAATTTAATAATAACAACAATGACATTTAATTTTATAATTTGAAACAAATAAAAAATATTTTGATTGTATTAATAATTTATTATTATAAATATTTTTATTTGTAAAATACAATGTTGGCGAAATAAGTTAAGTTAGAATAATTTTTTTTTTTAAAGATTAATTATTATTAGCGTACATAGGTAATAATAATTGATTTTAGACTATTGTATTGTAAGTATCATATACTTTCCATATATGATGGATGATTATATATACTTACATAATTATTTATACTTTTAATTTTATCTAATATATTTGTTTCCTCTGAATTTCTTATGGAACATGGTTTTTATACAATTATAGAAATCTGGGCCAATATGTGTGTCATGAGCTATCGTTTTTTTTTGTTATAACTAACTACAATATACAAGATATATTCTGCGGCTTGGTAATTTAAAAATTTCTTATATCGATTTGAATTAGATCGCAAAGTAAGATTAGATAGTTTAGACAGCAATGTAATAAATCTTAAATAAATAATACATACAACCTAAAAACAAGTAAATATTTATATAAGAGCTTGTCGTCCTTCGGATAGTCAAGTCGAGTTTTGTGAACGACATTGTAAGCATTATACATTGTGTTTGACATGAAAATTTGTTCAAAACGATTATGAGCGAAGCCAACATAAAATTGGTTTTTCATTTTCCATGGGACGCCTGCATATGATCGTTCATTCTGCAAAATTGATATTTGACCTGAAAATGAAATTGACATTTTTTTTCACTTGATATTGTCGACGCATTGACGAGGTTTATAAAGTGCTAAGTGAATGAGAGAAAAAGTTGCAGGTTGAAATCCTATTGAAGACACATTGAACATATTTATTTTTATTATCTAAGTGGTATATTGTCGTATTATCATATTGTCATTAATATTTATTGAATGTGGAACACGAAGTGCTGACTTTAGACATTGACCTACCGTTTTTTTCATTTTTTTTTTGCTTACAAAAATAGTCCTTATTTTATGAACCATGAACTTTATTAATTAAGAAATGATAAAAAAATGAAGTATCTAAATATCTAAGTTCCAATTTTAAAGCTAGTACATTTAATCAAAATCGAAATAGTAAATATAAATTTGATAAGTTTCTCCAAGCCAACTAAGACCAGACAATATTATACACGCAAATAAAACTTTACTTTAAATTGTGTGCTACAGTTGTAGTTTGCTTATCGTAAAGTCCACAAAAAAACTAAAAATTCAAATCATCTTGTATTCGCAAGGCGCGCGCTCTTCGTTAGGACAGGCTTTACCTGCACTGCATATGTTACAGTATCCTTTCTAGTTTTTCACATAACTACATTTGCTTTGTTTATTTGTTACCAGTTGACGTACCGGCTAAATCGAATTTTCTTTGATTCGCTGAGCTGAATCGCAAGTGAAGTAAAACAAAAGCGAATACAACTACGATTGTAAATAAAATCTTGAAACATACATATTGTAAAGCAATTTTCTTGCTTAAAATATTTTCTTTTGTAAGTAATAATCAGTAATAATTTTGTAAGTCATAGCTAATGTATTTTTTATTAAATAACGCTATGATTTGCTACAGTTAAAATAATCACCTTATTCACGCAATTCTTATGAAAGTTCAATCCAAAAGTAGAATAGAAACACACAATTATCTCGATCAGTCAAGCGACAATGACAATGACGCCTCAATGTCTTGTTTATTTATATAATATTGTAAATTATGACGTGTAATAATTCCTTAACCGTTATGGAGCAGAGACACAGCTTCTGCTTGAAAACGCGACGGATAGTGGGTTGGATTCCCACTCGGGGAGAATAAATTATTTTCATTTTCTTCGCTCTAGTAACAAGTCAAAAACGCGGCGTTGAGTTCCACCACTCAACACGCAATGTCTGGAAAGGCGGAAAGTGGGGAACGGAATGTCTTAACTCTATGTTATTTAAGCCTACGGTTCTCTCTGCCTACCCTGCTGTGCTACAGCGTGAAGCTAAATAAATAAGTAAATTATGTCCTTATTAAAATATTACGAATGTATTAAATTTAAATAATAAACATTTGTCGTAAAATATTGCATATTTACAAATATAGTTTGTCTGCGACGTATTAATTGCACTTACTACTTGTTAAAAACTTTGTAAAGGGTCGCTATACAGTCATTACTTAGATTTAAGTCCTTTGTCTTACGCTTTAGTCCTAATCGGGATAAATGAGGACATATTCATGATATAAATTGTACCCAACCCTAATTTTCAGACGTTATAAAGTTCACAACCTTTTATATGACATATAAATTATCGTTTCTAACAATACCTTTTAAAGCCTTCTGTATTTTTGCCATTATGTTATTAGAACATTACAGATGGGCACTTTATTCTTGATTGTTTTTATACACAAGATAATATTTATATAATATTGTTTTTAGTAACGTACCAAAGTGGATATGAGTATACAGTGTAGTGGATGATTGCCTAAAAATATACGAAAAATATCTATAATATGACGCAATTGGCACACATTTAATAATCTCGAAAAAAAGCTTGTTCTGGGAAATGCTTATACTTTCTCAGCTTCACGTTTCTCCATAATAAAGTAGCGTATACAAATATCAAAACTCCTGATTTTTTGAACGAAATATTGCATGTTGTTCCGAAAACTACGTACAGTTGTCGAAAATCAACGCCTCGCATTGTACTGCCAGAGCAGGGAATTTAATATAGTTCATTATTAAGTAGGTATCGAACCCACAATATTCGCGTTTACAGTCTGACACTGATCATAAACGCTATAGTTTACACCCCTATTCAAATTCAGATTTAATTTAATACTCAATACACAGATTAAAATAGTAAATAGAAAATTACGACAATTTTATGAAGAAACCTCCAAAGCTTGTTAGCTCCTATAGATATACAACATATTACAAAGGGACACGAAAGTTTAAAAAAATTATAAATTTATATAGAAAAGTAAACGAACAGCTAATTTAATAAGATCGTTAAAATCAAAATTATTACCCGAAACGAGTACAAATGGAGGGAGAAAACATTTACCCGACTATAATATTCATGCTCCAATTACAGAAATTTATAACGTAACGTGCTTATTAAAATAACTTACCTTCATTGTGATCACTGAATAAGGTTTAATTTTGTAGAGGAATTGTTTGAAAATACCTGTTAAACCTGGACGTGCAGTTTATATAATATTAGATATAGTACATACATATGCACATAAACAATCGTCTTTAACTTTACATCCGGAGCCACTTTAGTTCTGATTATAAGAAAAAATTTTACAAAGCCTTACTCTGTCCAATGCTAGGTGAAATAAGTGTTGTTTTAAGATTTAAATGGTAAAAAAATCGATTGTTGCCACATAAGATAGTATTGTAATATATTTTACCATTTGTTATACACAGCTTTGACAACTGAGCCTTACAGCCTCTTAAGATACAAAATTATTATTTATCTTTAATTTATAATTAATAATTTCAATTTCAATTCAAAAAATACATATTCAAACTTCGTTGCCAATTTATTAGAATTTGCTGAATAGCCAATTGGAATAACACGAATATAATGTTATTATTGAATATTAATATCAGCAAACAACCCCAAGCGGTTCTTTTCATAGCCATTACGCTCCGATCACTTCATCGTTTTTCATCAGATATTAAATAAAATTCTCAATATTTCTAATATTTGATCTCGAATGCATTAGCGAATTCTATGAAAATAAATTTTTAATATCTCGTCTAGACCAAATTCAGAGTTTTGCTTTCGTTTACCTAAACATTGAACGTTTTATTGGCGGTCTTAACCGTGTTTACTTCATCCTATTGGCTTCATGAAGCTACAAATAAAACTGTAATGAATGGACGTCAATATTTTTGCTTATTATAAGATTGAACGCAAGAAATGTTTCTTGTTTTTATATACGTATTTCATTTTATTAAGAATTCCGATGTTACTTGATCTTGGTTATTTGTTTTAGTTATTCAAAATTCAATGCATACAATGTAAATATAATAAATTGGAAATATTAAGCTCGGTAATATTATGATAGAATAATAATAAAATTGTGTCTGTACATTTCATATTTTTATAAAAAAAATGATGCAGGGAGATTTAAAGACTAATAGAACATGAATCTATGATTTTAAAAAATTTGTCTGTATGTATACGCACACATTTAGATCTACTGGACCAATTTGAATGAAACTTTTTTTTTTTATATAGCTGCCCTAGACCTGCCCAGACTGAACCTAATGTAGAACCATTGCAGTCTAGGTGTACTATAAAAAATATTTAAATACTACCACTAATTAATTAATTACTAATTAGTAATAATTAGTAATTGTACTACTGGACTTCAGCAATGCGTTTAACTCTGTTGATTTCGACATACTTCTTGCTTCTCTTCGTGCAGTAAACATTTCTTCAGCTGTTATAAACTGGTTTCACTCTTATCTCTTCGGACGCCAACAGTGTGTGAAAGTTAATGATTATACGTCATCTTGGCTAGATCTCACTGCTGGCGTTCCACAAGGCGGCATTCTTTCTCCTCTGCTGTTTTCTATTTTTATAAACAATATTTCCAAAGTCATTTCTTCTCCTTACCATCTGTATGCAGATGATTTGCAGCTATACCAACATGGATATATAAACGATTTGTCGGACAGTATAAATATTTTAAATAATGATCTAGCTGCTATCGAATGTTGGGCTGAATCTTTTGGACTGTCAGTTAACCCGAAAAAATCGCAAGCAATAATAATCGGTAGTAGCCGACTTGCAAGTAAAATCAATTGGAATTCAGTACCTACGATTATGTATTCTGGAATTCCAATTCCATATTATGATAAAGTAAAGAATTTGGGTCTAATTTTTGACTGCAATTTGTCTTGGACACCCCACATTAGTGAACTTAGTAAACGTATGCATTTCTCTTATCGTTCTCTTAAGCGTCTCCAATACTTCCTTCCTCATAAAACAAAAATAATGCTAGCGCAATGTCTTCTCCTACCAATACTTGACTATGCCGATGTCTGCTATTTGGATGTGACTGAGGAGCAAATTAACAAATTAGAGCGTCTTCAAAATCTCGCTATACGCTTTGTTTACGGTCTTCGCAAGTATGACCACATATCCCATTTTCGAGCTCAGCTTAATTGGCTCCCTATTCGTTTTCGCCGTGATATGCATATCCTTTCTTTGCTCTTTAAAATAGTCAACTACCAAAACTTCCCTCCTTATCTACGTTCCCGTTTTAAAATCCTTCCCTTTCCTACACGCTCGAGGAGGTCTTTTGTTTTACCAATGCTAGACATTCCAAAGAGCAATACCAAGTTCCTTCAAAATTCCTTTTCCGCACAGGCTCCACTCCTTTGGAATAAACTCCCTAAAGCTATTCAAGAGAGCCAATCAATCTTGTCTTTTAAGTCGCAACTGAAAAAACATCTCATCAACAAACTTAATAGTATCTGAAAATTATTTAACTTAACTATGTTTTATTTATTTTATATTTTTATGTGTTTATTTTTTTTTTGTGTTGAAATTTTATATATTTTATAGCGTATGTATGTATTTATATGTATTTGTATAAGTATATGTTTATTTAACATTATTACTGGTATGTATGTATATCTTTTATGCCTTATGTATAGGATTTTTTTTTAAAGTTATTTTTAGTTTTATGTAATTACGTAAATGTTTATCTTTATATTGCATTTTAAGCGTCATCTCGCTACCTACTGCTTTCACCCACTTTCACAGGTTGGCTGGAAGAAATCTCTTCTAGAGATAAGTCCACCGTTTGGAACTATATTTTGTTATGTATGTAATTCAACATATTTTAATTGCAATAAAGAATACTATATATAACAAAATTATATCATGACAGAAAGTGACATCGGATATGATAAGCACTTTCCATCAACAACATCAAGAAAATGGTTCTTTAGTAACTGTTGTTGGTTGGGATGAACATTTTTCGTTGGCATATGAGAATCCAAGATCTAGAACATCTCATGAAGAACCATAATGTCCAGCGTAACTACATGACATAAATAAATGGCGTCTTAACAAAAGTTATTGAGCGTGATACACATTTTTCAATAATATTTTGATATATATAAATCAAAAATCTGGAACACTTCATATAAAACTACAATAGATAAACTAAAGTTAAAAAAATAAGGATATATATCTTAACTAAAAGATTTTAAGAATTATCAATTACAATAAACGAGTAAATGGAAATTGGGTAGCAAGCATCATAAACTCTACGCTAAAGAAGTTGTGGGCATCTACTAGTTGTGAATAAATCTAATAACAATGTGTATGATAGGTTTGTTGTGTTGTCTAATACCTACCAGAAAAATAAAGTATTTTATGTAAAAATTATAAAGCATTTTCCTAAGTTTCTGTACCATTCCATTAGAAAAAAATGTTTCTTATATATGTTTTGTATACATGTGAAATTTTTTTTTATTACATTACATGCAGACATGGCATTAGCAGACTATAAGCCATTGATTTATAAAAATTTAACTTTAATATGAAATAATATCAACCCAGAGTCTTATAAACTATACTAAAAGCTTATATCAGCAAAGTAGCTTTCACAATAGAAACTTTGTAAGTATATATACTCCTAATCTAGTTGTCTTGTTGCCATCAATCTTCTAAAATGGTCGTGGAATTACAAAGTTATGTTCCCCTCCTAAGCCCAAGAGGTCACTTCCTCTTATAGTTAATTATAATAATTGGCGAAAGGGTCCAACCGCGTGCGCAATATTGAAAGGCCATTTTGTTTCCGTACCCTTATTTCATTATTACTCGGTTCAAATTTCAATTAATATATCATTAAATAAACTCATTGTTTATATTATTTATACTTTGAAGAAGTTTTTTTTTAAATTAAGCCGTTAATGACAAGGTGTATAATTATTTATTCTACTATATGTACACAAGTATACTCGTACGTGTGTCCAACTGGAAGACTACTAGTACTACAAGACAATTTCACTGCATCAATAATGTTATTGTTTTAAAGTTAAAACCAATTTGTCATAGATAACTATGGGTATCTAAGTCTGAGTTGTACTATTTTTTGGTCTAGATTTGGTCAGTCACCAATAAAATAAACTATCTTAAGTAAGTACAATAAATAATTAAAGTACAGCATATTTGTTTAAGATATTTCAGTCAGATACGTCTCGGCCAAGCCAATACATTTATTATTTTTTATATATATTATTTATTCTAAACAGAAATCAGAAAATCTAATATATGGATAACATTATTAACTGCTAGAGATAGCGCAAGACCCTTCATCTCGCCGTAACTTGATTACTAATGCTAACTGACAAGTACGTAGTACTACAAAACGACCAATATATAATGACCTTTCAAATGTCTATCAAAATAGTTACATACCAAATGTAAAGAGAGAATAAACAAAGATCATCATACATGGTCGGGTTATCGCTGCAAATAGCTATTATACTCTATTTGAGAATGTAGATTAGGTATCGGCTCTTATAGTAACAGAGAGCATATAAAGCAATTACTTTAAAATTGCTGAAATACGCATCACTGATTGGAGTGCCCTTGGCTCGGTAGAACCAATATATTTACAAATTGTCTGTATATAATATATTTACAAATTTGTTTTTGAAATATATAAGTAAATTTTAATTTATCCTGAGGTTGCATACTAGTGAAACGTATACTTAATATATATACTTAACTAAAATAAAAGTTACAAAAAAACATTTACTACAGTTTTAATTAAATATGGGTAATCAAAATTTACTTTTTTATTATCTTTTTTTAATTCGAATTTTATTGCTTTTTTTATAAAAAATATATTGTATTTTTTTACGTTATAGCATACAAATTATATGAATTGCGCAAAAAAATATTTGAATTATAAATAGTATAAACTATATAGACAAGATGTAAAAAGCTTCTTTGCTATATATAATGAAACATTTTCGCTACGCCAGCCTCCGACGTTGACGTCTACGTAAAATCTGTATGAAATTGGCAGTTTTTCCATTATATTATGTTGCTACGCCGGTGAACTTTTAATGTATGCTCGTTTCGCTGAATGCCGGATCAGAGGGCGGAGGGCAAAAACTTGCTCCGTAGAATCTTGAACAACTAATTTAACTACGTCTCCTAACTACCACTCGAATAAATTCTAAACTAATTCGCGAAACTAAATTTTATAAGGTTTTTATTTATAACAATTTTGTTTTTACTGGTCTATGTTTCTTGCTGTATCTCTGTAAAGCATTTGTAATAATGTTCTATATAAATAGTAGGCTAAGATTTATGTAAAAATATTTTATTATCTTGTAAGCTTTACCTGTAATTTTGTACTTTATCGTCCTGCTTCTATCTGGTTAGGTATATTATTATTATACATCTATTGGCGGAGGAATAATAATAATATGATAAATATAAAAACGCCCCTTATTGGTATTTGTAGCAATAAATACCCTGTTTAATTAGGCTGTCTACAACTGCGCCAGGGTAATTAATTGTAATTTTTAAAACAATCTACATCTTAATAATACTATATACCAATATTATAAAACTGAATATTATTGTATCTCTTTAAGGACCGTTGTGGCGTATAGGCACAGAGTCTGCCTCTAAAGTTTGTGGGTTCGATTCCCACTCGGAGGGAAATTGAGGAAAGTAGTACCGTACTACTGGGTTAATTCGGTCCACTCTGACTACCCTACTAAGTGCACATACAGAGTGAAATTTTTAAAAAAATTATCACATTATTAGACATTTCCATTTGACCATGCAGGTCAAGCAGCATAAAAGCTGATTAAAAATTTGTAAAAGGACCTTATTAAAAATGTGTGACCTCTGTCTAAGATCTCAATGCTAAAGTTTGTTTTACTTTCAATAGTAGATAAATGAAACTGTGTGTTAGGTCTGAAAATACGATAAAACTAAAGTAATATGAACATATTCAGTTCCCAGTTTTAATTTATTCTGTGAATATGCAATAAAGCGAATATTTTCCTTATAAATGATATCTCCACCAGGTTAGCTCCTAATTAGTCGTCCGACTACGCGCAATGCATGTTAACGAGTAACATTTGCATCCGTCTCGCCCTCTTTACTAATGTTTAGAGCCCTGGCACAATAGCCAGATTTAACATTTTTGTATTTCCTCTAAAAAGTTGTGTTACATTTACTTAAATTTTCATAATTAAACATATAAACAACACTACTCTATCTAGGACTCTTTAATTAATAAGAAAAAAAAACATTTTTATTATAAAATGTTACACAAAATATATTTTAATAAATAAAATATAGTTAATATAAGACTTTCACGCTTGTCATCCACATACATAAGACAATTCTATGAGTGACCCATTCGGAGTGTGTAAACAGTTCGTTACAACAAAGGGTGGTAGGGCAACTGTCAAAATCACCACGTGATCATTACACCAGGGAATCAGTCGGAAAATGAGCGCTCACGGATAATTGGCGTCCCGGAATGAATTTGTGATTCCGTAACGCGATATTTTGATGAGGTTCTGACGTTGACGTTGTTATATTCAATAGGGCTGTCGGCCAATGTTTGTGAAAGAAAGAAATTTATAAATTTGAATATAGTTAGTTTTTTAATCTGTTCTATATTAAAAGTAACGGGGAGCCAGGATCTACATCTCCACGCACTGGCAAGACCAAGTATGCCGTTAAATCCATAAATGGATACATCAACATGCAATATCTCGATAAGTGGAAAATAAAATGTCTTGACACTAAACTTGCCTCTACCCTAGTTATATTAAGGATAAAAGTGAAGGTAAAAACAGTAACTAAATAATCTTGTTTAATGAAAGAAATACCATCTAAGCTCTTTTGTAAAAGTTCAACATCACCGAAAATTTCCCTCACATTCTATTATGTCACTTGTTATCCATACAATACATGAACATTTATGTAAAACCTTTTCAATCGTCCTTGTAAATAGTTCCTTCATATTATTTCTCTTGTAGCAGGATAGACAGAGGGATTATTTGAGAAAATGCGTGTTAACTGGCGGAACTTAACTCCAAAATGTCCCACAATCAGTCAGATCTTGTCTCACTGCACCATTTGAAAAAATATAACTTTTTTTGTATTTGATTTACATCTATAATATAAGCATAATAATAAAAGTAGTCATTACGGGGCGAGATTTCACATTAGTTATATTAATTTTCTACGTAGTGCACACGACAGAGTCATAAATATAGTACTTACAGAAACAGAGGAAGCTACATCTTGCAATACACTTTGTGCTCAAAGTGGCTTACGAATAGATTGTTACGGCGCTATTTACAGTAACGTATTACAAGTGCCGTCTGGAGTTTAAACCGTCTTTATTCTTATTGCTCATAATATTTTTGTTTTTATCCCGATATTCTGAAATTGCAGTTTACTCCTGTGGGACATTAAGCCGCCCGCCGCGCTTTTCCATACTTTCACCGTACAAAATTGCCAGTTTCCTGTTTATCGTACGCTCAACTCGTTTACTCTACATATTTACATTCAATGAAATATTAACCATATTCAACCGTTTATAATATTCATACAGAAAAATAAACTTAGCTAAATATTTCCTTTTAATGTTATTCACAGTTATAATTGTGTATTATACCTATACAATACAACAATAATAGTATAACTGTTTGTATATACTAGTATTATTTTTGACACAATATTGTTATACCTGGGAAGTATGTTAAGTAGAGAGAGAGTGCTGCAGGTAACAGAATAAACAGTGCCTTAGCTGCATTGTTTGGCCGTACAGTTCTGGTGTATTGGAGAAGAAGAATAAAAGAGAAGCAATCTCTTCGGAGGATATGCTCAGTCAGTTTAATTGACCGAATCCACAACTAAGACATACATAGAATGGTAGGTACCAGCGAGGATGTTACAGTGAGAATAAAGAAGAGCGTGCTCAGATAGTTTGGGCACGTCGAGAGAATGAGTGATGAAAAAAAGCAAAAGTGAGTGGTAAGGCTATAGGACGACCTCGGTTGATCTTTGAAAACACAATGACGAAGGTACTGGAGGAAGGTCACGTAAAAGAGCATGCGAAAGAGGTATGCAGCGTTCCGTGCTCTCTGACTACCCTGCTAGGGATAAAGTGTAAAGCTATGTATGTATGTATGAATTTGTATACAATATTATTATTTAACTTTATCATAGTTGCCACCGTGTCAGTTGACGCATGTTTATCACGGTGACATGTCAATGACTTTACACTATAATAGTGCGTTCGAAAGGAAATGTTTAATTTTTATATATTTTCGCTTCGTCCGCTGTGTTTCGTCAAAATCAAAGGTTGAATGACACAAGATGCTTAAGAGTAAAAAATATACATATTTTACGTACTGTATGCATAATCGAAATATAAATGAGAATGGGACTATTGCCGCACAGTAGTAACATAATAATAATGACTGAGATCGTAGCTTGTTGCGAACAGAGGGTTCGTTATGCGCCGTATGCCTGTCAAAAGTGTTTTAAAAATACTTTAACTTTTAGAGTACATTTTCCATATGCATGAAATGTTTTTATATCTCAAGAGTGGCATTATAACGTCAAACAAAGCTGCAAAATATATATAATTAAAACATCGTGTTTGTATAAGAGTTTCAAAGGATTTTAATAGAATGAGGCTTTGTAAATTTTATATAATTTCTTTCCATTTTTTTTTTTATCTTTCTGGAAGAAAATGGTAAAAGAGCTAAGATAAATATATATATATATATATATATATATATATATATATATATATATATATATATATATATATATATATATATATATATATATATATATATATATATATATATATATAAATATATATATATATATATATATATATATATATATATATATATATATATATATAATATATATATATATATATATATATATATATATATATATATATATATATATATATATATATATATATATATATATATATATATATATATATATATAATGTATGTTTTATAGTATGTATAGTACAATATATACATGTATAGCAGGTAATTTCCAGTTTACACTCGTGTAAATTTTTTGATACCACGATATCGGATGTGAGAATCATATTATAAGAGAATGCAAAAAGTTTGTGTTCGTAATCAAATATAATATCATTTCGTTGAATACAACTAGAGTAAAGTAGTACTTGGAAGGCCTTATTTACAAAATTAAAGGCTTATTATTCAAATTGAGGCACGGACTGACTGGAAATTTGTTGATAGACAGATTTCTACTATTTATGTCTGCTATTAAGCTGGAAGCAGATAACAAAAATGAACTGTGTACATTAAAATATCTTGAAATGATTGAAATATATTAACTATTTTGAATTTCTTAAGTAGCTAGTCTTAGTATACTTGATACACTTATCAATGTACACTGTACTAATAAGTCTATTTTGGTGGTGATCGTTTATATCTAAAATCTTAATAATAAGCGAAAAAAATATTCATCTCCATATTCACTTATACGAAATATTACAGAACATTAATAAACTCATTCGTCAATCGTCAAACACATTGTGTTGTATAATAAATTTATCATATAAACTTTGACCATATCCAATCAAAGAGCCTTAAGATATTACGGGTAAAATTTACATCGTAAACACTAACTACCCATCAAACGATCCAAAATTCCCCAATAGTTTCCTTTAAGGATTACCTTTTGTAAACTAAAATGGGACTCAATCATCATCTTCTGCAGTAGGATTACTGAAGGGCAAAGGATTATAACTATGTCTTACTTATGCAATAGAGAAATCGCCTCGGGCGACGAGACGCGACCCTTTCGGTCCTCAACAAATATTCCATATAATTTCGCTTTTAATTATTATTGCTGTACAAAATTTTGTTTGATGTATTGATTAAAATCGTGTTTGTGTTTAAATGCTATCTAGATAGCGGTTTCTATCGTGTCAATGGATATGTTGTCTCATGGGGAGCCTCCTTGTCACTGGTCGCACAATACCCAGTTGATTTAGGTGGGGTCAATAAAAGCGTTATACATCCCTAATGAATACTGCTAATTGAAATACTGGTTAGTTTATTCGAATATATTATTCATAATATTATATTACTTCTATCAGTATATATTTATATTAATGTTTTGTAGGTGGGTAACATTCATTAATAAATAATAATTAATGATCTTATTTAAATATTGCCGGTCATAGATAGAAATAATCATATCATACGTCACTTTTCTTTACTTTCTGCCTATTTAGATACGTACCCAATGACGCAGTTTATTATGCCATATGGCAATGGTGTCAATTATTTTACAAATATTAATTTGAAATAACTATATATTCTTAGCTCCCTCTCTTTTTGAAGGTAGTCAGAGACCATCATAATGAAAAAATGGAGTTAACAGTTAATACTTGTCTTTTTACTTGTATTTGTACTACTTAAAATGAAAGAATGAACAAATCTGAATTTGAAAAATTACTTTATCGCAGCACTAATAAAAAGTATTAGTACACTTTGTATTGAAAACTTTATACCAGAGACATAAACACATATGTAGCATATTGTCGCTTAAGCTATAACGACCAGTCTCTTTACGAGCACATAAACATAAAAAAGTCATCGCATCTATAGGCGAAAAATATGAAAATGCACCTAATACCTTGCATGTGTAGAAATAAAAGTTTTTCCATTTAGATGGTACACCGTCGGATGGTATTTCCCTATAGAAGTCATAAACATGATGCTCAACACTCGCCTCCCTCTCGCCTCCACACTCCCCAGACTCAGCTAAAGTTCAATTTTATTTTAGTCTTTAAAGCTTGTCTATACTCAGCGAGAAATATATTTCTCTTCCCTGTCCATTAGCTGGTTATAGTTCGAGTTTTAATTTTTAAATACTCATCAGTCTTTGAAACGTTTTATCTAAAGAGTGTACAGGGAAACTGTAAGTATAAGACGGTAAATATTACACATCTACAAGAATCTCATATAATATCTATGAAATTTTCTTCTACTTAAGCTTCAATTACGTTAATAAATAACATGAAATGAGTTTGCCGAGGAACGTCGAAATATAAAAACAATATTACGCCTAAGTAATATTCAAAGCAATTTTTAATAATTATGTTAGCGAGCCACAAATGTTTGAAATAACAGTGTCTATCAAACCGTGCTATTAAGGGCATGAGGAGGCTCGCGGTAAAGCCACGCGAGCAAATAAAGTTACGCCGAAACGCACGGTAATGAAAGTTCATTGGATTAAGCCGGGCTTATGCAGGCCCCAATAATAATAATAAGCAAAAATGTAGGTGGAAGCTCACATTAAATAACTCATTCAATAACATCTAATATAAGGCTCTCCAAATATACCCGGGCGCATACCACGCCAGGGCCGGCCGCCACATTTTATGCGGTTGCGAATTACGATGCTCCAAGTTTATGTTATTCTCATTAAGCTAAATGCTATGGATGTTTAAAACGTTCATTTTTTAATACCGTTTGTGGCTTCTTTTATTTTGCTGCTCCCCAAACTCTATATATCTTTTCCTGAGTCACCACCGCGCATTATTAATAGATATAAAAAAACTGAATGTTCACAAAATAAATAAATTATATAATTGTTATTATTAATTTTATTACCATATGACGTTTTTTTTTATATTTGCTTAAATTCATTTTACCAAAAAATACCTACTCTTTATCCATAAATGAATTTATATTCGAGACCTGTAAATAAAGCTGATTTTCTTTTAAATAGTTACAGAAAGTTTTAAAGTAGGACTTGGTTTTTATTATATTTTTGATGAGATATATTTTAGAATACATATATACTAAGATCGGTCGCTAATAATATTTTCCGCTAGATCTATAACTAAAACCTTTAAAGTCTACTCTCCAATGCGACTACAAAACAATACCACATAAAGTCTCGACTCGTGTCATACAAATACAGATCCCGATGTTTCTTAGGTGTATCAGAACGATCTCGAGTCATTTGTCGTAGTAATGCACTCGCTACGTTTACATCAGGCACAATTTATTTTGCATTCACTTGCATATTTTCGTTTGCGACTACGTCTTTAACTCTTAAAATTTCAAAGGATGTTTTAGGATCATTAAATATATGTATTTATAGTTTTATATCGTTTTAGTGTGCATGTTTGTTACATTCTCTTAATTATGGAAAAAGAAGGAGTTTCCACGTTTACACTTATGGTAAATGGGTTTGATATTTATCTTTACAAAAATAAGCAAATATAAATAACAAAAGAGGGAAATGTATATAATGAAATATATTAAAATGGATTTCAATATGTTGCTCTGTCCGTCTGCGGTTTTTTGTCGAAAAGTGGAGTAGACATCGATTTTATTTTTTTCTGTCTGCTATCCCCTGCATCCGATTGATAAACACTAAGCTACAACAGCGTTTCCTAGTAACTTTTATTGATAATATGAAACTGTTACTAATATACAAATCGCTATGTTTACATAAGATTGTGGGGTAATCGGGGTGCAGTGGGAAAGAGTCTGATTGTAAATATGACAGTTGTGGATTCGATTGCCACCATAAACTAAATAATTTCCACGCTCTAGTAAAATAAAATAAATATGATATATTTTGTACCATTTGAAACATGCTCGAACAAAAAAAAGAAAAAGAAAATTAAACCATAAGTAAGATGCCGAACTAACGTAAAAGAATCGTTCAAAACGTTATAGACAAAAGCACGTGTACGCTATTATTCTAACGCACCAATTGTAAATAATATCTGCGCTACATTAATATAGCCGATACAATCCGCCACGTCGCAGAGTTATATCTTTTGTTTCCGTTTTGTAAAATTCCACCCCATAGCATTATGTTGATGATAGCAATAAAGTTTGAAATATTTACGTATATCCTTACAAATGCTAGGGCTCCTGATAAATAGACAAAACCCATGGTGGCTTGACCATATGGGTAAGAAATTAGATTTTTTTTGTAAACCGAGTTCAGCCAGCTGCTACTATGCAACCGCACTAAAACATATGTTTTACAACATCATATTTCAAATCATCAATAACCTCGGCTTTAATAATATATACATATGTATTAACATATAAAAATCTTTTCGATCAATCTGTTTATAGAGAAAAGTTGCATCCAAATATGCTAAGATGCGACTTTGTTTTATGTTATAAATGAAAAAGTCAATGCCAGATAACACTTTGAACATTTATTTTAGCAAAAATGAATATTTCTTAGTAAATAACTTTTTTTTAATAAAACAAAAGAATAACATTTAAGATAAAACTTAATTAGTAATGAGATAACAAATTGTTTGAATTTAAAAAGAAGCTACTTCTTTCTCGCCTTTATATAGCTAATTTTACCCGAAGATATTCCATTGGGTATAATACCCAAAATATATTAATATTAATATAATTTACAAGAATAAATATTTCTTTTATTTAAATTCTTCATAATGTAATTGTATCAAATACTGACAGAAATTTGTATTGAAGAATACAGACGCAGATCAAAATCAGACAGTAAAAAAATTGCTGCCAGCAAAATTATGAGATCCCTCGTTCATTAGCAACGGTGCTGGTCATCGTGGGCCCTTCAGATAATATCAAATTCGTATCCCAAGTGTACAACAGAGCCACTTACTCACCCGGTTGGTTCATCGATGTTCACTTTGCTATTCATTGTTTGTTGTAACACATGGCTTAAAAGAACAATGAATTTCTTTATTTTTACATTTCTTTATGTTTCATTTTAAGAAGAATATATGTGTATAGTTTTACTTACAATAAAATTACTATAGCGGAAATCGAACCCACGTCCCATAGATATTGTTCCATATGTGATTTTCTTTGTAATATATTTATATATATTGACATTGAGGCAAACATTCTAGAAAATATGGTTACAGGTGTAAAAGTTACAGGGCAATTATTAAAGAAATAGGTATAACATCCCAATGGGCATTGGGTACCGCCACCTCGTATGCACTGTTTTTATTATTTACGATTTAGTTAAACATTTCCTTTATTAAAGTCCTGTAAAGACTTTACGTTTATACTTTAGCTTAAAAAGAAAAATATAACGATATCTTGTTACATATAGTTGACTTAATTCACCTTTATCAACAAAGTATATGTTATTCTTCATTTGCTTATAGCTCAAACAAAAAAAAAATATAAGAAAACCAAACTAAACTAAACTAGAGGACCGTCGTGGTGAAGAGGCACAGCCTCTGCCTGTAAACGAGACTGGTTATGGGTTCGATTCCCACTCGGGGAGAATAAAATTATTTTCTTTTATAAATTATTTTCGCTCTGGTAACAAGGCAAAACAAAGCACGGAGTTGAGTTCCGCCACTCAACACGCAATGCTTCAAAAGGCGGATAGCGGGGAACGGAGTTTCGTAACACTAGGTTCCTACGGTTCCCTCTGCCTACCTGCCTGCTGCCTAGCATGAAGCTAATTTAATTTTTAATTTTAATTTAATAAGAAAACTAAGTAAACAATCTAAATCTAATCACTGATTTTAATACATTTAAAATAAACTAAACTAAATTTGCATAATTGTTATGGTAATATATACTAAGTTCTAGAGTTCTGTATGTCTCGAGTGGTCAGCAACAATCGCCGCTGGACAAGTCAATACAAGTCCCTAATTAGACGAGTTACCTGTTAACAAGAACCCAATTAAAACTCACATTTTGAATAGTTGCTCAAATAAAGTACCCTTTACACCATAATAGTAAGAAGCTTTTACAATATTCAAATTACATGCTAAAATGTATAAAATTTTATAATATTGAGATTTAATGTATCATGAGTGCAAATTCATTGAAATTCTATACGGAAACTATTATTCCAATATAAAATTTGCAGTATATTCACAATTCGTTACTGTGGTACTGACTATTGTTATTTTGATTCTATACATATATAATGCTGGATAATGCTACAACGTATATATTATCTGTGATATTACACTCTTACAATTTTTATTTTAGTGTACTGCGTGGTTCATTAATAATTTAAAGTATTCTTCTTTGTTACTTAATAACAATTAAATATAAAAAAATCCTATAATGGAAAGAAAATTTAACAAAAAATACCTGTTCAATTCCGGTCGGTGTTTGCAGCTTCATTGAACACAATTTTATAACTATTATTTTAATTTCAATTAATTATCTAATTTTTATGAACAACGGGCCTAATATATTGCCGCTTTTTACCATGTGGAGGTATTGTTATTTAATTTTTTTTTTTTTTGTAGAAAGCAATATACACACATTGCTCTTACAACTTTATCATACTAATACTATAATGTTGAATGCATAAAAGAAAATAAATATAGTATATTAATATAATATAATCAATAGACAATATTATAATACGCTCTTATTCATGACACGTTACGACATTAATCTGTCCTACGATTTCCCGACGGACCTCCGAAGGCTATATAATTACTGATCCTCCATAAATATTCAAATAGCATATATATATATATATATATATATATATATATATATATATATATATATATATATATATATATATATATATATATATATATATATATATATATATATATATATATATATATATATATATATATATATATATATATATATATATATATATATATATATATATATATATATATATATATATATATATATATATATATATATATATATATATATATATATATATATATATATATATATATATATATATATATATATATATATATATGCTAAATTACTAAATATTGTTATTTAGTATAATTTTTCTGGCGTTATTTCTGTGTATAGTGAATTTCTTTGAAGTCAATGTAGATTGGTATTTTTGTTGAAAAAGAAAAAGTCAGTTCTTAAAAATGTTGTATTTTGATTGATTGTATTCCTGTAAAAAAAAAATTATTATATTTATTTTAATATTAATATTAACAACTTATTTTAATATTCAATATACAAATTATTAACAATGTACACTGAAGCATCTCTACTCTACTTGTTAGCATCTCTGTTTTTACAAATGTAAAAAGAACATTGCTATTAATAATCATTTGACTAGAGAAGTTATATTTTACTAAATATTTGTATTTCTTTTTTAAATTAAGACGTTATGGACAAGGACGCATGGTTCAGTGATCAGAGCGCTTGCACTGCTTACAAGAAGTACGGATTTATTTCCCACTACTTTCTACGCTACGTGTATAAATAGTACACATTTTTTTTTTCAATTTTACCCTGTATTCAGAATATATTCTGAATAAAATTACAGATTAATATACATACATGCTACTAGAAGTAGTCATGTAGTAAGAAACAAGTCAAATCACTTCGTTTTGTAGAGTAAAGTGTTAGGTTCTGCCACTTTATATTTTCAGAAGGGGATAAAAATTATTAATTTATTACTATGGGTGAGGATAAGATCTACAAGCATCGTGTCTACAAGACGGACGCTGTCCCACAATTGCCTAATAATTTATTATTATTACATAATACACAAATTGTGAAATAAAATAACATACAGACTATAACATCAAAACAATATTGAAACACAACAGACTTCAAAGAACACAATTACTGTGATAGTTACTGAAGTCTTATTAGAACTACAGAATGGGCAATTTCGTGGACAAAAGGATGCCCCTCAATTTAGTGGACGCTGGACGCTGACGGCAATTGAAAAGTTTCTCGCTGATAGACAAGCCGAATATACGAATTTATTGAATTTGGAATTGAGGGGATGACCACACAGTCCGGCATTGATTAGGGTTTAACAGTGTTATGGATATTCCAGCTTGAAATATACATTATACATACATCATAATCACAAAATGTGAATTTGTTTTGAATTGAAATATGATGACCGCTATTATATTATAAATCTTGTATACACTTTCTGTATACAGGTACATGGAACCAGATGGAGCCTAGTAGGACCTAGTTAAAGTGGCGGAACTCAATCACGTGCTTTGTCTACCATTGTAGACCTTGTAATATAGAAGTAGTTCACTAACCCGAGTGGGTGTTGAACCGAAAACTATTGTGTTTATGGTCAAGTCCATTGCGCCACGACGACTTTTATGGTGTATATTTAATTAAAATCATAATTTTACTAAGAAATTCTTGAAGCACGAAATTTCGTCCCGTTGGCTGTGTGCGGTGTGAGTTCGCTTAAAATATTAGAAAATAAAGCAAAACCCTCTCTATAAATAGTGAGTCGTGAGGGTAGTGGCGGTCGTCTGCGGCAACCGGACAATTTGTCCCTTCTCGGGCTTTTCAATAATAATTCCACCATAAATTCTGGTAGAAACGAGTCGCACGATAGCAGTAACAATTAATTATTATATCTATTGCGTTTTTGATCGTTTGTCTCCGAAAGGTTTATACAGGCTGTTCTTAGTTTTTAGTAAATTAAATTTACTATTATCCAAAAATTCTATACCTTTTGTTAATGATATTTCTAGTACTCACATTATAGGCATACTATTCCGTGTTCAGGTATGCTTGTATATATATATATATATATATATATATATATATATATATATATATATATATATATATATATATATATATATATATATATATATATATATATATATATATATATATATATATATATATATATATATATATATATATATATATATGTATGTCAACCGCAATGTGATAACCATAAATTCAGTTGCAGTTCGTTTATTAGTGCATGAACTGCCATTAATGGTAGTAGGAATCAAAAATAATTAGGCAAAATATGCGGTTGAAAGATATAGAGAATTTATAGCTACCGCCAAGTTATTTCGAAGAGTTTAAAAATTAAAATACATTTTTTAAAGATACTCTTATTTTGTTATCATATAAAAATATCGGTCAAGTGCGTATGGGATTTGCGGATCGAGGGTTCCGTACCAATTTCATGCGTAGATTGACCAAAAATACAACAACAACTTCTAAATTGTAATGGTTCATGAAAATGAGAGTGTTCCGCTAAATTATAATTGTTTTTTAAATCATTATAAAAATATATTGATTTTTTATAGTATGTGCAAGTGGTTCATTGCGTTATTGTAAAGATTTCAATATCTATTTCACCAACTATAAAAAACGTATATTATTATCGATTTATTGGAAATTTTTTCGTACTATTGTACTTAGCCTAAATAAAATATTTTTATACTGCTAACTTACATGGAAACTACCTTCCCCAAATTAAATGGAAAATAGGATGCCCAGGCCGGGTCTATTTTTAAAATGAAGTATAAAATACTACATTTTAGCAGTAACTTTGTAGTTTTAAAACAAGATGATTATAAATTTGATTTGCTATATGGGCGTCGTCGCTAATTACTTAATAATAGTTAATTCTTAATAATAATTTAGTTAGAATTGATTGTATATATGTGAATGATAAGTAAAGAAATAATAATATTGTCTCATACATTTTAAATAGTTCACAGCTTCGCGCAATATCGCGCACATGTAGCAAAGATATGCCGAGAGAACCTAAAGTTAAGACACTCTGATATCAAAATTCCCGTAGAGTACCGAAAAAGCTTTATCTTGCCAGAACTATACAGCTTAAATAGTATTGAATAATAATTATAACAAAGATTATTAATATACAATATAGTGTGCACCTACAAAAGTTCAATTTTAAAATTTAAACAGCAAAACTTAACCTCACTCCTTTTAGTCTGTTAACAAAAATAGCAATGAACTTACATTATATTAAATACGTACGTTTGATATCGATTACATAAAGTTCGTCCACCTTCCCGACACGGTGTCTACTCCAATTTATAACAGTAATGCTTGCAATCTGTCGTTAGCCGGCGTCATAACTCAAGCCGACAATGTACACGATTATGCTATGTAATAGTATTTTGTAGCCTTGTTTATTGTTATTGAGGTTTTTATTTTATCACGTTTCATTAAATTTGAGCGAATATATTGTACTCGTACTTAGTACTTCATAGAATGTTTGTTATTTTTTACACAATTCAATAATTGTAATCAAATTCGTAGCGGATTGAGATTTAAAATATTCTGTTTGCAAAACTACAAGAAAATAAACGTAAATTGAATAATTTTAATAATTTTTTTTATTAGTTACTTAACATAAAATTTAAAATGTCTTCAAATACGAACATATGATTAGAATATATATATATTTTTAATCTATATAACGAAATAAAAGTATGGTGAGCTATCTTATTAATAATTCAAATAACACGCATATTCCTTGTGAAATATATTCATATAGCGAGTTATGGTTGAAATTACCACGCGTGGCCCATACATCGGGGTAGCCTTATTAAAGTTTAAAGGGCCACCCATTATTCATGAGTCTCGCTTGATTCTCCTCGAAATAGTTGTAATAAATTGAGAGAACTTTATTGCCTATTAAAATAAGTAATGAAAATGCGAGGACGCTATAGTTTCATTTGCTGTATTGCGGTTTTAAAAAATATGAGTCCACTTCTATTTTTATATTGATGCTATTATTAGGTATTATTATTTCGTTTTACAGTTATATCTTCGAATAAGCATGGTAAGTGAGAATTCAGTGTTTTATCACTTTGTTTTTTTCTATAATGATCAAACACTATAATCTTGATAATTTAATTATAGGGACAACAACTTTCAGGATACTACTAAGTAAAGAGTACGTTATCAAACATGATGTATAATAATTAGCTAGAACCACCGATACATGAGTACGCCTAAATAAATGTTTACTGAAAAGGAAAAAAATACACGTAAGCAGACGTAAATATGAATTATGCTTTTTTATTTTGGTTATCCAATATATGTAGAAAATACGCGTTGTATAGAGAAACTTCTCTAGTATTTTTCATTAGTTAAAACAAAAATGAATTATTCAAAGTGGTAACAAATAACACTTTTTCGCTAACCTATACGTACCAATATAATAAAACTAAAGAGTTTGTTCGGTTGAACGCGCTACTCATAGGAACTACTGGTTCAAATATATTGAGGATACGTTACTGCACACGTACATCACGTCAAACGTTTCAATGTATTAATCGTTATATTATTAAGTTATTGTCATTTTATAGTTAAGTTATAATTTTACAACGCGAGCGAAGCCGCATGTAATGACAAGCGTAGCTCATTATTTTAAATAACTTAGAAAATGAATGATCATTCTGCTCTGCGTCAAAATTTTTAATTCACTAAACTTAATTTTACAAAACCCTTCACAAAAAAGAACACAAAAGACAATTTACACATTTAATACAAATACAAAAAGAAACAAAACTCTCAAAGACCGAACAACTTTACATAATTATTTCCAACTAATTCTTTCACTACAAAGAGGTACAAATCTAATTTGCAACGTTATTTACTATAAAAGTATTGCTACACTCGTGTAGTTCCTCCGATGGCTCTCATTTTCTGCAGTGTCTGCTTTAATTAGTACAAGGAGCTACTTATCGTTTGTTGGAGCTTAAGTAAGAGTCTACGTCGTGCTTACATTTCTAAATATGTTATTTGAAACAATGGAAATGTTTTGTTTTGTTTATTTTCTCTTGTACATTTTGCGTTTAAATTATTTTTGTAAATCAATTAACTCTTTTTAGAAAACGTTACGGTTGAGATGGGATTGTACAGTTTAATTTTGTTTAATCGACTAAATTATTAGATAAACTTCTGAATCTCTACAGAGATAATGCAATGCTAGAGCATTATTATGAACACTTTATAAGTAAATAAAAAAAACAAAAGCTTTTCTGTGAATCTTACTTACTAAGACGTTATAAAGCGACATTAATATTCCAAGACATTGATTCACACGACAAAAATAGCGGCAAGACAAAGTTTACTAAGCTCTATGAAACACGAGAATGACATAAAATAAAATCAAATCAGTTTTTCAACATCTTTTTTACTTTCAAGTCTTTGTCTAATTGATCAAATAAAGGAGAACAGCTTCGATAAAGAGATTTTCAGCGTATTTGTTATAACCTAAAAAAAGATACTGTTACAAATATATCTTCTATTTGTGTAGATTTTTTTAAGTTAAAACTTATAAATACCTAATAAAAATGTCAACAATGTGATGAAAACGATTAAAAAATACAAACATTCAAATTTGTATGCGTAAATATAACTCATAATTAAACACAAACCGTTACTATTTCTGTTGTATTAAGTGATTTACAAAGCAGCTATATGTTACATATCAGTAGACAAATTATTGAATACTTAATATTGTGATATTTATATATATATATATATATATATATATATATATATATATATATATATATATATATATATATATATATATATATATATATATATATATATATATATATATATATATATATATATTATAAGTTTTTTCACGGAGATTTTCTCTTCTATTGTACAATAATATGCACAATAGTAAGCCTGACAATAGAATATTTTGATCGAATTACATATTGAATCCATCCTGCAGTCATTCTTAATCACGAGCTCAATTAAACAGGAAGCCATTGAAGCAATCCGTTGACTACGAGGCACGCATTGAGCGTTTCCGACAAATTAAACAGCACCTTAGCGCAACTATTTATAAAGATTCCGCCGAGGGTGATCCTATTCAAGTGAAATTTGACGTGTGAGACCTCCAAATAAAACGATCTAGCTATTGTGAGGAACTCGACGAACATGTCTACCTCATAACCTTTCCTTTATTATTCTACAGTACGTCTTCATTTTCTATTTGTAAATTCACATCGAGCTGTCAGTGAATTGTTAGTTTTCTATCTAGTTGTGAAACAGTATTATAAAACAAACAGTAAAAAAACAATTTATTAAGTTTTGTCTTGTCCTTAATTAATCGACATTAATTGTCATTATTGTATAATATTAGTTTAAAATTTTTGATTGCTTTTATATTTCAGCGTATATTAAATGATTTAGATTCCACTCTTAGACCCATTTAACTTCTAATTCTTTTCACACATTTTTTATGTAGACATGACAAATTACAACAGTATATAATTGGAACAAATCAAATAAAAACAATCTTAAGTAATCTGAAATTTTTTAAACAAAATTTTGCCACTCAATGTAAATATCGCGTCACACATGAAGCCCATGGCACATCGTATGAATAAAGAATACACATAAAAACTCAAACACGGTCTTATATTTCCAATTTATTTAGAGATCTCGAGATATTTAGGTAATAGAGAGATTCTACAATATCAGTGAGGTGGAGATGAAAATAGGGTGTCAAAATATACTGGTACTGTACTACAATCATGTGTCGCACGATCACATTTATAAAGATTCAGAACGCATTTCCTGAATGAATACAATTTGAAGACGAATGCGTTTCTGTATTCGCAATTTCAATGAACGTTTGTGCGCTTGATTCGATCTTAATATCGCTATATTTTGTGATTCGGTGGAACAGCTTTGGTTATTACGTAATCTGCTTCAATCTTGTTTTGTTTTCTAGGCTTTTTCTTATGAGACCATTATGTATGCCTAAACAATTGGCCATATAAATTGCGAATGAATGGCATTAGTTAAGTGTTAATTTTAAATGATTATAATATTTTATATACTAATATAACATGTTTCGTTAATTTATACACAATATTCACTTTTTTATCAGGTTCATTATGGCAAATCAAAACCCGATTTTACCTTAAATTCCACTTAAAGAAACACATAATATGTAAAATTAAATTCGTTGTGTCTAAAATATACAATAAATATAATGTACTAATACATACTAAAAATATTTCACAAGCATTAAAGAAAATGAGTTTATTTGACTTAATTGAATTAAAGTCAAGTATGTAAGACAAGTATTAGTAAGGTTTATTCAATATTTTCTTTTTCTATAACTATCATTTTCATTATAAAGTAATAAATAACTTTATGTTATTCTAAAACCCACATAAATTCAAATTATAAGTTATATCAAAACGTAACCCCATAGCAAATTGGCAAAGGGAATCGCAAAGTTATACAAAAGCCGTTCCCGTTATAGGATGGAGTGGATGACATACACTCATCGGATTAATGTCCATATTAGGCATGCATCAAAGAGCTCTACAGTATTGTGAAGTGCCCTCCTATGATTTAACTCCGAACAATACGGCCAAATTATAAGCAATCGCTACCTTTAAGAGCATCTTGACCTATTTCTGCTTATATTAAATTAAATTTTCCTACTATACATATACAAATTATTATATTTTATAAATTTTGTATTAGAACACTTTTTTATTGTTTACGAACAAACTTAAGAAAATAATAATGCGGACCGACTGAGTCAACTAGTTAATAAAATTATTAAAATGTATTTTAAAATTATAGTATTGGTAAATGGTTGAGCCATTAATCTTCAGAACAAATAATTATATAGAAAACCCCCTATTTCTTCTTATTAATTATGTATAAAGTTCTCTGTATTTATCTGTGATAGACAACTTGCTTTTGAAATCTTTCTTATATATTACGGAATTTTCATAGGAGTTTTCCCAATTTTTTTGCGGATGTGCTCTCGGAAAATAGAACTTGGTGGTGTGATACTCAATTCTACATAAAAGGTTCAGCAAACAACAACACATTTTGGCAATTTGGACCACAATAATGTTTTTATTCATATTTTATTAATAAATTTATAAGTTCCTATTAATTCAATTAGTTGTATTAAGACGAATAGATTATTATTAAATTAAATGTAATTTAAGAATAAATTTGAAATATCATATCAAGAATAAATTTGAAATATCGCAATATCGTATCGTGAGTACTAACTATATTATGTAGATTACTTATGGTTTTCATACTTATAAGTATGAACACCGCATGACGAACAAAATCAATTGTAAAGTGCGCGCCTCCACATTAAAATGGCGCAAGTTAATTCATTGAGGCAAGAAGTAATACAAGAGCTAGAATTTTTAGAATTGATGGGAGAAGCAATATTTCTTTGTCCATTTGTAGAAACAACAAAATTAAAAACATTTGGATACACTGTTACTAATATGTTGGTTTCATGTACTGCTATTCAACTAATGCTTACTCTTTTCTCGAACGGTACTGATTGGTTGGAAATAATCAACGTTGCTCCTAATTTAGGAGTCGTTTTAATGACTATAATAAAATATATGAAAATTTATAACAATAAACAATTTTATGACGAGATATTCTACCACTTCCGCAACGACATGTGGGACATTGTTGAAATGTGTTCTACTGAACAACACAATATTATCAAGACTTACAAGTGGATAACTATGTTCATTAATCGATTTTTACTTTACTACTCTATTCCACTCATCATAATTGTAGATTCCTTTCCATACTTAGTAATGGTGTATGACAGTCGAGTCAACGGTTCGAATGATTATTTGTACCCATTCGATGGTTGGTATCCATTTGACAAGGAGAAATGGTACGCCGCTGCCTACATATGGGAGAGTTGTATGACAGTTCTTGTTGTTTGTGTGTTCGGTTTTTCAAACATGATTCATGCTTCCTTTATTATATTTATTTGTATGGAATTGAAAGTCATTGGGGATCGAATTGAAAATCTCATTAGTAACGAAGATGCAATTGCTATGTTTAAGGACAATAACGTAAAAAATATTCATGAAAAATGTCTCTCGAATTTGAAAATTTTAATAGCTAAACATAATTTTATTACTAGGTAAATAATTGTATCAAAAATTTTAATACAAATTATATCGCACAATAACTACAAAAAGTAAACGTTTTTGTTACAGAACATCAGCAAAGCTTGACGCAATATTGGGTGACGCAATGCTTCTCAATTATTCCCTCGGAGCCATATTTATCTGCTTAACAGCATTTACGTTTACTGTACTAAGATTAAACAAATATATCATAAGAGTAAAGCTTTAATAGTTGACCATCATTCATTTCATTACTGGCTGAAATAAAATTATATTACTATTAATAATTTTATTGTTAAATAAATACAAATTGATATTTTAGGTTGTGGATAGTCTGTACAAATCAATACGATACTTTTTTATGTTTACCTCTTTACTCGTCGAAATATTTAATCAATGCCTCATCGGACAAATACTAAGTGATCACGTGAGTAGTAAGCTTAATATACTAATTTAATTTGATTTTCAATATAAAAATTTAAACGAATTAATCACGTATATATTTAACATTTTTTGGAAACACGACCCATTTTTTGTTTCGAACACTTTGTAGTAGTCCGTGGTCACGGGTAGATTGAGGTGCAATTCTGTCAATTCCTAAGTTGCCACATGTACTGGCCCTGGATTCCTCTAGAATGAGCAGGTTGTATCCTTCCCTTTGGTATAGACGGCTTGAGACTTCAAAGTTATTATAAGTAGGCCCTAGGTGTCAGAGAGTTACCGACCATCTTGTCTATTGAAATTATGATTTTTTGTACGTCAATGGCATCGTGGATTATTCTAGAGATATATCTGTTTTCTCTAGCGAGTATATAATGTTTAACAAACCTGATGTAACAGTGGAGGTTACCCTTTGTATGCTCATACACAGCTGACTTCTGCACGCTCATTTTTGATATGTATTCCTTCCGCCTTTACCGGTGCTTCTCTTTGTTGGACCTATGTTAGACAAGCCACAGTCTCAGTTCAGTTTGTATACACCTGTATACCAAAAAAGAATATTACATTTCACTGTTCTCAAGAATAAGCTCACTTTTTTGTTAGGCATAAAAATAATTTTTATATTCTGTATATACAGGATATATTCTAAATATACAGAATATACAAATGTTGGGTGTATGGGTTTCCTATACACTGTATAGTCACCTGTGCCATTAGAAATTTGTGTTACTAAAACATCAAGAAAAGCTAAATAATTATTTGTCTATATTTCTATTGTAATATTTATACGCGATTAATCCGTTCATATTGTTGATATTTTAATTATACTTTTTAATTATTTATACATTATCTACAAATACAAATTTGCTTGAATAAAAGTTTGTTATCATAGTGGTGTAGCGATCCATTGTAAACAAGAATTTTATTTCCCCGCCACTCAACACACAATATTTCGAATTCTATATAATTCTTATAGCATCTCTGTTTTCCCTGCTATATGCAACAAGCGTGAAACTAAAAAGAAATACTTGATGTATTTATTTTTTTATTCTTAAACCACAGAATGTAATTAAGAATCTTCTACGTTTCTACAGAGTGAAAATCTATCTGAATCAATATACAACAGTAACTGGCCATGTGCAAGCTCTGACATAAAAAAAATTATGCTAATTCTTATGGTGAGAACACAGAAACCGTTTGTGCTTACTGCTAGAGGATATTTTACAATGAATATGAACACATTTAGTAATGTAAGTTTACCGTAATTAATAATTTATACTAATATAATAATATTATTGAGTTACAATGGTGAAATAATATAATTCCACAAGGAATATCAGATCTTCCAATCGAACAAAAGAAAAAATTGAAAGTGTATTGTTAAATAAAGCGTATTATTCTATCCAAGAATATTATAATGATAGTTGTGCTTGGAATTAAATACTGTCGATGCCTTTGGGAAGCGTATGATTATTATAAATCATTTGTAAACGGTATTTCAAAGGAGCAACTGTTGAGTTTCTCGCCGGCTCCTCTGAGCAGAACTTGCCTTCCGAGCCGGTGGTAGCTTCCTGTAGGACTGAAACTACTAACATTTCAATGTAAATTATAGATTCAAAAGTGCTTGTAATGGCCTAGTTGAATAAAAAATATTTTGTTTTTTTAATTATAATAATTGTGAGCTTGAGAATAATAGCTTGGCTTCTAGAGAATAATATCTTCACTCTTTATACATAAGGGCGGGCAGGCTTAGGCACAAAAACCTTGTGTCAAGAGCCCGTGTGTCCCGAGCGTCACAACGCGACGATGTTTAGGTGGCCCCGATAATTATTTTATGTGCTTATACTAAATTATTTATTTTTATGATTACATCTAGATTTATATGAATGAAAAAACATCAGGTATATTGTTTGTTTTCAAAATTTTTTCTTTATAACAATAGAGATTAGTTACTATCGAAAAATCTATACCGTTGCATGTACAGTTTTAAATACTATCCTGGTAGATTTATTTAAGTTCATTTTAAATAAAAATATCGGTCAAATGAGACTAGCACTCGTGCACCGACGGTTTCGTACCTTTTTCATGATTATAGGATGAATAAATTTTTTGAATTTTTCCTTTGTTCGTACTATAAGATCTAACTTATAGGCAAAATTTCACAACTTTAGGTCAACAGGTAGGTTTTGATAACGATCCCTGTAAGTTTTGATTACTTTTTTTTAAACAAAATGCAAAAAGAGTAATGAGGAAATAGTCTTGACAGACGGACAGACAGAAGGACAACAAAGTTATCCTACAAGGGTTCCGTTTTTAACAGCTTTGCCCGCGTGGTCATATAGAAATAAGAGTTAAGAATTGTTCGTCGCAGACATATGTAGCATGGAAACCATTAACAAGCTTCAGCTTAATAATACTAGAAGATATATGAAGATTTATTCTTATAATGAATACGAAAGATACCTCCCAACGTCTGTACGAAACATTTTATCTAAATAAAACTAGCGTACTTCTATCTCTTATTTTTTCAGATTTGCAGTACATCTTATCAATGTTTTAACCTGTTAAGAACTATTTATTCGTAAAAATATCAGATTATCATATTATTCCATATTAATATAATATAAAACAGTATTAGCATTCAATCATGTACCAAAACTATTATCAAAGAATGCTGAAAAAACAATATAAGCCAAATTCTAAAAATATTATTAAAAAAGATCAAGTTTTCAAAGTTACCGCAAAAGAAATAATTGAATAGAATAAATTTACAAAAATTTCTTCATGCATATGGTTGAAACTGAAGGAGCTGAGTCTCACAATGGCTTTATTGAAGCCATTTCGCATTGATGCCATAACGCCAAGATGTCTACATTCATATTACATCTTAAAAGCATATTGAGAGAATACTTATTATGTGTCTTTAGCTTTATATGAAAATCCTTAGTAGATTTTTTTAAACATATATTGAAGATACAAGCTTAAAACTTTCAGATATTATTTTATTTGTAGTGAATTTTAAAATAATTCAATACACTTGCAATGAAACACGAATATTTATTTAATAAAATATTTATGAACATTAGTATATAATTATGAATTATTTCTCACCTCTTCACTGCTTGGTTGAGCAACAAGAACATGATGGCAAAAGTTTCATTTAATAAAATGAGCGTACATATAAATTATCAAAATGTTATTACCACGACTAAGGGACACGTATTATTAATTATTGTTTGTAATTCTAATACGCTATTAATAAAAATATTGATATCATCACGACTTTGTGTGTTTTATTACATTTTTTCATTTATAAGCGACTCAACAAGCAGCTATCGTCAGTCTTTGTACCATTTACTACTGTAAGTAATATGGAACCGAGGCATCTAATAATATTTTTGTTATTAGTTGCGCCTCTTGGGGTCTTAACTCAAAAATCAGGCCCAGGTAAATATGGCTTATACATTACAAATTTTAATATAAACTTTTTTCTATTTTAAAATATCTATTCTTTTTTTATAATATATTTTAAAATATCTACTTAACGTGAATTAATATATATTACACATCTATTCATTTTGTTAATTTATGGAATTTCTCACTTTTGGTTGTCATAAGAAATGATGTTGGATCAATAATAGCAAACGCCTATGCTAGGGGTAATATATTTTTACTGAATTGAACCTATTAACTTTTGAAATTTGAATTGATTTTTAAATTTCTTCAAAAAAATAAAAATTATAAGTATATATATATATATATATATATATATATATATATATATATATATATATATATATATATATATATATATATATATATATATCCCTTATCCTCTAAAGACTATTATTATAGACTTATTCAATATACAACAATTGTTATAAATCTCATAAAATAAAAATTAAGTGTGGCTCTTAATAATGTAAAACGCGAGGCTAAACGACAGAATGAAACCATAGCTTCTAACCATACCTTCATTTATAAAAATATTACATACTATAAATATCTATGTTTTTGTCACTTTTTTTATGAAGCTTCAAGCACTGGCAAAGGTTCCAGTAGAGCAGATGCCGACGCAAGTGGTAATTCTTATCATACCTTATTATTATATCCAATAGTTTTGTGACATATTTTGTTACTTTTTTAAATATGCAACAATTTTATATAAACTTACACATTTTAGCAATAATCAATGGTGCCGATGGTGATGGCGATAGTGAAGCTGACGCTGATGCAAGTGGTATGTATCCATAAGCAAACTTAAATATTTTTAAAGAAATATTTAGTTAAAATTAAAAGCAAAAAGACTATCAACTTATAACCTCATTATACACAATTTATATGATAATAAAAGCTTGCCGCGAGGTTTTACTACCTATCAATATATACATATATATAATAGTCTTTTTACATAATTCAATTGGTACAAATTTATTTACACAAATAAATCATGTATAATCTTGGTCGTTTTAATTAAATAAACAAAAAATAAAAAATATTACATTTATTTTATTTTTGCTTATATCATTTTTTCACGTACTATAATTTAACAGAAAAACAGATTTGTTTGTAATAATATCTTTTTATCCATTTAAGTTTTGAACAACGGCAAAGGTACTACTGAAGCAGATGCTGACGCGAGTGGTAATTTTCATAATTTATCTATAATAATAATTGAAACATTAAGGAAACAACGATAAGAAATAGTATAAAAATAGTGATTAAATAAACGTTTTGTCATAATAAACTTATAACTATTTCATCAACTACTGCATAATTTTAGCTTCGACCAATAATGATGGCAGCACTGAAGCTGATGTTGGAGCCAGCGTACGTGGTAAGTCAACCTATTCAGTTTGTTTCATTTCCTATTGGAAATTGCTTGCATGGAAGCTTTATATTACAAACTGATATAATGTTTTTGTGACGACTACTTGTTAATCTCGTTTAAAATAGTACCTACATACGTTATATATTTTTTGTATTTTTTATATTTAATTTTTTCTCCTATAATATTTAAACAGACAAACAAATTTGTTTTAATAATATCTTTTTGTCATTTTAAGCTTCGAACAACGACGAAGGTTCTACTGAAGCAGATGCTGACGCGAGTGGTAATTTTCATAATTTATCTATAATAATAATTGAAACATTAAGGAAAAAACGATAAGAAATAGTATAAAAATAGTGATTAAATAAACGTTTTGTCATAATAAACTTATAACTATTTCATCAACTACTGCATAATTTTAGCTTCGACCAATAATGATGGCAGCACTGAAGCTGATGTTGGAGCCAGCGTACGTGGTAAGTCAAACTATTCAGTTTGTTTCATTTCCTATTGGAAATTGCTTGCATGGAAGCTTTATATTACAAACTGATATAATGTTTTTGTGACGACTACTTGTTAATCTCGTTTAAAATAGTACCTACATACGTTATATATTTTTTGTATTTTTTATATTTAATTTTTTCTCCTATAATATTTAAACAGACAAACAAATTTGTTTTAATAATATCTTTTTGTCATTTTAAGCTTTGAACAACGGCGAAGGTTCTACTGAAGCAGATGCTGACGCGAGTGGTAATTTTCATAATTTATCTATAATAATAATTGAAACATTAAGGAAAAAACGATAAGAAATAGTATAAAAATAGTGATTAAATAAACGTTTTGTCATAATAAACTTATAACTATTTCATCAACTACTGCATAATTTTAGCTTCGACCAATAATGATGGCAGCACTGAAGCTGATGTTGGAGCCAGCGTACGTGGTAAGTCAAACTATTCAGTTTGTTTCATTTCCTATTGGAAATTGCTTGCATGGAAGCTTTATATTACAAACTGATATAATGTTTTTGTAACTTTTCTATTTAATTTTTTCTCCTACAATATTTAAACAGACAAACAGATTTGTTTCAATAAATTCTTTTTGTCATTTTAAGCTTTGAACAACGGCGAAGGTTCTACTGAAGCAGATGCTGACGCGAGTGGTAATTTTCATAATTTATCTATAATAATAATTGAAACATTAAGGAAAAAACGATAAGAAATAGTATAAAAATAGTGATTAAATAAACGTTTTGTCATAATAAACTTATAACTATTTCATCAACTACTGCATAATTTTAGCTTCGACCAATAATGATGGCAGCACTGAAGCTGATGTTGGAGCCAGCGTACGTGGTAAGTCAAACTATTCAGTTTGTTTCATTTCCTATTGGAAATTGCTTGCATGGAAGCTTTATATTACAAACTGATATAATGTTTTTGTAACTTTTCTATTTAATTTTTTCTCCTACAATATTTAAACAGACAAACAGATTTGTTTCAATAAATTCTTTTTGTCTTTTTAAGCTTTGAACAACGGTAAAGGTTCTACTGAAGCAGATGCTGACGCGAGTGGTAATTTTCATAATTTATCTATAATAATAATTGAAACATTAAGGAAAAAACGATAAGAAATAGTATAAAAATAGTGTTCAAATAAACGTTTTGTCATAATAAACTTATGACTATTTCACCAACTACTGCATTATTTCAGCTTCGACCAATGATGACAGCACTGCAGCTGATGCTGGAGCCAGCCTACGTGGTAAGTCAAACTATTCAGTTTGTTTCATTACCTATTCAAAATTGCTTGCATAAAAGCTTTATATTACTAACTGATATAAAGTTTTTGTGACATCTACTTGTCAATCTAGTTAAAAATAGTACCTAAATATTATGTAGTGTTAAATCTGTTCTATGAATCTTTTTAGTCAATATTTACATATATAGTATTATTAAAAGTAAATTTCACATGACTAAATGAAACTTAATATAATTATATTGTCACCCATTTAATTAAAATTACAACTTTACAACTAATTTGTTTCATAGCTAAAACTAAGGGGCAATCTGTTGAAGTTGAAGCTGTTGCTAGTGGTAAGTTAGGTACACATATAAAATAAAATAAATAAGGAGCTCTACGCTATTTCCCGCATACACGGTGGGAACTTAGTGTTAAGACAATCCGTATCCCATTTCCAGCCCAAATTTGAGTTATTACGTTTTTAGTGGCGGGAATCAACTCTCCGCTTTTATTTACATATTATTATGTAAATTAATTTATGCCAAAATTAGAATATAAAATTAAAATTAGAATTCTCCTAAATTAATCTCGATATGAGTATGTTGAGATCAACTAAGGAGCACCTTTAATACCTCAGGTAACAATTGAAATAGTTAAACTTATTTAAGTAAATTATGACTAGTAGCAGAGCTCTACTGATATAAATACCCATAAGATGTGTAAACTTTCTTTCTAAAAAATATTTCTAGTTGAAATATTACAAAGAAGAAATATTGTAAAAAGTTCATCTGACGCATGTAATACGAAATAAAAAGTCTGGTTTAAACTAGTGGAACCTAGTGTTAATACACTCTCTTCCCCGTTTTCCGCCTTACGATACATTGCGTTTTGATTGGTGAAACTCAACACTACGCTTTGTCTTCATAACAGAGTGCTGAAAATTTAAAAAAGAATCTCCTCAGTGGGAATCGAATTCACAACGGTGAGCCGAAAAAAATGCTTATTGTAAATAAATTACAATTTCTTGATTTAATTTTTGTTTCATGCTTTATCTTCAGGTTATCAGAGTAAGCCTGGACTGTTAAACCTTCTGTTCTCCACTTTTATGGCAAAACTCATAAACTCTATTCCACAGCCATTGCGTAATTAGTCAGCCACTGTTCAGAATTTTCTTATTCTGTATGTTTATTAACATTATATATTATAATTTTACAGCCAAAATAATACAAAACAAGGATACTGGAGGATCTAATAGTCCTGGAGGTTCTAATAGTCCTGGTGGTTCTAACAGTCCTGGAGGTTCTAATAGTCCTGGAGGCTCTAATAGTCCTGGAGGCTCTAACAGTCCTGGTGGCTCTAACAGTCCTGGTGGCTCTAACAGTCCTGGAGGAACAAACAGTCCTGGAGGTTCTAATAGTCCTGGAGGAACAAATAGTCCCGGAGGTTCAAATAGTCCTGGAGGTTCTAATAATCCTGGTGGCTCTAACAGTCCTGGTGGCCCTAACAGTCCTGGTGGCTCTAACAGCCCTGGTGGCTCTAACAGTCCTGGAAGTTCTAATAATCCTGGAGGCTCAAACAATCCTGGAGGTTCAAACAATCCTGGTGGCTCTAATAGTCCTGGAGGATCCAATAATCCTGGAGGCTCTAACAGTCCTGGTGGCTCTAACAGTCCTGGAGGAACAAACAGTCCTGGAAGTTCTAATAGTCCTGGTGGTACTAACAGTCCAGGAGGAACCAACAGTCCTGGAGGTACTAACAGCCCTGGAGGAACAAGCAATCCTGGAGGTTCCAATCCTGGAGGCTCAAACAATCCTGGTGGCTCTAATAGTCCTGGAGGATCCAATAATCCTGGAGGCTCTAACAGTCCTGGTGGCTCTAACAGTCCTGGAGGATCCAATAATCCTGGAGGCTCTAACAGTCCTGGTGGCTCTAACAGTCCTGGAGGAACAAACAGTCCTGGAGGTACTAACAGCCCTGGAGGAACAAGCAATCCTGGAGGTTCCAATCCTGGAGGCTCCAATAGTCCTGGAGGATCTAACAGTCCAGGAGGAACCAACAGTCCTGGAGGTACTAACAGCCCTGGAGGAACAAGCAATCCTGGAGGAACAAGCAATCCTGGAGGTTCCAATCCTGGAGGCTCAAACAATCCTGGTGGCTCTAATAGTCCTGGAGGATCCAATAATCCTGGAGGCTCTAACAGTCCTGGTGGCTCTAACAGTCCTGGAGGATCCAATAATCCTGGAGGCTCTAATAGTCCTGGTGGTACTAACAGTCCTGGAGGAACCAACAGTCCTGGAGGTACTAACAGCCCTGGAGGAACAAGCAATCCTGGTGGTTCCAATCCTGGAGGCTCCAATAGTCCTGGAGGATCTAACAGTCCAGGAGGAACCAACAGTCCTGGAGGTACTAACAGCCCTGGAGGAACAAGCAATCCTGGAGGTTCCAATCCTGGAGGCTCAAACAATCCTGGTGGCTCTAATAGTCCTGGAGGATCCAATAATCCTGGAGGCTCTAACAGTCCTGGTGGCTCTAACAGTCCTGGAGGAACAAACAGTCCTGGAGGTTCTAATAGTCCTGGTGGTACTAACAGTCCTGGAGGAACCAACAGTCCTGGAGGTACTAACAGCCCTGGAGGAACAAGCAATCCTGGAGGTTCCAATCCTGGAGGCTCCAATAGTCCTGGAGGATCTAACAGTCCTGGAGGATCAAACAGCCCCGGTGGTACTAATAGTCCCGGTGGTAGTAGTCCTGGGGGTTCACACCCTACTGGACCTAATGGTAATCCTTCTGGACCAGGATCTAAAGGTAGACCAGGGAGACCAGGAAAACCAGGTCAACCAGGTAGACCAGGGAGACCAGGAAGACCTGGACGGCCAGGTAATCCAGGAACACCTGGTGCACCTGGAAGTACTGGAAGCTCTAATAGCCCTGGAGGCTCCAATTATCCAGGTGGCTCGAATAGTCCCGGAGGCCCTAACAGTCCTGGAGGAAACAACAGTCCCGGCGGTAACAACAGTCCTGGAGGATCAAACAGCCCTAGTGGCTCTACTAGTCCTGGAGGAAACAATCCCGGTGGATCGAACAGTCCCGGTGGTACCAATAGCCCTGGAGGATCAAACAGTCCTGGAGGATCAAACAGTCCTGGAGGCTCTAACAGCCCAGGTGGCTCTACTGGTCCCGGAGGAAACAATCCCGGAGGATCTAACAATCCCGGAGGCTCTAATAGCCCAGGTGGCTCTAATGGTCCCGGAGGAAACAATCCTGGCGGATCCAACAATCCCGGAGGCTCTAACAGTCCTGGAGGTTCTAATAGTCCCGGTGGTACTAACACTCCTGGAGGGTCCAATAGCCCAGGTGGCTCTAATAGTCCCGGAGGAAACAATCCTGGCGGATCCAATAATCCCGGAGGCTCTAACAACCCTGGAGGTTCTAATAGTCCTGGAGGTTCAAACAGTCCTGGAGGATCAAACAGTCCTGGAGGCTCTAATAGTCCCGGTGGTACTAATAGTCCTGGAGGTTCTAATAGTCCGGGAGGCTCTAACAACCCTGGTGGCTCTAATAGTCCGGGAGGCTCTAACAACCCTGGTGGCTCTAATAGTCCGGGGGGCTCTAACAGTCCTGGTGGCTCTAATAATCCAGGTGGCTCTAACAGTCCTGGTGGTTCTAACAGTCCAGGTGGCTCTAATAGCCCCGGAGGAAACAATCCCGGAGGTTCCAATAGTCCAGGAGGTTCTAACAGTCCTGGAGGCACTAACAGTCCTGGTGGCTCTAACAGCCCCGGTGGTTCTAATAGCCCCGGTGGTTCTAATAATCCTGGGGGTTCGAACCCTACTGGACCTAATGGTAATCCTTCTGGGCCAGGAGCCGGAGGTAAGCCAGGTAGTCCAGGAAATCCAGGTCAACCAGGTAGACCAGGCAGACCAGGAAGACCTGGACGGCCAGGTAAACCAGGAACACCTGGTGCACCTGGAAGTACACCTGGAGGCTCTAATAATCCCGGTGGCTCTAATAGCCCCGGAGTGCCTAGCAGTCCCGGAGGAAACAATCCCGGAGGAAACAATCCCGGAGGATCTAACAATCCCGGAGGCTCTAACAATCCTGGAGGATCTAACAATCCCGGTGGTTCTAACAGTCCCGGAGGTTCCAACAGTCCCGGGGGTTCCAACAGTCCCGGAGGATCTAACAATCCTGGCGGCCCTAACAGCCCTGGAGGCTCTAACAATCCAGGTAGTCAAGAATGTAAGCCTATTATCGTATATAGACCTGCACCACCAAAGAAGAAAAATAAAGGCTATATCTTAGTACCGGCACTAAGCATTACGGAAAATAAGCAGAGAGGTATCTTTTAATTTTAAAAAAATATTGAATTAATTTCTTATATTAATGTATGAAACTATCTATTAATGTATGATAATATCTTAATATTAAAAAACAAACTTTACCCGCACAGGAGGACGACGCAGAGATGACGGATCAGGCTACAGATCCCGCGCAGGATTATGTCCATGCGCACCGAACAGTATGTATAAATCGATATTTTTTAACCACAAGTATTTATTTGCTTTGCTTCAACGATATTTATCAATGTATATGTCTTGTGATACTTTTTTATTTATTATAATCTATATACATTGAATACATTGCCATGTAGTTCTTGAAATTTATAAATTGTATACATCAAATTTGTTTGAATCATAATAACTTTAATGTACTTATATCCTTTTCAGGTCAGAAATATGGTTTAGTAATCTAGGCTTAAAAAACGACGATGAATATTTCATGGACTTTGGCAAGAAACTGATCTTCGCAAAACAATACTTTATTATATATGTTATATATATTTATGTATTCTAATAATGATCATTTAATAATAATAATATATTGAGCAAGCTGTATATTTTGTTTTATTTTTTTATATATTTCATACTCGTTGATTTTATCATCAATAGTAATATTTCTTACAAATTCAAATTTAAAATATTTTTATTCAAATAGACTTTTACGAGCACTTTTGAATCGTTGAATGAACATAAAGGCACCATAGATTCTGAAAGACAAATTCAACAGTTGCTCTTTTTAATATATAATTACAATTTTATTGTGTGTGACTAACATAATGGTAGCTACGCAATTTTATTTGCACGCATTTTTATCATTTAAATATTCTTAAACAATAATTAGCATTGTTTTGAACTTATTTTAGTTTTCGGTAGTGGCAAAATTAAAACATATTGCGGAATTTTATTATAGACGCGTATATATATGCTTAATGGAGGCGAAAACTAGACGCTACAATTTATCGTTATTTCTATTTCCTATCATATGTCTATTTGTACATGTTTAATAATTAAAAATTTTAATTTTGGATATGCTTTTATATTTTTTTTGTTTTATAAAGAATTTCGTGGATATAAGAGAAAATTATCCAATGGTAATATATCAGTAATAATAATAAAAAGTATTTTAATATGTATGAGCAGGCTCATCATTAGGTCGAAAAATATTATCGAATTTCATTTTGAATTTTGATTTTGAAATGTATTGAAACAACATAATTGATGTTTCTATAACGCCTATTAGTAATTGATTTAAAGAAAAATGTTTATCCTATCAAAAGTTCATTATATTTAATATGAAATTTGATCTATTTCACAGGTATTATATAATGTTATTAATGTTGTTATATAGAATTAATTATTAACCATAATTAACAAAACAGTAAAATAAACAATTTGTTTTCTTATAAGTACTTAATAAAGTAAAAACATCGATTAATAACAATAATAATCAGCTTAAATCAATTAATAATAATTCGTAATAATGAATGAACTTACCGTTAGGTGTTTCGTAATGGTTATCCTTAGTAAGTTTTCTGTGTTTACGCGGCGATAGGCAAGGTGATCGGGAGCCGTCGCCGTTGTCCGGTGTAAGACGACGTGCGGCCAAGTCGCATAGCATAGATACAGCTTCAGCTCTATTAGAGATGTACAAAATGTATTGAATTAATTAATATAATATTTATATTATATTGATATTTTTGTTATAAAAAATAATTAAGATTGCCATAAGCCAATTTCGTAAGGGATGCAACTTGTGGATTTTCTATATGTACTGAATTATAATTATGTTGAGCAATTTGCACTTGTTGAAATAAAAGGACATATTTTTTACATAAATAACCGTAAAATAATAATGATATATATATATATATATATATATATATATATATATATATATATATATATATATATATATATATATATATATATATATATATATATATATATATATTGTGAAGCCTTTGTTTGAAAACATCTCGCAGAGAATCTTGAGCTTTAATATTATAAATTTTTCTCACAGCTTTTTTTTGGAGAAACAATATTGAATTTATATGCGCTGCCCCGTGATAGCATCCCTCAGACGTCCATCAACGTGCATCATTTGTCTTCCTTATTTAATTGCGAACGCTGTAGATCTGATTTTATTTTCAAACGTTTCCAGGTGGGCATTCCGCTGAAGCTTAGATTCCATAGTTTGTCATTTTTAGTACAGAGATTACAAAAGGTTATTTTTAACATTAGGTAAGGGTAATAGTTAATAGTTTTTTTGGAATTTACCATAAGATTATAAACGTCAAACCAACTAAGAATACGAGTATATTTTTTCTGTCTTCCAAACTTTGAATAACAAAGAGTTGTCATCTGCGAACAGTAGAATATCACATAAGTTCTTCGTATATAATCGTAGATCGCGTTAATATAAAGCAAAAAATTCCTTAGGAAAGATCCAGACGATTTTACATTATTTATATAAACATGATGGCAATACGGATATAGGTCTGTAGTTTCTAAAATCAAGCCTATTTCCGATTTTGTGAAGTGGTACTATTTTACTACGTTAAGTCTGGAAAGGTTTATTATATTAAAAAAAATAGTAAGTATTAAGTAATATAGTAATAGTAAGTATAGTACTATAAAAGATAGTACTAATAATATAACAGACGTTTCCCAAATATCAGTACTTTTCTCAAAATTCGGATTTTTAAACGCTTTGACAATTACTTCTGGTGATACATGTTTAAACAAAAAGTTGTCATGCAAAGCTCCTGATATTACTGAATATTAAGTATCTATAATATGCGTCATAACTGTCATCCTTTGACAATAGAAAAAAGTAAAAATTATAAAAAAAAGTAAATTAAGGTAACAAGCGTATTGAGCAACCTTTTTTCTTTATTTCAATATCTAAAATACAGGCAGAATCTCAACACTACCTTATTTCTACATCTATTTTTGTATGCTATTACTTTTATTGTATGCTACTAAAGTACTAATTTGTTATTTGTTATTTGTCTAGCAAGTTTTCTATACACTTTTAAATTTATCATTCTTCTTATCCTATTCTTCTATGCTATCATTCTTATAATATATTTCCTTTTCCTCACTGATAGACTATTTCCATATATGTAATAGTACAATATACTATACTCAACTACGAATAGCACAGATCAGAATTACTAATTAAGTAATATATACCCATATAGATTTTATTTAAAAAAAGTAACTTACTTACATTGCAATAATTAAAAGATATTTTGCAATAATTAACTATAAATATGAGTTTGTAATGGTTTCTTTATGCAAATTTTATTTTATGCTTTATATATACTGTACTCATTTTGTATGAAAAGAATTACTGTAAAATTACAGCTAAGTCTGTTATGGTTTTTCTGGGATATATCTATACATTTTAAATTTTTAGTATTGCCTTTGGTTGTACTATAACTTCTAACTTATTGCCAAACTCTAGGACGACGGGAAGTACCCTGTAGGTTTTGATTACGCGACACACACAATGCAAAAAATTAAGCATAAACGCTCATATATTTTGATTGCGTTGACTTAAAAGTTTGACTTTTTCTATGCTTCAAGATGTCATTGATTTGGATATTGGATTTTATTTTGAGCTTGATTCTTTTACGTGATTTGGACAAAATGGTCTTGACAGACAGACGGACAGACAGATAGACAGACGGACAGACAGACGGACAACAAAGTGATCCTATTAGGGTATCGGTTTTGTTTGAGGTACGAAATCATAAAAATGAGCAATTAAATAGAAAGATAAGGGATTTATTAGACAAAATGTACAATGTCTATTTCCATAAAATTATATTAGTCAACTTGAATTACGAGTAATCGACGTAATTTAATTCAGTTCATTTTAATTTTTCCTACGGTTTCCGTTATCTTATATGGTGCTTTAGGCTTTAAGCTATTACCATGTTAAAAAGTCATTCATTTCTATTTAGTACTTATTAGCTTACATTTACGGTATCTATCAGTCACTTTTCTATCCTTTTATACAGTATAGAGATGAGATGATGACATTCATCCTGCATGGAATTCAAGACATTACCTCCACACATTTTTATCATTTACATATGACTGAACAATGCTTTTACTTGTATATTATTTTTACATGCAAATTTAAAATAGATTACGAAAGTATATTATAGACGCGTATAATCAGACCATAATTATATATTTACTTTTTGGAGGCGATAACTAGGCGTTAAGCGTTTATCTTTATTTCTCGTTCCTACCGCATTTTGTCCATCACGGTTCGTATTAATATACATTGAATATGTTGTTGTACGAACAAAATATTATAATAATTGTGAAGAAATTAATGCATACCGCTATTTGAGAAAAATAGAATGTTATGGGTACTTAACCCATCAAATTCAGTACGGTAATAAATATTATTGCTTTTTATTGTCACGATTTACGTTATTTATTTTCCTTTAAATACCATATTTTGAATTAGTTATTTCAAAAAGTTAGTCATAGATTTTTAATCTTGTAATCTATACGTTTATTTTCTTAGAAATGTATAGAAGTGTTATATTTGTTGGGTTACTTTTTGTATTTTTAATGAGTGTAAAAAGCTCTGGTGAGAATGTTAAATAGTATTGTTTCTTTTCAATTTATTAATTTCTATAAATGATATTAAAAATAAATTACTCAAATTATTTAAGCATCATTTCAAATACCTAAACTTTTATTATTACAATGTTTTTTGTTCTTATTTTGAAATAAATAGTGACTCTACTTTATTTTTATATACACAAATATCTTTAATTATTTATAAAATAGACAAAGGAATCTGTTAATACGACACTCGGCACCTCACACACCTATTTTACCTGTTGTGTGCTCATCCCATTATATAAAGGCGCTCAAATATGTCAATAATTTTAAAAACATAAAATATTTGTATATATCATAAATATTATCTTATTATTTACAGGGTCCACTGTGATAACCTTCCCGATAGGTATAAATATTTCATAAATTTTAGATTTAGAATTATATATTTTTAGTTACTTTTGAATTTTGATAGAGCTGTGGCTCCAATAACCGAGTCTCATATTATGTGAACATAATTGCAATTTACTTTTTGGAAAAAAAATTATATTTTATTGGTTTTTAAAGAGTGAAGATAGAAACTACTACACTAAGGATTGAAAAAATACATAAAGAAAATATATAAAAATTTAAACGCAGCGGGATTTGAACTAGCGCCTTATAAAATCCTGGATGGTATATTTATTATTAGAAATATTTTAATAACATCTAACTGTTTTCAGTTCTACCGTCTACCAATACTAGTCAAACTGATGACAAAAGATCGAATAACATATCTATACCCAGATGTCCACTCGGATCCAACGGATTGGAAATATTAGTAAGGATATAACTATTATATGGCTCAATTAAATAAATTACTACGCTTATATACACTAAAGTAACAAATAAAAATTGACTCCAAATAGATATTTTTATCTGTTATACAATAATGTTATAGGTAAATAATATATATATATATATATATATATATATATATATATATATATATATATATATATATATATATATATATATATATATATATATATATATATATATATATATATATATATATATATATATATATATATATATATATATATATAAATATATATATTTATATATATATATATATATATATATATATATATATATATATATATATATATATATATATATATATATATATATAATATAGTCGTGGCGCAGTGGCTGAGCATCGGACTGTACCCTGTGGGTTCGATACCTATAGGTGGGAATGAAGTATTATTATTTCCTCTCTCTATTAAGAACTTTAACATAAAAATCTTTCTATGAATAGTTTTAGCTAACTTTATTTTTTTTTTAATTTCAGAATAATTTATTAGCTTTGCTTTCGGGTTCGGTAAGACATCTCTCTATATTTGTAGATATATTATATTTATTATTTTAATATTATAAAACTGAAGTTTCTGAAGAAATATTATTTTTGCGTTGGATAATCCATTTAACGTAACCTACCTACTGTAACCTGCTAATCGGGGAAATGCTTAAATTTAAAACACTTTCACATCCCTGTCCGTCTGATCTCTAAAATTAGCGTAACATCGAAATCTTTTTATTTAATTTTTAGTTGTATAATAATTAAACTTAAGCTTATATAATTTTTTAAACTTAATCTTTACTCGTATTTTTATAGCTGTGCTACATTGGAATTTAGTAAGTAACTTTTACAAATTTCAATTATATTCTAATATTATTTAATTTAAATAATTGACAGAATGTAGTTAAAATTATTAATGGACTTATAATATTTTATAAGTATATAGAACGGTACTATTTTCTTTTCAGGAAATTTTAACGTTGATGAAGAAACACAGTGAACTTTTAATTTTTTGGTAACAAATTTTATGTCACATGGAATTGATGTCTATTTAAAAAATAAATAGGTAAAGTCAATAACTCGTGTAGTTTTTTTCCAATTTAGTTATATATGTCTCTATAGCTTTATTTCAAAAATAATCTTCTGTTATAATGACAATATACGTATATTTATACTATAATATATAGTTTCATTATCGTAAAACATTTGCGACTGCGAAACTTTATCTAAATGTAAAATGAATTCTGATTTGGGTACCTTATGAGTTTCACCACGAACTACACATTGTGTCAAAATGTACGGAGAGTGGAGATCGGAGAATTAATAAATATCATAAGATTCTCTTTGTCTTTAATAATGTGTATTTAAAAAATTTTCATTTTTGTGAGACATGAAGAGCTTATTGTTATTAACAACTCTACACTTACATTTGCCAGACAGTAAATTTCAAAGCATCATTATTCGTTTTAATTGGAAAACTCATTATGAACAGTGGTTCTCGAAAGCCTTTTGAAATGAGTCATTTAAGGTAACAGTAACAATGGAATACTCTTACAAAACTTATACATATTTTATATTTCTTGAAGGTCTTTTTAATTTCAATTTCACAGTCTAGAATATTCATTATAATAGTTTGTAGTGATTCCAAGCCTATGAAAGGACGCTGACCAGCTTCATCATAGAAATGTAAAAAAAAAGAGACATGAGAGAAGTATAGCTCTTTACTGGTCAACTAATTCCCCTTCTACTCCCTGACGATTAGAGCTAAAAAATTGAAATTTGGAATCTACTCGTAGCTTTTCTCGTCTCTCTGTTCTCTCTAGTTTTTTGTGCTCAGAATTCTAATATTTATAAACCGAGTTCAAATTTATTTGAAAAGGGCACTTCACTTTAAGCAGATAATAATAGTTTTTTAAAAAAAAAACGCCTTCGTTTCTTTTTAATAGGCATTTTAAATTAAACTTTAAAATTGACACAAGAATTGAAATCTAATTATCAGCAACGTTATGTTAGTAATTACTACTTTAAGTATAATGACATTATTTCTATTCTTTTATATAAATTATAATTTCTAAAGTGTTTAGTTGGTATTTTGTGGAATAATAAATTGATAAACTCAAATATTTGCGTTAAGCTAATTTGCAATTAAATTTTATCAGGAGTCATACAATATTAAATATTTTATTATATATCATTCGTGTAGTATATATTTAATATTCAATTAAATTTATATTAATGTATAAAATATATTTTCTTCAAATCATGAATTAATAATAACTACCCTAATAATAACTATAAGTTAAGCCAATAAATAAGTAGTAGATCACGGTACACGATTACTATATAAAATTTTAAATATTATATGTAATTACAAATAATATTTAAAATTTTAATAATATTTATCAATAATCAGAATATTGATATTTTATGAATAACTGCAGCAGCAACAGCCAGTAAAGCGTGATCTAGTACTTACTTGAGTACATGAATCAGAAGACACATATTTTAACTTACCATTATTTACGTATACATACGTTACATTTACTTAAACATTATATGTATTGTGATTAAATATGACATATTATATAATTGTAGATCATTAGTTATCAGTTAACACAGCTGGGCTTCTTATAGCCAGCCTACAAGCGTCAGAAAAGAATAATATATCAAATTTCGTAATTTGAATTTAACTTAAACTATCCTAATCACAGAGTGATTCACAATTTCTCACAGTCATATTACAAATTTTGACTGTTAAGCACTATCTAAGAATATCTTATAATATTTTTTATATTTTTAGTGACATTATCAACTAACATTGTTGTGTTACTCTCAACTGCATTTCTAATCTCTACTTTTGTTTTTTAAACACATTCGGATTTTAAATGAATCTATTCAGCCAAATTTATAGCATATATTTGCATATTGTAATTTTTTTTAGAAACCCGACATTTTTAACACTTTGATCACGGACAGTCACGCTTAAAGAGTTTCATTTAAAATGTAATCAAGAAAAATTAATCTTGTTGTATTCGAATATTATACTTTTTATAGCTACACGCTGTATCCCGCAAACAGTACGGTAGACGGTGGGAACATAGTGTTATGACACTCCATTCCCCGATTCAGTCTTTCGAGGCGTGGCAGATCTTAAGGCTGTGTTTTGATTTGTTACCAGAGCGAAGAAAATTAAAATAATTTATTCCATCCGAGTAGGAATCCAACTCGCTCCCACGTTGATAGTCATAATTTGCTCCATTCAATTATAATCATACTAGCCTGTCTTCACTATAGTATCCATTAGTACACATTTGTTAGTCTGATCAGTCGACATTCCAAAATATGATTAAGCATCCATGTTGATCACAGGTTATAGGTTTGGGATAAATAAATGCACGTGGTGCATATGTTGACTTATTACATTTGATCCTGTTGCTATATCTGCCAGTCCAATGACACGAAATACCTAAACAAACAGCTTCATTAGACAGATGAAAATATGGAGTATGAATTTTTATTACCATGACTGATGTATCTAGCCATAGTGGTGCATAGTGTAACCATTTTTGCCTTTATACGAGATGGTCGTAAGAATACAAAATCACCTGTGCCCAAAAACAAACATACAAATTAAATTTTAATGATTATTAGCATTTGATAAATAAATAACGTTATAACATTAAAGTTTTAAAGTAATTAGAAAGAAAGGATATTTATACGAATTAATGCAATTAATTAGCAAAACAGCATTATTTTGTTATTATAAGTAATTTAAAGGTATATATAATCGGCAACTACATTTCAATTATTTTAAAATAGGCAAGCTTTCGTAGTCACGACTCACGGTTGTCGGTTTATATTATAAATAATATTGGGTATTTCTAAAAACGCGCGAGCTTAACAGTTAAAGCTTCTTAACAATAATAAATGACGGAACTGTTCCGGTTTAAGAGTTCTAAATAGAAGACCGCGTCAGCATATATCTATCTCCTAAGAATAACCCGCAGTAACCAGAGTTTTACAAATAACAATAAAATAAGGAGATATTTACAAAATTATTTTAAGCAATACAGTAATATTCCTTACCCAAATAAATACGTTAGAAACACGTGCGTTTTATACAGATCAAAATAGCATTTACAGCCTATCAATAAAATGGATTCTTTAGAAGATATCACAGGAGGACGACGATCGTGCGTCGTATGACATATATATATATATATATATATATATATATATATATATATATATATATATATATATTATATATATATATATATATATATATATATATATATATATATATATATATATATATATATATATATATATAATATATTAATAACTATAAATATTAATTAACTTTAATTATCCCTTAAGGAATCTTTTGCGCCTAAGTTACAGATTACCCCAAAACATAATTCCGTAAGACATATTATTTCTATGAAAGTATCTGAAGCAAACAAGATAACATTATTTACATCGTGATATATATTTTATAGTCTTTTTATTTAAAAATTTCACAACTACTCTTTAAACCCTGTTATCTAAATAAAAAGTCAGAAGATTGAGTGCGCATGCTCGTATGCAGTAGATTACATAAATGTAATAATAAAACACTTGAATCTCAAAATACAAAAAAAATAAATAAGACATCGATCGTATCTTATTTTAGTTAACGACTTGGATCACTGACGCAGAAAATATACCTTACCAAATGTCTTATCCGAGTATAAAAAGATAGCTTTTTATTATTTCAAAGCAAACCTCTATCTATTTGTAATTTTCTTCAGGTATACCCATTGGGTATTACTGATTTGAATATATAAAAATTTTGTCTCCAAAATACGATGTTCATTTTCGTAGGATTTCTCTTTGAAGGTAACCCGAGGTTAAGGTTTTTATCGAGCCAGTGGCGGTGACGGATTCCTGCATAATGGCCGCTTCGAATACAAAGCAGGAGGCTTCACCCAAAAGAATCTAATTTAAAAATAAATAGCCTTGTATTAGATAGTAAATGAAATGTAATATATGGAAATCGAATGGAGATAAAATTTTCCGTAGTATACGTATAGCTTTTAGCAAGCTTTGGCATTATTCTTATTATATAATATGGTGAAACCAAATTTTCTTTTATTTAGTTATAATTCATTTAATTTTATTTAGTTTTAATTCATTTAATATACGGATGTGTGCCCCTCTATACAAGAAAACATAAAATGATTTATTTATTTTAAATATAAATATGTCAAAAGATAATAAGTATGTTTGTCAGTTACTATTGTTATTTTTTTTTAATAACATACTGACATCCTTTCTTATTTTATTTTAACATATTTATTATATAGTCGGTTGTAGTACTATTTCTATGAAAAATAAAGCATGCTGGTTGATGTTTTTGAAAAATTACACTTTGACTTTTGTAAGAGCGTCTTTTATAAAATTAGATTTGCATGTGATATAGGGTGTAAAGTAGCTCCACACTACATCTGTGAATTCAAATTTGATTTGTTCACTACATATGGCTATGATCATACGAGGGTGGGCACGAATAAAATGTAAAAATATAATGCAGGCTTTCTATATATATATATATATATATATATATATATATATATATATATATATATATATATATATATATATATATATATATATATATATATATTTGCTCAAATAACTACCTAATTATATTAAATATAAAAAACTTTCTCGATATCAACCATTTTTAAGATGTTATTATTAATAATATTATATTACGAACTTTAACAAATAAAAGCTTTTTTATGAATATTTAAATTATTTTTTTTTATCTAAATTTAATTTGTTATTCACAGAGGCCATTATGGCGCAGTGGCCCTACCTTTGACTGTAAATGCAATGGCTGTAGGTTCACTCCATACAATTATTTACTGACCTCCATTCATTTTCCAGCTGTAACGTGACGTAAGTGTATTTACACTAGGTAGGTAGATACTCAAAAAGCTGAAATAAAATATTAACCAAAGGGGCAAAAAAAGCAAAAGGTATTTGTAATGATTATTTTATTATTTACATTAAAACACTTTTAAACACAATCGTTCTAATAATTTAAAATTCCAATCCACACATTTGTTATTATATTTAAGTAGAAATTATTTATAGTTCTGAATCACCAAACATTTACTAATACATATCTCTTTCACGCATACATGTATATATCACAGATTTCTACATTATTTACATTGAGCTTTGTACTACTGACAATGACTGTACAAACATGGAATCAATGGTTTATAACTATTTTTATACAAAAGGTACTTGTGGATTTAAGAAAGAAAGTGGAATAGAAATCCTTATCTTCGTCGGTAGAATCCTCTGTAAAAATATCTTGGAACAGCCGGACCTGTAACGAGAGAAATAGTGTAAGTGCAGTGTGTACCAGGTGTTACATTTACATATGTCTTAGACAAAGCGTGCTGTTGAATTTAACCACTCAACACGCAGTATCTCAAAAATTGGGCGGAAAGCGGAGAACGGAGTATATTAACACTAGAATCACTCTCCCTACCCTACTAAGTACATGGGGGACAATCTACGATTATATTTTATTAATTTACAATAATTACTAAAAATAAACAATAATTAAAAATTACAACACAACAGGAGGCACATGACGACTTACTACTTCAGCTCAATGATAACATTCTTTATATTGTTAAAATTTTAGGACATTTTTTCTAAATTAGGCCAGCATTATATCTATAACACAATCTGAAATAATGGTACGTACAGCGTTTCTGGTAGTCACAAACAATTCACTGCACCGTTTCTTCATCATTTAGCCGAGTAATTATCTCAGACAGTAAACTAATAGCTTGTAATTACTTATAAGAATAACGAACTATTAAAATTAGCAATATATGAAAAACATAATATTTTAATTTTAACTAAAATATGGTGATTAAAATGTTATAATCAATAAAGCCTTATGTTTTGCGAACTCAATAAGCAATGTATTCATTTTAGCTTATAGCAATGTTTGTTTAAGCGCGCTTAGGGGTAGGTTGTCTGTGTCAAATTTCACGCTCGCTGGGACGGAAATGCACAAAGTTTCCTTTTGTGGCGTTTCTCATAACTTGATTTGTGACGGTGCAACCCTTCAGTGTTCCGGTGCGGCGCCGCGGCGGCGAGACGCTCCACTTCCGCGCTACACCACGATACCTCGCTACATATGGTCTACTACTTGACATGCTTTCATATTTAGACACTTCATGTTATTCTAACTTATGGTGTCATATTTTTACTACTTGATAAATTAATATAATTTTAACTTGTTTATAGTAGATTTTAAGTTTAAAATGTGACTCTATTTGTAGTTCAGATTTCTTATATGGTCATTTTTAATGAAAAAAGACTTTATTTGTAAATATATTTTTTTGCGATTCCTACAAGTACTACGCTCATGAAATATCTTAATGGACGAAATCAGATCAGACCATGATAATGTCTACTTTATTTTTTTCTTTTACTTAATTTCAACTAGACCTTAATAAATATATAATGTATAATAATATATAAATAATATTGGCACATGATTCTCTTACATTAAACATTAAATAATATCCAAATTAAAACTATTAAGAACGTCATACATAACAGAATATCACACGATGACTGGGCAAATTAAAGTTCCGTAACTGATATAGAACAACATAACAACAAAACAGCTATTTCTTATAGGCTAGGACGCGATCAATCAACCATCACTAACATACCTGAATAAGATACCTAACCTAAAATACCTGCATTTACAACGTATAAAGACATTGTCGAAAAACCAGAAAACTAACGAAAAAAAGACATAGTAGATGTAGCTAGTTCATTTTATGGATTTGCAAATCAAAAAGAAAAAAAGCCATGTGATCGATTAAACTCCATTATCAAATTAACAAAAAAAAATAACACAAAAAAGGCAGGGACGAAAAAGTCTGTGGTTTTGAAAATATAGAGAAAAAAAATTATTAGATAACGTCGTAATCTCCATGAGAGGTGATAAATAATCCAAATAATCCACTAGTGAATGCCGTAGTGTATGATATAATAATATATAGGTACGTACTTGTATACACATTATACTTGTACTCAGTTAAATTAAAAACAAGAGCAATATTAATTAGTTCTTATAAATTATGCAAGCAATGAATATATCTTTCATTAGTTCCACTCCAGAAGGTACATAAATCGCTAAAGGATATTGTTAAATCACGTACTCTTTGTACGTCTGACACAACTGCAAATTGATGTAAAAACCTTGCTAATGTTTTGCAAAGCGAAATTCAACTAGTACCCAATGTATTAAAACTCTGTGATTTTTATTCGATTTGTCATGACAATTTATTTCAATTTGATACGCATGCAATGAAATTAATAAGTATCTATATGTAGTATTATATATACTAGCCAATAGCACGTTCAACTTACTTTAAGGGATCGGTTTACTTCCAAAGGGAAAAAACGGTACCTTATAGAATCAATCTTTTGTCCGTTTGTCTGTCTGTTTGTATGTGTGTCTACCATTATAATAATAAATTAATATCAAATATCAGTAGTCCTTTGAAACACAGAAAAAATCAAACTTCTAAGTGAACGCAATCAAAACATATGGGCCGCCGAAATTCGCCGCGTAATTAAAACCTATAGGATACTTCCCGTTGATTTGAAAATTTATGAAATTTGGCAAGAAATTTTTGCTGTGTTTGTACTGTAAACTCAGTACAAACACAGGAAAAAAATTGGAAATTTATATGTAAATCACAGAAACAGACCATTACAAACATATATTAAACATATAAAATGTTAATTTCATACAAAATAAAAACGATCGCAAATAAGTTTGTTCATTTTTATAAGTTATATTTTTCGTTGAACAAGAAATGGGTACGGAACCCTCAGTGCGCGACTATGGTAACATTACTACTAGCAATAGTATTTAATAAATATTATTAATAGTGTCTACCTAATTATTAATATGATATCAAAATTTTATTACAGAACACTGTTAATGAGAGGTGTGGGCTCCTATACTATTAGTGTAAATGTTGTAGTGTATAATGTTGTAGTGTAGTTATGTACAAGTATTCTATGATCCTACATTATCTGTTGGAAATTGCACTCCACGGAAAAAACTAAGTGTTTAGAAAACACTTTAAAATACTACAAAATATAACATTATTGAGATATTTAAGAATTAAATATACGTTATTATTACTTGAAATATAGGTAATATTAATCTCGTGGAAATGGATAACGTATATACAAGTTAACCTTTTTTGCCAACTTAACTGAACAACAGAATATACCCTAACATATGTTGCGTAGAGATTTTTTATTTTCTTGTACAAAAAAAATTTACAGAAAAAACAATACTTATATTTAACACTAAATATCTTACTACATTAAATATTTTTGATGAATTTTCAATTAACATATTATATTTTTATTTACTTATAGAATACCTAAGCCAAGACTATTTACTTTTTAAAACTATGATATTGCTTTACCTTAATAGTATACATAGTGCGGCATAGAACATACTTGTAGGTACCTGTATTAAATATTTTAACATTTAAAAAAACTGAATTCTCACTCTGTTCCGTACCTATCTAACTGTAAACGTGTTGGCTGGTGGGTTCAATTCCCACTCAGGGTGAATTAATTGTTTTCATTTTCTTCGCTCTGGCAACAAGGAGCAACAAGGAGTAACAAGGAGCACAGCGCGACGTTGAGTTCCGCCACTCAACACGCAATGCCTCTAAAAGTGGAAACTGGGGAACGGATTGTCTTAACACTAGGTTCCTTCTGCCTATCCAGCTATGTGCGGGATATAGCGTGAACCTACAACAATCATACACTAAAGAAAGACAAATACTAAAAACGTTTATACTTTTTTAAATTTAGGGCTAGGGAGCTTGGACGGTTTCCAAGAGGTACGATTCGAGTTAAACTACGTTCCTATTTTTATACATTTCAAAACATGTAAGCAGCTTCACGCTTACTCTAGTATAGCGGGATAGACGAAGGGAACTTTCTAGTAAGACACTCCGTTCCTGACTTTGCGCCCAATTTTCGAGACGTTCCCTATTGAGTAGAATCAACACAGAAGAATATTATGTGTAATCTTTCTCCCATTTTTTTTTCATCAGTATACTTTCATCTTTTAATCTTAAGTAACTAACTCCTTTACTACTGACTAGTGGGCGCCCGCCCCAAATTCGCTGGCATGGACTTGATAATCCTGGCCATCCTTTTTCATTGAGATAATATATTGACTTAGCCTTGATACCTACATGTTAAAATATTATATGTAAATATTATGTATCTTTTTGTGTATGTTATTTTCTGTACATTTGTAATACTATTTAGTAGCAGTAGAGTATCTACTTACTTACTTACATATTTTCTTAATTGAATAATTACACTATCACATTTGTATGACCTTTTATTGCGATTAAATAACGATCTAACAATAGGGTTTAGATGTGTATTCTCTAAAGCTTAGGAAGGCTAGACTTTCTGAAAAAACTCAAAATTAAATGAATACTATATATAGAAAATAAAAACTTCCAAGTTTCAGAATTGCTAATCCATCTTTGTATGTCGTCATAAAAAGCAAAACTTTATCAAATTAAAACTTTTTGCACACTGGCTGTATTTGAAAACTGAGATATTGTTATCAAAGTTTTGAAAAGAAATTCTTATAAAGGGAAAATTGTATACAATACAAAATTTTTGACTTAAAAATTATTGTAAATTATACAAATTATTATTTTGAGACAAATGTTATAAAAAACATATTTTTTTAAATAAACTCAAGAACTATTGGTTCTTAAATTTTTTCATCAATATGAAGCTACATTATAAGCGAGTGACATAAAAATTTATTTCAGTATATTTTAAATATGATTTATTACATTTTAAATTCCATTATTTTCTAAATATTATAATAATAATAGTGTACTGTACCGAACCCGCGGTTGATCAAGTCACCCTTTGTCAGGGTTATAGATAAAAAAATTTCAATCTTTATTTAAAATTATTTCTTGGCATAATAATTTATTAATAAATTATATTTATTCCATAAACTTGACGTAAACTCTGCAAGTAAATTAACTATTAATTGTTCTGAACAAACGAATTTACATATATGAAATATATAAAACAAAAAATTTTATTATAAACGTTATACATTATTTGGAAGACGGAGTGTCCTGACACTAGGTACTTTCAGCCAATGCCAAATTTAGGGTATTATAGACCTATTATAGACTTTATGGCACAAAAAAAGAAATATATACATTACATAAGAACCAAAAATAAAATCAGAAAAGTACAACAAGGCACCTTGTCGCTTAAAGTGATCTCTTTCAGACAACGTTTGGATGTTGGAGTTGTATGAAGATATCTCTACTTTTATAAAAGAAATTGTATTTGGAAGTTACTACGCTTACCCATTTATTACTTAAATCCATCTATAAACAAATTTCGTATCATATCGTCATATATAATAAATTTAAAATTTAAACGTAACGGGAACATAAAAACATTAATTGTAAATAATACTATAATAATACCTTCGATTTGTAATATCTCTTTTAAGCTGCTTTCTATGGATTGTATTGTAAAATTTATTAATATTTATTAATGCTTAACTTATTAATATTTTTTTTTATTTTAAATAAAAAGCTACTCACTGACAATACATAGCAATATATTGGTCCAAAGTGTTTGAGATTGTCCGTGACAAAAATATCTTAATCAGTGTAGATACTTCTAAATTTAAATCAGATATATCTAAATTTCCACATAACAATGGTAATAGGTGTCATAATATTTTTAAGATTCATGAACCAATTAAGTGATAAGAATTGGAAAGCAGTTGAGTTACTCAACTGATGAATTTAAATTTGTAATGGCCTTACACGCAATACATTTGCCCGATTTGAATTTTAATTGTACTTTAAATTAAAAGTTGTTGTCTAATTAAGTTGTTTTAAGCACGTAATTATAAAAAAAATACATTTTGTCTAAATTAAGAATTCAAAATTGGTGAAAAAAAAGATTGTGATTAATAAATTGATAAAACATTATTAAAAAAAAGAATATTACATTTCTTACTAAGACTAAAAGTTAACACTTTAATAACGCACGATGCAATCGCTATGATCTCGTCAAAATAAAATTTAATACAAAATATATATATATATATATCATTTAGATTTTTTACAAATATTATGAAGTGTGATTGTATACAGTACGGTCGGAATAACCTTTGCTTTAATAACGAATACGAATTCATTTAAAGAGCACACATGGGACTCCGTGTATTTTTGAGAACAAACATATAAATATGCATAAGAGGAATAACAAAGGTCCGGCTAAAAATGGCGGACGCGTATGAGGTTCCAATTAATATTATAAGTACAAACTCTTTTATTAAATCTACATACACCCTAATTAAATTCATGGGGTATAATGTCTGTATGTTGAAAATTTTAACTTAATATATTATCTTTCTATATTATTAATATATTCTATAATATGTTCTTTATTTTACCATTAGTAGTCCCATCATATTTTTTTACTTCAAATTAGAGGAATGATACCCATTAACGTTAATGGTTATATTCGTTTTTTTTACCCACCCATCTCAATATTAACAGTAGATTTAATGATAATTTTATATATAGTACATTAATATTATTACAGCAAAAGCAGTATTTAATAAATAAATGCAGGCAAAGTCATGTCTAGAAGTTAGTTCATTATGAATAGAACGCGTCACCGGACCCCGCGTTTGTGATATGTCAATTTCATAATTAAAATGCGTTTGACCGTGTTGAAGGGTCTGCGAGATTAAGGGAGTCCAAATTGAATGTTTGGGACGAGTTAGCACTCTAAATATAAAGTTGTCGGGAATCAAATACAATTAAAAGAACCGACACGAATAATAGAAAACTCAATCAATTTATTGAGTGAGGTTACAAATAAAGTATTAAAGTTACATACCCCTACGGTTAGTTTTATTGACATTATAACAAATTTAAAGAAAAGGGAATTATTGAAAAACTCAATTTTACTATAAAATAGATTTAGTAACAAGTTTCGTATATTTTGATGATACTTAATTAATGTAGAATAATGTAAACTACAAAATATTGATTACACGCATATAAAGTTTTAAAATATATGTAATTAATATTTACATAAGCAGAAAAAATAAGCTAATTTAGTAATCTATAATGAATGCTTATCAAGTACAATTTATATTTTAAATAATACGAGTACGCTATGGCTAAAAGAATAAAAATGATCGACGGTAAGAACTATCATTTAATCCCTCGACGGTCGACGCAGACGTTGTGTGGTAACATAGCGGCAGGATCCTAGGATTAGACTCAATAATCCGATTGAACTATTCTAGTTGTTCCAAATAAACTAATCCTTATATTTACAAAGCGGACATAAAATACTTTCATAATAAGCACATAAATTATTTTTTTATAATATATAAAACAGCTTTAATTCAAGGTTGAAACTTTACAGACAATACTTGCGCATTACAGTCTAAAACAAAACATTTGTTTGTTGAACAATTTAAAGAGTAGTTGTCTCATATCTATTTCAATTATTAAAATGCATAAAATTACACCAGAAATCATATAATCAACAGCTGATTAAAAGATATAATTATATTATGAGGAAACAAGTTTAATAATTCGTTGATCCGGCATTGCGAAGGCCATACTATCGTTTTGTCAGCGGTCACCAAAATTATTTTTTGTGAGGTCGCTTTAATATCACAACTTTGAGCTCATTCGTTTTCGTTCTAGTCTATTTATATTGTAATCATAATAAATTAGTATTATAAAAAGATAAAGTGGTTATTTGTGTATTTGTCATATATATACTAGAGATATTATATGCAGACTTAGCTTTGGTGACCACTGGTTTCGCTGCCGGAACGAACACGATTAGGCGTTATTTGACCACAAGCCCGTGACTCATAGGAAAACTATCACTACCGTAAAACACGAAGCATGGTGTTAGTTTGAAGGTAATATTGCTAATGTGATACTTTATAACTATTACAATATTTACTTATTAATATATGTAGAAATTTTTATAAGATAATCGAGATTTATACATACTTACAAAAAAATACTAATTGTATTAAACTAGCTTTTACGGCTGGCTTCACCTTTCTAGCCAGATATTATGAGCCAGGTTCCATAGAAATGGTTATACTATATAAAATTCACCATCAATTAGTTTTTAATACTAGTCCGTAGTTCCTGAGATTAGCGCGTTTAAACTGCCAAACTCTTCTATTTGGTAACATTAAGTTAGCTATAAATACTTAGCTTAGCTATATTATTTTACGGTATACATAAAACAAACTTAAGAGGATTTTCAATAAAACAGTGAACATTTGTAATTTTTTATTTCTAACTTAAAATTATATATTTACATTAATGTCCTTTACAGCTGTACAAAAACAATAATACTTACACATTATTTAACATAAAGACCAAACGAAACTTTGTTAAGGTTCTCTACATATAAATTATAAGTACATTCATCAAATCAAAAAAATAACTAAGGTGTTTAAACACATGCAACAAAAAATTAACTGTAAGTGGTAAAAAATGTGAAATATCAGATAGGTCATGCATGTCTATAAGCATTAAATACTTACATATATAGATAATAAAAAAATAAATTATTAATAATAAGTTACAGCTGATTTTAAAATGCAATTATTAACCAACTAAAAAGAGGTTGCAATCAACTAATCAAAATAAAACAATAAGAAATATCTTGTCGGAAGCATAAGGAAGTGAAATTTGCTACAAGTATTGATAGCACAATAATTTCAATATCGTTGTAAATTGAAATAAGCATTTCATTCAAATTGATATAAAATAATAATATTATAACAGTATAGTAAATAATTTAAAAAGATAATGGCACCATATCATAAATTATTGAAATATATAAGAAGTAATAAAGAACAAGAATAGACAAAAAGTATTATATATGTACATAAATAAATATATATAATAATTTCTTATTGCTTTATTTGGTTATGCATAATTTCCATCTACATTTTACTAAATATTTTTCTATCGCCCGTAAGGTTTACCTTGCGAACCAGGAGGCTGGAAGCCGTAGCCAGAAGCGCCAATGACAACACCACTGGTCTGGGATGCCTCTCCGGGAGGTGAAGGTGGAAATACTACTGGACCTATAACAAAAATATATTCTATAATTGTGACCTTATTTTTTGTCTTACCTTTCCCCCTAATAGGTGTCATTACCTAGTCTCTCATGAGACTAGTAACATATACGATTAGACGTTATATATTTACCCCCTCTTAGCTTGAGATGTATGAAAGAGATGTATAGTTACAAACGAAATGCGAAAAAAAATAACATATTTAAATATATATATATATATATATATATATATATATATATATATATATATATATATATATATATATATATATATATATATATATATATATATATATATATATATATATATATATATATATATATATATATATTATATATATATATATATATATATATATATATATATATATATATATATATATATATATATATATATATACATTTACGGGCATGTTTACAAAATACAACTTGGCTTCTATGTTAGAGGTTACGAATAATAAAATAACCATCATTTATTTAATTATGTAAATAAGAGATCTAAGCGAATCGTTCTATAACCTGGCTGGCATTGACCTCTAAATTAAATTAATAATGTATACTTATGTAATTTTTTAGTGTTATTGACACACTAAGGAAATAAAAATAGTGTTGAGAAACGTTTGGAAATTGTCTAAGCGCTATTGCCAACTAAACCATACGTCCTAATAGCTTGGTGGTTTCAATCGTGGATACAATTATATATGTGTTTAAATATTTTTCTTACCTTACTCATTTAAAGTATTTATTTAGAACTTAAAAAAAATATAATTTCTTCGTCTTCTTTTTTCTCTACGGTAGTCAGAGAGTATCTATTAATTGTATATAATATTACTTGATTTTCAACTTCTACCCACTAGTAAATACAGGGAGTTTCGAGGAATACGTTTTAATGAAAGCACTACTAGTGTGTATATATATATATATATATATATATATATATATATATATATATATATATATATATATATATATATATATACTAATATTAAATGATAATATCAGAGTAGAATTCCGCATATTATTCAATTTCATATAATAGTCGTAATAATACTTGCGCAATAATTACAAGCTTTTACAAATATCACTCGAAAGTTTAGTAAAAAGTTGAAAAACGCATTATAATATTTTATTATCACCCATTCAAGTTTATTAAAAATAAATTATTCGATAATATCTTACATTTAGGAAAGCACGTGGTTGAAACTTTCTTGTTGCATAAGTTGCGATATATGAATGAGCCATAAGAAGATATATTTTATTAAAATTAAATTGACATTATTGCAATAACTTTGATAAAGAAGTATTTATTGGTTATTTTTTTAATGTACTTCCTTCATAAAGTAGAATTGAAACTCCAAATAAAAGTTTATTTATACAAAAAAAATGTATTTTCAGGTGTGCGTTTAATTCTGCATACAGCAGGGTAGACAGAAAAAACATAGTAAAATACTCTGTCCTCCGCTAGCTTCGTAATGTAGAAATGTAAGAAGGTGTAGAGATGTTGCTAATTTGAATGCCACACCTATGTAATGCTTGTTAGTTGCAGATAAAAATATATTACTCAGCAGAAATCACTTGTACTTACAAGTCATTCTTAAATTATATGTCATTATAATGTATACATTCGGATACACTTAACATAGCATTACGTTGCAAAATAATTTTACATAAGTAAACCTAATTATCTTCAAGTACGATGTTATTTATAAATATTTACATTATATTTAAATGCACCACAGTTCATAAATGCCTGTAAATAAAGATTAGATTTGTATGTACGAAAATAAAATAATCTGTGGGCGTACAGTTTGCATATTAAAGTGTATAATTAACATTTTGCAATACGTGAATGTTCACTGCCTAATAACTTATTTTTATCCTCGTCAATTATTTACTTAATAAGCAACAATAACTTTCATGGTCTCAATGACAACTTATTAATAAAATATATAATACAACGTCATATAAACTCGTATAATAACATATTATATATATATATATATATATATATATATATATATATATATATATATATATATATATATATATATATATATATATATATATATATATATATATAACAATTTAGATGTTTTCTTTTTCTATTTTTACACAACTCCCTCATTTAAGTGGAGTCAGTGAATTATGGCGTGTTGCCAGAACCCAAAGCCACGCTAAGCTAAGCCAGCCCAAAGTCTACCCAGAACTCACTTACGAACTGTGCCCGCACGTTCGTTCGCGTGGCTTGTGTGCCGTGCGTGCATTTTGTGACTTTCATATTAAGAATTTAATCACTTGAAGTTTCACATGAGATGATGCCGATTTTTAAGTCATTAAAAAATGCTTCTCATTTTGAACCACTCTTTTTAAGTTGTCATTTTTATGTACTTTTTTATACTTCAGCTGACCTCTTATATATTTCAGACCTTGGACTGCCTGCCATTGTCTAGGAATCATTTCCATATTCTTTTTACTTTGATCTCTTAGAGTCTCATACTTTACATTTTTGTATGTCATCTATAAATGCTCATCACGGTTAATCACCTTTAATAAGTAACCATTTAATGATTACTTTTTGAGCATAATAGCTGTACGACAAAAAGATTTATTTAAATCCATCCAGTACTACCGAAGATTTGTACGTACAAACATTCAGTTTCACTGTTATATTATGTTTTAGACAGTGGACGCCCGCAACTTTGTTGGCGGGGACTTAATTATCCTTGCCACCCTACGGGCTGCTATCCTTTATCATTGAAATTAATGAGATTGTATAGCTCAACAATTATTACTAAAGATACTTTTTATGCGCATCTATTTATTTTTTAATTTAGCTTATCTACTTTGGTTCTTCACCAGGTGTTCCAAATCCTTGATATAATATACGAAAATGTCAATAGAAAGTGTCCATCACGTTAAGTGACTTTTGTTATGGCACTATTTCCGTATTTCATGTAATTGATCATAATAATTCTTCATAACGTGTTTCAGATCCTTGATTTTTATGTCATCGGAAGGTGCTTATAATATTCTATAATTTTTTTTGTGGCAGCATTTCATTATTTATTATAATTAACTATGCATCAGGTATGCTAGTCTTCAAAATCTTCCAAATTCTAGATCCTCCCTGCTAAATATTCTATTATACTATAGATAAGCATAGTTATAATCGATATAATTATAATATATTTATTTGATTAAATTTAAAAAATCTCGAACAGGCCATCTTGTTGAAATGAGTAATAGAACCTTTTCTGAGTCATTTTTAAGTAAGCCAAGTAGACAATGGGCGTTGATAATTGAGAGAATTAATCACTTAAAACTTTCGAACAGGATAAACAAGATCACACGAAGCTGATTTAGAACTATAAATATTGCAAAATTACAATTACTGACATTTGCAATGAAATGGTATTGTTTAAACATTGAAACGGGAACTGAAGCAAATGTCTTTGCGGTATTCACAAATTTATTCACACTGTATCCCGTATATAGTAAGACAAGTAGAGGGAAACTAGTGTTAAGAAACTGTGTTAGTGTTGAGTGGTGGAACTCAACGCCGCGCTTTGTCTTGTAACCAGAGCGAGGAAATAATAATTAATTCCCCAGAGTCCTCGAGTACTCGATCTAATAAACATTGAATTAATATAAAACAAATTTATTAAATAATAAAAAAAATATTATCACGATAATCACTGTAAATACACATGAAAACTTTTACTATATTTCGAAAAGATCGAAATTATTTATTCTCCAGGATATATATAATCATATAATGTGACAAAGAGCCAGTCATAATCTATAACATATTTCGATAATTACGTTATTATATCACAAGCCTCGAAAAGTAAATGGAAACTAAGTTCACGATCTATTAATAGCTTTATAATTGCATGTTGCTATGAGCGCAGTTTTATAATTTAATGCACACGAGTACGGTATGACATTGAAAAATCAAGAATCAGAGCGGGTCGAGCTGCTGTATACTTTGTATGGTATAGTATAGTTTACAATTAAAATAGCACTTCTAGTCCTGAAAATTTGCTTAAAGTAAATTTCCACTCTGCCATTTTCGCCACGGAGAAGTATAATAACCTAATGGAGACTTTTAACTGAACTCGAGAAACCTAGTGTTAGGACACTCCGTTCTCCACTCAGGAATGGGAATCAAACCCACACACGCACGGTTTTTTTTTTTAAATTAATGATTTGCATAGAGAAAAAATTTATCTATTATATTTGCATAATACATGTATATTATTACTTAATAGTTTTGTATTTGATCCCGATTTGGATTAAGAAATAATTTGCATTTCCCTGCTGTAATAATGCAAAGTGTCGTAATAATGCAAAGCGCGATGTTGACAATATTAAAGAAGAAAGCGGAAAATGCAGTATCTAAGCTTTACTTTCAGTTTTTGGATACAACGTGAAACGGATAAAAGTTTTTTTCACTATAATTAGTTCTGTAGTAATAATTAACTCATTAAAATAATATATCTATATCAAATTGGTTTCCTAACAACCTCCTAATTAAAGATTTAATCTATTTTCAAATTAAATATATTGCAAATGTACTAAATAATAGAAGCACGCAAATTACTATCTCCCTCACGTATTGTGCAAGAATCGGTCTACACTGGAACTTGCAACACGACAACTGTTGTATAGTTTTACAATTCAATTATTGAATTTGATTCTAATTAGTGTACATTTTTTTTCGAAAACAAATTATATAAAATCATATATATCAATCATATATATTAAGATCGTGATATTTTTTTGAGTATTTGAAAATACCAGGCAAGTATGTAAAATATTAATTTTGTATTTATATTAGTCAACAGCCTGATGCTTCGCCCGCTTGAACTCAATATTTATGTAGTAAGCAGAATTGCCAATTCGTCTATTTTCCAGTCAAAGTTTCATAAAATTTGTTCAGCTGTTCTGGAGATAATCCCGGACAAACAGAAAGATAGACATCATATGTGTATTTTTTGTAAATAACTATAGCACTTGAAAATACACTATTTTGAATTTACACTTAAATTTTATTTTATGCATAGATATTAGGCGGGAAAACTTTGAACCTGAAGCTTTTATACGAAGATTACAACGGAGTCGGACGGAGACTTATGAAATCTGTCATACGAACATTTTTATGGAGAAGATAATATATTTTTAATAAAGCATTAGAAACACAATAAAATAACACACAGTAAATATTATTATATTTAATAAAATAATATTATATTAATAATTAATACAATATTATTTCATTAAATATAATACAAAATGAATAATAACACATACTTGTCATATACTTTTATATAGTGACATGGATGGTGACGTATTCTGATAATGATTACCATCATAAACAACACATATTAGACTAAGTTATATTAGACAGCCTCATACAAATTTCATTCCATGGTCAGCGTTTTATGATATTAGAGACAGAAACGACATTTCCAACATCTCTCCTTAACTGAATTCTATCAAACTGGTTACGTTCGCAACAATTAATCCTGATTGAGGGATGCCGTGTGCAAAACACTTGTGCAAGGTCCTCAGTTCTTGCTCGGCTGAGCATGATTCTGTCATTAAACGGACCAGGACCCTCCTAACAATAACCAGATTCGCTGATATATGGACATATGTATTTTATCCTGCATTTATCTTTGTTATATGTTTAAGTTATTCCTTTTATTTATTTTCATGTTGTTCAATGTCAATATGTTTTGTGTTGTATATAATCGTTAAACAATAATTTATAAAGAACTTCGTTAAATCTTTGTTAGGTTAGGGCAAGTAGCAAAAAATTAAATTATTGAACTACTTTGGCAACTCATCAATCATAAAGTAAGTGTCTCAATAAATATTTATGTACTTGTATCTAATGCTTTAGAAATTATATCGAATAAATTTAACTAGCTGGACCCTTCCCTGCATTGAATGGGCCAGTCTAATTTACATTGGTTTGCGTAAACGTTCATTTGGCTTCAAGCGGTCGAATTACGGAAGCCGCAGCCGTGAAAAAAACTGGACCGTAAAAAAGCAAATAATTAAAGTGCACGTTGGAGAATGTACGGCGAATTGTGGGAACCCAATGTAGTGTCCTTCTGTAATTTGTCACGAACCGAACCTTAGACTTCATTTATTTCTGGGAAACTTTTGCGAAACTCACGTTTTTGTAAATTAAAAAAATAATGACTCTCAAATACGTAAATATTTTTAATTATTTAGAAATTAACTATGTACATATAACTGTACAGTTGTCACTTTTATTACTATTTTTTATTATTGCTCGAACCTATAGTTTTTACCTAATTTGAACCTATAGGTATAGAACCTATACCTATTTTACAAACTTACATTTTTATAATGTTTTGCTTTCATTCTTTATGGTTTTTTGGTTACTCGTTAAAAGTACCTGTACTTTACCAGAAAATAATAATGTATTTATTATATTAAGTTCATTTCGGCTCTTTGAATGTGACCTAACGAACGTGCCAATTGAGCACAAACGCAAATCACTTCGCCAAATTTTCCTCTATGGCAAATTTCTATCACAACTTTACCGGTTTCAATTATTTACCGCACACAGCTGGGGTGGTAAAACAACACATACTTTGTTTACAATGTCGAATTTATTTAAACCAACGCCATCCTTAGTCTTACCAAACAAATAATATGAAAATAATTTAAATATAACATCGCGTTTACAGTGAATGAGATATTGTCCCATGATGGATATTGTAACGAAAATATATTTTATTATAAATACATATTTATTCGTGGCAAAAAGAACGTCTGACGTCTGAAAAAGAATGGCTATGGATTCGATCCACACATGTAGGAATTAATTATTTACATTTCTCTTCTCTGGCAAATGGCAACACAAAGCACAGCGTTGGACACACAATATGTCGAATTTGGTCGGAAAGTGGAAAATGGAGTCTTATACTAGATTAGGTTAAATGAAGCACAAAAATATATATGTATAGTAAACCTTTTTAATAAAAGCTGTCTTATTTTAAAATTACACAACAACAATATGAAATCCCCAACTTTTTGCCGTTAGAAAAAACTTAGACCGCTAAAAAGTATAGTAGAATCTATTTATTTTTGCTCATTAGTTTTATTTCTTCCAATACCATAAAAACAACGATAAAAATAAAGACAACCGCAGACTATTTCGAAAGTATTCGCAAATGCAATGTTTGCTGTCGTAATGTCATGAGCACATGTTACTAACAATTAGTCGAGTGCAGTTTTTACTATTTGCTGAGTATTTGCAACAGTACTTTAGACACCACACCTATAAGTTACCTAATGTTGATTGTCTTTAAATGGCCACCTATTATAATTCTAGTCAGTCAGGGCGCAACTTTCAAGGAGGTTTTGTATGTAAACAGATGAATAGCATTTATATATATATATTCGGTTGGCTTTGCTATAGCAAGTAAAATACTTCATATAATTTAATTAAGTGAATTGTATCAAATTATATTGTAGAATTAAGAATTGTATAAATACTAAATGGTTAATATTTGTTTGTCAAAAGGAGAGGCCGTTAAACCCTTCGTGGTGCAGCGACGTAGCATCTAATTGTAAATATGACGGTTGCGGGTGCGATTCCCACTAAGACTGAATTACTTACATTTTCTCGCTCTGATAAGAAGACAAAGTACGATGTTGAATTCCGAAAATGGGGCAGAAAGTGGAGAACAAAGTATCTTAATACTAGGTTCCCTCTGCCTACCCTCCTATAGGTATGTCAGATACAGCGTATATATAAAAACCATTAGAGACGAAATGACAGACAAACACCATAATTTTTAAGTTTCATATTAAAAAAGAAAATAAATGTCATTGTGACTTAATTTGCATATTTGTATGTACCTGTATTGGCTCTGGGATCCCTAGAAGCAGCTGCCGATAAGACATTTAAGCTGGGAGGACCAAAGTTGGTTGCGAGGTAGCCGTCCGAGAAACCGACTCCGAGGTGGTTGAATTGCGCCGCCGACAGCACTGCGCACGCGACAACTATTAACGCCTGCAAACAATGAAATATTTATATATTAATATATCAATGATATGTTATATATTCATTTAGGTAAAGTCAATATTTTTACCATTTTATGTAAGACCATGAAATTGACAGATTTATATGAAGTTATAAAATAATTGTGCAACAAACATATTATTTATTTAATTTTCAATGTCACTAAACGATGAGTTGGATAAAAAATATACTTATTTTATATAGTAAATGTATGAATTATATTAACATTCAACCTTGTTAAAATAAAAAAAAGAATAATAAATTTTATCATTTATGTATTACTATTATTAATAATAGCACTCAATCAACTTGAACCTTTATTATAGCGTAGCCACTTTTAGGACAAAATAATCTTGAACTAGGAATACTAACTATTTAAATTACTTTATACAAGTTTTTCAATATTTTAATTTTCTTGGTGACGAAGTTTCATTCCATTATTTAGTATTCAAATGGAGCCGATGAAATATAATTAACATAGAAGCAGCTCTAATTTAAATGTCCAAGAGTAAAACAGTCCAGTTTTGATTTAAATAATATCAAAGCTAATAGTAAATGTTGTATATACAGTGTCAACTATATCCGTCAATTTTCCTCTATTACACTCTAAGAGTATAAACTATTATACTACGGATATTCATTTACGCAATAAGAATCTTAATTAAAAGAATCTTAAAGTATCTTATTGATTTAAAATTAAAAATATATTCGCTTTAAAAAATATTTATAATTACAATATTTCTTTGATTAAAAATTTATTTAAAGTTATTTAAAACAATTTCCAAATCTGAATCTGAAAAATTCGCGTTAATTTAGTAATCGAAATAACTAGTGAACGGGAACTACGGAAATGTTATGCAATAAGTGCACATATGCAACCGGTCTCCGAACATGCGAACTTGATATGTGACCTTAGTTGAGGCCTGCTGAAGGCGGTCCACTTATGAGCTGGGTCAGAGGCCTATTAGTCATCTATATCCAGTGAACATAATTCCGCATATCAACATACCTACGTACCTACATACCTACCTACTACGAAAACTTGTAGCGTTGGAGTACGTATATATATTATTTGTTTTTTTGGCTTATTTTGTTCTTATCTCGATAAAACAAAATTATAAGGGCCCTTTCATGCATTTTTCGAAAGTGGAGAACAGAATGACTAAGTTCTCTGTCTACGCTGTATGACAGCGGGATAAAGTGTGACCTTATACATTTATAATTTATAATTAATATATTTCCATTTAATTTATATCTTAAGCCAACAAATAATGGCCACGAGAGCCAAAGCGACAAAACATTTGAGAATGTTGCTTAAAAGAGTGAAAGGGCTATTTAAACAATTTATGTTGTATCTACCAACTGTTTCAACGCATGTCGGATGCAAAGTTGCGAAGAAATCTGTTACAATAATATGCAAATTCAAATGTCGCAAATAATAATTTGTAACGTGGAATAAATAACATAAATCTGGACAGCAGTTTAACACCCACCCAGTGAGGCAACACTATTTATTTTATTATTGTTATGAAAGTTTTTAATTCATTTCCTGCCCGTGGAATGATCCAATTATTTTAGATCACATATTATTACATTATCTTTCTTTTATATCAAAAAAGTGACATTGTGTGTGTTTTTTATATGGCAATGTCAGAATTTTTTAGCTTAGTCATAAGTACTATAATATTAGCAGTCTTTCAGTGTTAGGTTTTACTATTACAGCGAGAGAACTATTTTTATGTAAAGTATTAAAAATATATATAAAAGGGTTTTAAATTTATAAATTATAATAAACCATTAACACACCCTGGTGATATGAGCCCTAATGAAAGGAAATGCCCTCTGGTAATAGTAGAAATGTGAAGCCAGTATAGCTTGACAAATTGTGACATCTGATTTCATGGCATAAATTATGAAGAATTTTCTTTCCATTATATTTTATTATAGCCTATAGGGTAAATACTAATGTAGCTTTATGGTTAAATCATGTAAATAAATTTCCCATTGCTATTATTGCTACCATTGTATTTAATAATCATTGTAATATTAATATTTAAAAGAGCTGATTGCCTGCTTTTCTCAGCAGGGCTGCCTTACGAACGGGTGGTAGCGACATGTTCATTCGACGATTTAAAAGTGCTTGTAAAATTCTTTTTGAATAAAGAGTATATTGAATTTGATTAATACTTATTATAGAGAATTCATAGTTAAGTATTAAGTTTTATTTAATTAAATATAGTGATATATATATATATATATATATATATATATATATATATATATATATATATATATATATATATATATATATATATATATATATATATATATATATATATTCACATTTCATGATCACCACCATAAAATACCACATATTACAAAATATAATTGAACGAATTTCTACAAATTTTGTTATACCTTAGGTGATATTTATAAAATAGTTCAATACAATTTGATAGCTGACTAAACAAGAAACAACGCCAAAGCACAGCCAGATTGTATCTTGAAGCATGTTTTATCGCTAACGGTTCTATCAATACGGCACTTAACTAAAACTTCCTAGACTGCTTTTAGACCAACTTGCCGATAGCTGGCTTTGAAGTGTGCTTAAATATTTTAGTAAACCTCGAAGTTGTGATTATGCAATGTTTAATAGTACAAAGTCACTATTCAGTGTATTTTTTATCTTGTATAAATGAAAGTAATATTATAAGCTTGAACAATAATCTCAGGAACAACGAGAAAAAAAAAATTTGTGTTGGATTTCTTTATGCGGACAGATATACATACATTTATATATATATATATATATATATATATATATATATATATATATATATATATATATATATATATATATATATATATATACTCAATAATTAAATTATTAAGTAAGTACTTCTTACTACCGCACTTCGTACTACCGCAGTTTGAGCGTATCAAAATTTCACAATTTCATTGTAACTTACCTGTTATGTAGGTATACTTTACTACTTACATTACGGTATTATATCAATATTACTACAATAAGTAAGACAAATTTAGTTTAACTGTACATAGTATAGCCTTAGACTATGTCAAGAAACGCGCCACATAAAATTTGTTTGAGTTAGAAATAGAGAACTGTGAAACTTGTACAGCTTACAAAGAACAAAATTATTGAAAAGAATTGTTATCCTTAACCTCGATTAAAGGCCTCCATGGAATTTAAGCCTACATCGAAGGTTATTTTGTGGTGTAAATTATTCTTAATCTGATACTTTTTATATAATAGTAGGTACCTAATTAGCAAGACGCTAAATATGCCAAACAATTTTTATCCATTTTTATAGCTACATTTATTATTAAACTTTAATTTGTAATGTAAACATTATAAATCATAATTTAACCGAACCAAATCGAAATCGTATCGAAACTAGAAATGCTAATTTATTAATATAGTATTATTAATATTATAATTTAACAATTTGCAGTATAGGTTCTCCCCATACACCTATACCAGGTTTTTCATATATTTGAAGGCTTTCAATTTAACTTGTGTACTTTCATTTACAATGATGATAGTTAACTAGTTCCTGCATTTCTGGAGCAAGGCTTTATTACTTAATTACATTGTAAATATCTAGGCACAATCTAGCCTGCATCCTTACAAGGACGATTACGCCGACTACGTGCGACGCCTGTCTTATCGAGATCACGTGCAAACGGTCAATGTATATTTCATAAACCCTTTAAAACATTAAATGGATACACGCGTAATAAAAAGTAGTGCCAAGGCATAGTTTGCTTACTAGAAATAAATTATTTATTTATTTGAAATATTGTTGTGTTAACAGTCAGTTGTGTAACACTTTGAGCAAGTATTAATATGTACATTTTATATATTTCTTTGGTAAATTTTTTGTTTATTTTAACATATTATCAGGAAATGTATACGATTTATTTTATAGAATAAATATATATTCGCCTTTATTTAAAATTCTAGTATCTCTATATCAAATACCGTGTAATAATATGATTAACGACATGCCCTCCTAACTAACGACAAATCCATAATATGTAATCAAGGAATACATTTTTTATGTAATGATTGGTTAGGATAGTATTTATCAAAATCATGAAAGAAGTTACCGATAATTTATCAGTGCTATTTGGTAATAATATTTTTTATTTAAGAAATTCTAATAATCAAATAATTATGAAGTGTCATCTCATCACTTATATCACAAATCTGAGAGCTTCTCAATAACCTTACCTAAATGTAATTTGACATGCTATCGTGCGACACTTATGCCTAGCTGCGGTCAAGCCGCGACGCTTCCATGCGTGTTAAATAAATGAAGTGTAAAGGTTCTTTACAACATTTTCATGCAACCTTCAGCCGTTATTATTACTTAGCATTAAATATTTTAGGTACCTGCACTATTAAGTAAAGTTGAAATAATGCATGTATGTATGTAACATTTTTCAACAACTTTTCGCAATTATCCGAACAATTTTCGAGATTACGAGTCCTATGATTTCTTCTTACCAGAAAAGAAAAATGAAAACAATAAGTTTCCCCAAGTGCTGATCGAATTCACAACCGTCACGTTTACAGTGAGACACGGTGCCCCTGCGCCACGAAGGCCTTATATCATTATCTACATATCATATAATAAAATAAAATGAATCGAAATAAAAACTGATCGCTGTCTGTACATGAAAAATAATAAAAAAAAACTATTATTAGGGGTGTTTATCAATGTTTCTTATAGTTTTAAATATTAATGAAAACGCATTATAAATAAACCTAACAACGATTGTTCTCAACACAAAGCTCGTACTCTGTGTAAAATTAATTGATTTAGTAATTCCTGAACGATATGAATACCTGCGTAAGGATAGATTTCGTAACAAGCTGAACGTTTATGAGACTCTAAATACAACTTTCTATGGCATTCTGATAGTAATTTATAGTGAATATTTATAATGCAACTAATTTTATAAGCTAATTTTGTAACACTTGGAATGATCAATAACAATTGCGAAATATAAAAAGAATAGGGCCTGCATGGCTATTGTAGTAAGAGGTGCGTGGATAGAATAAATAAATAAAAGTAAATATCGAACTGTACGATAATTTAATGATTGTGGTAAATTGTAGCAGTATTGTTACATTTTAATGAAATTGCTCAAAACGAAAAATGCGTTTATATTATTAATAAATATGGACAAACAATGTTTCAATAGCCATTAGACAAATTAATAAATATTATTAGTTGAAAGTTTTGTAAAATATAATATAATATTATTATTATAGACTTATTATTATTATACACACGTTAAACTCGATTTGATATGATATCAACAAAAATATCTACTTATTATTGACCTCAAAAAACAGATATAGATTTCTACAAATTTAAATTGTAAATGCTTGACAAAGCTATGCATGCAATGTTAACTTATTAGTAAATCATAATCGGGTAAGTATGTCAAGTTCATATAATTACTCTAATACTCTACAGTAGTAAAATTTACACAATCAAAGTAATATGAGTATAACGTAGTAGTTTGGAAACTATGTATTATAGTAGTATATATATATATATATATATATATATATATATATATATATATATATATATATATATATATATATATATATATAATACATAATGCATGCACATGTTACTTAAAGTCAGATTAGATACAAACGTACTCAAGTAGATAGATACGTTGACAGGTTGCATGTTGAAGGAATGGTAAAAAAAATATGATATGACGATAAAAGAGTCAGAGGTAAACCTCAGAAGACCTTGGAGAACGCAGAGTCGATGATAATGAACAAAGGTTATGTTAAAAGCATGAGAACCCCCAAACATATTTAAAGAGGTTGACGACAGTGGCCGAGACGTATGAGATATGCAGAGACCATAATTTTGGACGCTTTGGTCTCTCTGACTGCCCCGCTAGAGATAAGATGGAAACTGTAAGGTGCTTTTAATAGACAACGAACGAGCCTTTTTTTGCAATACTAAACTTATAATGAATAAAATAAACAACACATAATAATTTCATTGAACAACTTCTTATTAAGCATCAATATATTATTGTATACAACATTTCATCAGTAATGTTTTTTTTATATATCTTTTAGGACGTTCATTTAAATAATTTTTGACAGTTTATTTATGTATGACATTTATCTAATCAATATTGAATTGAAAATGTAATCTTATGTTAATATCTTCTGTTACTTTATTATATTATCATGTTGACATAAATTTAGTCAATGATGTGAACTCGATCTAATTTAAATATGTTGTGATATTTGTTTTATTGACATCCAAGCAAAGGAGTAAAAAAATAAAGGAGGAGTTTTTGTTTTATTATATTCGCGAACTTACAAATTATGTGTGAAAATCAAGTGAATTAATTGTATAAAACATTATCCTACGACCTTAAACAATATGTTAAAGTTATCGCTTCATCTTTAAATTATGAACAATGCTGATACCACGGCCCGAGTACTCTAAGTAGTCATTGTCACCTACATATTGAAGGTTGCCAAAAGTATTGTAAGTATACTCGTATACCATAATTGACGTCGGTTATGCCACACCTTACTTTAGTTATTTCAACTATTAATGTAATTTTGCTCTTGTAACAATCGGTTATAAAATTGCTCGTAAGTAAACGCCTGAAGGTCACTGTGACCCTCGGGTTTGCTACTGCATAAAAATACCGTTTTCTTTCAATGATGAAAAGTAATTGATTGACCGTGTCTCTACAGTTGTAGCATAATATTTTTTTAGCTTCACGAAGTATTTGGCGTATAGGTATAGGGTAGGCAGAGGGAAACTAGTGTTCTCTCCGTTCCCCGCACTCCGTCTTTCGAGACAATGCGTGCTTAGTGGCTCTACGTCGCGATAAGTCTTAATACTAGAGCAAAGAAAAATGAAAATAATTCACTCGGATTGAGTAGGACTCGAACCTACAACCGTCGCGACAGCGACAGACTGTGCCTCTGCGCCACGACGCTCCCTAAGATATAATATAAAATAAATTATATATATCCACATATAGAAATAAAGTTAGCAAAGGTGGACTTATCTCTATAAGAATCTCTCGTTGAATTCTTATACGTTTATTTTTTTCTATAATTACTTGGATTTATTTCTTATATACTTATAGTGTCATACACATACTTGTATGTATTACTCGTATATAATACTCGTATATATGGGTAAGACCTTCGTAGACAAAGTATCGATGATACTGGAGGAAGGTCACGTAAAAGCATGAGGATCCCCCGAAGGGCATGTATGCAGGAGTTAAAAAACACAGCGGACGTGGCATAAAAGGTGCTTCGTTCTCCCGCTAGGGATAACGCGTGAAGTATATATAATTGTATTGTATAATTGTATTGTATAATTGTATGTATAATTGTATTTTTTTATACTATTTCTTACACAAGACTCAAAGAAATAATTATCAGTTGCAAAAATTATAGAAGTGTTCATATAATTTGGTATACAAAAAACATACATATACGTATCTAAATTAAATTTGATTACTTTAATCATTATTATAAAGTGATTAGTATAAAGGTAGGAGATTAGTATAAATATATATTTTTTAAACACACAATTTAAATAATTTAAATTTATTATCAGCAAATAAAAACAAGTTATTGTATCTAATTAATACGCAAATTATAAGGAAATAAGATATTTACTGGTTCAGATAACGTAAAAATGTTATATTTTTAATAGCACTTGCGATTTTGGCCACGACTAGAAAAAAAACCTGATTTCATTCGGAACTTTGGTTTTAACAAATATTAGCTTTTTGCACTTCGACCGAAATTTGTATGAAAAGATAACGAAACTATCACACATATAATCATATAAATGTACTAATAACTTGATTATTGATAATAAGTAACTACTATCAAAGTTTACTAAGCATAGGATTATACAATTGGAAACTGGTAGTGCAAGATGTAACGTACCAATCAATTTAAAACAAAATTCTCAATAATTTTAATTTAACGATATATCAAGAAATTTCACCATTATATTTTTATAAAAGTCTCTTTGATACATATTAGCATATGTAAAATACATACAAATGTATATTTAATTTAATTTTAATAACGATAACTTAAACAAGTGTTATATTATCATTACACAATACAACCATGTCGTATATCACGACACTATGAATGGCCAGTGGCCATACAGCCAGCATACGTCACAGTTATCGGGAAGCTCGGGGCAATTTTATGACACCCAACAAACTTGAGACGATTTTGTCTTGAAACAAAACTAAAATAATAAATAAATGTTATATTATGGAGTATTGTTATGACATATAAATATGAATGAATGAAATAACATCAAATATGTCGATTTTTCTTACACAAATATATACAATAAAATTATAGTACTCGTTAATTGAATACCAATACGTATTTCGACATTTCTAACTTTTTTTCAGTATGAAATAATATAATTAATTATTGTCCTTAATTAAACTTGTCCGCTTGTCTGTGTTCGCCAAATGAGCGCGAGCGCAATATATTAACATACTTGTACACATACTCGGCGTGTCCACAAACCGGTCAGATTAACTTCCGTCTTCCGTGATAAATACTTGTTATTTACTAATTCGTTGTGATTTATTATCCAAAATATATTTTCAAATTGCTAATATATGACAGACGGGTCGATAGATAAATTAAAACAGGTAATACAGGAAATTATTACACTATTAGTATGCATATGAAATTTTAACCCATACCATATTTATGAATATTTTTTAAATGGCGATCGAACCTACAACTATAAAAACCAGAATCTAATAACACCTAATATATATGAAATATTTAAAACCAATAGTTCCACTAGAACATAAATAACACAAAATTCTAAAATTATAATATAAATAATATGTGACGGAGTCAATCACGTAAATTTAAAGGTTATCGATATAATCCATTAAACACGACGTGTAAACTAATAGACAATTTTGATATTAGGTATTTAATGATCTGCCATTTACATTATTTAAGAAAATAGAGCATAATATATCAACGCTTATTCGACAATCGCCAATTACGAGTGATCATTTAATCGCGACTCGTGATCGTAATAATTATGGATTTATTTAAGTGTAGATTGCTAAATGTCAAATTCCAAAACGTCACTTTGAGTGCCTACGTCAATTCTTGATTTAAACAACCGCTCGTTCAATCTTCCCCAATTGGCAAAAAATGTGTTCGAATAAAAAAATTACTACGCGAAAAGCAGTAAGTTGCGAGAAGCGTATTGTTATACAATTGTATATACTTTATTCTTATTAAATTTTTTTGTAGTATAAATGGAATTTAGATTTAATTTAACTTTTTACAAAACAGATTAAACTAACAAATTTTACCATATTATTCAATTTCATTCTCAGTATATATACGTTAATCCTCTAAACATCACATACATTATACTTAAAAAAAAACGCTATGAAAATTAATTTTATTTCTAATCATATGACAATCTTTAGTAATACAACAGTAAGTGAGGCTGCTATTATGTAAACATGCGTACCGTACAATCACAGTGAAACACATTTAAGTTCACCTTGACTCCTATACTAAGGCTGAGAATAAGAATTGTAAAAAGGAAGTAAGTATATTAAGGTATATAATGCAATTTATAAGGATTTAAAAATCACAGGTTTTATATTTAGTCATGGCTACTACAGTAGGTATATGAATGCGGTTTAAATGTATCACGTGCCTTCCTTGAAAGAAAATATTTTTAGCACCACCCAATGTCCGTAATAAGACAGATTTACATTTCTGTCATAGTTTGTTAACTAGTTATATCGATACATGTTCAGCGAATTTAAGCTATTGAGTTATGGGAGCGTTCCCAGTAAACAAATGTATATACTCGGAAAACCTTCAAACAATGAATTAAACATATAAAATATAAATGAAAATGTGCAACATTTAATAAAAATATTAGCAAATCGGCATTGCCAGTGGTCTTTGATAAATTTTATGGGAAATAATCACAGTTTTACAAATTTTATAACATAAATCACTGTGTTATAAAAAATAACACTATTGTGTTTATTTAAAATATTGTACATTTTAGGGTTAAATAAACAAAAGGTTCGTAAGTTGTATTTTTGAATGTTAATGCTAAGTGAGCAGAAAACATTATACAGTGCTGTAAAATGCGGAAATGAGATATAATGTGCGGCATGTTTGGTATACGATAACATTCTTATTAAATATACGCTTTCTACGAATACACTGGTACTTGAACATTTGTGAATGCGCTTCCAATGTTGCACAACACTTACAACACTAACATCTCCTCTATATCATTAAAAGTCTATTATTTTGGTCACAGAAGGTAATGGCTAGTCCAAGGTAATACACTGTCGCGTGCTCCGAATGGACGTTACCTAATTTAATATCTAGCCTAGCGATCTGGACCATTTCATATTGCCCGCTGCTTTAATTATATAAAAATAAAAAACCTTAATAATAGTTTTTATATGACAATGAAAATTCAATTATGTTTCGCAATCAGATATTCGACCACGATATTTTGTAACGGTTCATTGGCTACAATTTATTATAACATAACAATTAAACGTTATTAACTCATATGATAAAATATATGGATTTAGTTCGTTTTATTTAGTTCGGTTAAATAGGTCGTTCACCTACTATCTGCAAATTTGTCAAGCTCGTTGTTTTCACAGTTACCAATAGCCACCATGCATACCTATTTTAACTTTTTATACCATTATATATATTAAAGTGAAATCCAAAATTGCAATACGTATTATATAACTATTCGATATCTTTCTTTCTCTCGAAATACCTGAAGTGTCGTAACTTCAAAATACGTTATCACTCTCATAGAAAAATAAGCCTGACCATTTGTCTTACAAACTTAATTAATCATTGCAATGATGTACTTATACGTGTCAGAGCTATGAAACCATAGGATTGTGGTTGTTATGAGAACCAATCGTCTTTGTTCTAATGTAACGCTATGTTGTGCCTTGGCCGTAATTAATCAACTACATCAACATGATAAATGTAAGTATATAGGTATGTAAATTTGGCCCAATTTTTTCATCTTGTAAACGTCATTTAATAAATAACATTAATGAATCGCCCACGATTCTTTTTAATTTTTTTTATCAGGGAAGTAAGATTATCGATCCGTTACATATCATTTAAAACAAGATTACAAAATTACATTACAGCAACACTCACATATTGCTAATAACATGATATTTACACCAATTAAGGAGGCACAAGACAATCTGCAAATATGCGTTTTCATTTTCTATATATCGAAAATGGAAATTTATAAAAATACCATGTAACAAACAAAAAATAAGTAGATGTGTATAAATTAAACATTGTTACTTAAAAAAATTGAAATGAAAATTTTTATAAATTTGCGATCACTTTGGTATACCAAATCCCTTCTACGTAACACATTTAAAGAGAAGCGCGTGTGCGCAAGTGCCTTTTGATGATATAATATGTTACTTACGAGATGAAAAATCTTGTACGATAAGATAAATGTGATTTATTTTAAAATACCAGCATTTTACGTGCAGCTGTAAATGTTTTTATTAGTAGCACAATTATATTAAATTTTGTGTTACATCTGACATACGAGTGTGTACTATGAATAAAATTTAATTTACTTGTATAATCAAAATTTCTGATCTACAAATTGATTCTACTAAATACTTGTCACAATGCCCGTCAACATAATAGTTCTCATTGTATGATAAGCGTATTAACGGCGTATCAACAATGTTAACTTAGCTTTGACAGTGATAGCAATCAGTTAACCGTGACGGTTAAATGAAAGTGAATGTTTAACTATTTCGTTTGCCGCCCAAAGTCTTTGTGTTGTATATATCCTGCACCCTTGAAGTTAAAAAAATAATACAAATAAAGATATTGCATTATAGCTATTATTAAAGGAAATCAGCTTTATAATTACTGTAAGACGTTATTTATGTTCAATAACGTCAAATAGGCCATAAAAGTGACATCTTCATATACTCTATGTGTAATACTCATAAATTATGAATATAGTGAAATCTTTGCCAATATATACAAACGTATGGCTGGTTCACATAATCTTGGATTAACTTATTTCCGCGTGAAATTAAGAAATTCGTTCTAAATAACCTGTTCGTAACGTGTCACGAGTAATAATTTTATAACAAATTACCGATATTGATTCACTAAAAAATATTAACAAATTGATAATTGCAGATCTTTTAAATTAACAAAACATTTTTTTTATGTTTAACTTCTTATATTATAATGTGTATATATAAAATTAATATAATGTTGAAACTTTGAATGTGTTTTGTTCAATTTAAATGAATATTTTAATATTATTTATGTGTTTTAAAGCAATTATTATTCTATGATGACAAAGGATGTTATGTTAGAATAATGTTATCTACATATTTTTATAATATTCATACAAGTGCGTACACAGATTATATTTGTGACCTCGTCCAAATATATTAGTTCACACCATATTGCAAAATAGAAACTCTACGTATATGTAAATATTACCAAGTTATGCTTCTTAATACTTTGATACTTATTACGGTTTGTATATATAGCATTTTGTTTTTAATTCAATTCAATATATCATTTAAAACTTTTAAGTGACCCATTAAAAATGATAATCAAAAGCTTAGCAGCAGTCCTGGTGGTATGCTACTTAATTAAATTATTATAAAAATATACATGTCAACTTACGACTGCGTATTTGGTCATGTTGGTTTCTTGTCACTGTCACAGTACACAAGTGAAGCACGCGCACTGACCGGCTGCGTCCGAGTTCCGACTGACTCTACTGGAAAACGCCTGCAACCAAACGGTGGTGGTACAATTACCGCACAATGCCGTACATACAAATCGACAATATTAGATCACGCGTCTAATAAATTATGAAAAACGGATCGCAGGGATGTGGAAATTGTTTCGCAAGGTGACCCTGGCGGGGCCGATTGGATAGTTATTTTAACAATTTTTTTTATTACGTACTGGCTTGTAGGGTGTTGGCGCTGTGCGCTTGAGTCGGGTTGTACGCGCTGCAGAAGTGAGATCGAGTTATATAGGACAGCGCGCGACCTCCGTTTTGTTGGAAACACTCGTAGCGTGTTACCCTCGCTGAAGATTACACGAACTCAATGAATATAATTAGTTGACAGTTTTAGTGCTTATCAATATTTATTTTCTTTTTTTTATGTGCCTATTTTTTTTTGTCAAAGAAAATTTCGTAAATTGCCTATTGGTGCAAAAAACAGCTTAGTGAATCGATTGTAGTAATATGGTGGTATTATATATAATTTACATCCAACGCAAATCTCGATATTTCGAATTCGGGCAGAAAATGTAGGACGATGTGCCCAAAGGCTTAACGAAGCCCTACTTAATGCCAGATAAAACGTAAACTAAAACATATATAATATTATTTATCTCAAAAGTTGTCATTTGCTACTGATTATATGTTATGCAAATAAACTAGTTCAAGTTCTGGAGCATCTAGTTTATACTATAGGTACGTATGTATATATTTTATTACTGAAAATGTTTGCAATAAAAAAGTAAGAGAAAGGATTTTATATTATTTTTTTTACTTTCTACCAATTTCAAGATTTAAAAACTTCACATTTAAAAACTTCTTAAAAAATATTATTCTACAATTCGAGCATATCACCAGCAACACAATTTATCAATTCATTTTTTATTTAATCTTTACTAAATGAAAATAATTGCATATAATTTAGACCCCAAGAAGATAGTGGATCCATTGCAATAACGATTACAATGAGATCCCTTACGCCACTTCAGTCTTCACAATTATTTTTAATAGATAAAAAAAAAACAAAATAATTTCAGCTTGTATATAAACCACCACGCGACATCGCTTAAATTTTAATAAAAACGAATTATATACAAACTATTATATACAAATAATTAAAATAAGCTTTAAGCTTATTTTAATTATTTGTATATAATAGTAAGACAACAATATGAAAAATTTAATTTGTGTATGATTATTTTGCTCGAAACATACACTCGTACAATATTACATACATACAAAACTAGCTTGGAAATGTTGCCGTATCCCAAGAGATATGTAAATTACTGACAAACAGACATTCTGATAGAACCCGTCAGTCAAAGCAATTCCAGCTATAATTTCAAATGTTGTTTCTATTATTATAGGCCTTTAAAATCCCAAAGCCAATATTCATACGTGTACATAACTTTACTTTGGAAACAAAATCGGCTTTAGCATCTGGAAATATGATTTCAATTCTAATAATTGGTTAATTAATTATTGCATTCATGTAATTTAACTTTAACTTGTAATTTGGGTAGATTTTCTACTACATTGGTAAAAAACTATACTGAATCTCATTACATTTATCACACCATGTTTTCGATGAAAACTTTAAAACTTTGGGGAAATCTTAAACAGATTTATTCATTTCACTGTAGGATAAAAGCTCAGCTAAGGTTTCGAGGACGAAAGTGAGCTTTCCTGCGACAACTATCGTATTCTATATATCAACTACATTTATTTTTCTCTATGAAGACAACACATGTAATATTCTTATTACATATCCAGCATGACATATTGGAGATATCTATACATATGTTATGATTTGTTGTTAATGTTATTAGTTCATTAAGAGGATCATGTCAACGGATCGCAATTTATATTTAGCTGAATTAACGCGATGGTTTACCGTTACAGGTTCGAATCCCAATATGTGCTTGCAGAAAAAAACTACACGTATGGCATTAGGAACAGTTTTTACCTTGGGTTCAGACATCTTTATCTATTAAGTTATTCTCTATTATGTTGCTATAAAATGTATTGAAAAATTGAAAATTTTATATCATAGATAGTTTTTTATTTTAATTATATATATATAAATTAGTATAACCTTCGAATAATATTTTGTAACATTGTAATATATTCTTGCATTAGTAATACAAACACTTTATCGTTTATAGTTTATTTATATCATTATGTCAATCGCTCAATAGGACGAAGACAAGTTTGTTCTTTTTTTCTAACTCTTTTTTTTCGTCCACCGTTCGTTTTGGCATCCGTGCCTTTGTTGGAGTTTTTCGATCTACGACGACAAGTTAACCTAAATCAACTTAATATTATATAGTTTAATATTTAGTACAATCTTATATATCAATTCTAAGTCGGTATGTATTTTTCATGGTGCATACATTTTTTTACCTTTACGCGTTATCCCACACAGCAGGGTAGAGGGAATCGTAGGCAGCAGGAAACTAGTGTTAAAACACTCCATTCTCCACTTTTTGCCTTTCGAAGCATGTTGAGTGGCGGAACTCAACGCCGCACTTTGATTTATTGATTTGCTCAGCGAAGAAAATGACAGTAATTCGTTCTCCATTATTAAAAAAATTGATTATGGAATCACAACCTATAGGGTTCTTACCGTTGACCTAGAGTTTTCAAATTTGACAATAAGTTAGTACAAACAAATATAAAAACTCCAAAAATTGCAATTGATATATATATCCCAGAAAAAAAAAACCATTATAAACCATTGTAGTTCATTCCATAAAAAATGAGTGCAAAGTTAAGTTTATAATAATGTGCTTAATTGTGAAACTGGTACGGAAACTCCAGTACACGAGTACTGCTCGCACTTGACCGATATTTTATCACTTAAGCCTACACTCATAGTTATAACTCAGTTTTTATATGAGTATTGAATTTGTTCTAAATTATATTAGTCAGTGTTAAGGGTACATTCATGATTGAGTGTAGGTGAGACTGAGCAGGAAAACTTCCGCATGACCATTTGTCTGATATCGAAGGTGAATGCCCGCGGGCTGTGAACAATGCCAATGAACTATATAAGTTATTAAACCATTTAAAGGAATTATAGTAGGTATATTTCGAGAAACGTTGCATTTTTCGTAATACACACTGCAAAAAACCTGTCTAATCCCGTCTCTTCTACCTTTTATCTCCTCCTCCTTATACTTCCTCCTTATACCTCTTCTGCCTTATATCTGGCAATCATTATAAACAGTAAGTAAATACTTATTGGTGTACAAAAAAGATTTTTTAAAATTCATATAACTTTTTACATTTTTCATTCATATCTTACGAAGGCCTGTATGTTTTCTTAAACTTTTCATTGTTTTTTACTCGTACGGTTTATTAACATTACCTTGAACACAACTGTGTACAAATGAAATAAAATCACGAAAGTTATACGAATTATTTACATATACAGTAATTATTATATCCAACTATTTAAATTTCTTTAAATTGCAACAATAAGTATAGTTTCTTAGCTTCGTTCACAGACATACGTTTGTTTGTCTTTATGTACATGCATCTCAAGCTTAATTTTTCTAAATAAAAAATTTGATCTATACAATTTCAACTAAGAAAAATTATTTTAATTGGGACGATAAAAAATTTAATTAAAAATAGAATATAGGTATATTGTAATTACAGGAATTCAGAATAAATATTAAACTCTTCCGGTTTCACTAAGATAATATATATATATAAAAAATTACGCAAGGTTAACGAGGATACTTGATCAAGTATTGCAAGGATTATTGAACCTTACTGCTAGATTGTTTATACATAAGTAAACGTACAAAAATAAACTTATTTAAGATCATTAAACACTTTTTTGGAGCTTTTCATAGGATAGGAAGCTTTTAAAATCTTGTTATTTATAAAATATTGTAAAAAACAACTTAATAAAATAAGTTTCTGTCGCAGGTACTGGAGTTTACATTTCAATGAATATCGTTATATATTATAGCCTATAGCCGTCCTCGACTTTCAATGACTTATTATATATTCATATTTGTTTGCAGTAGTTCTTTAGATTAGCACGTCTGGCCAAAAAATCTATATAATATTAAATATAGAAATGATGATGAGTGATTTAATTACTTGAACAACATTGCATCTATATATAATTCCTTATTAAATTAATAGCGACCCGCCATTGTCCTTTGCTTATTATAAGTTATTACTAAATAGTAAAGCAAAGTGAAACTTGATTGCTGAAATATTAGATTTATTTCCAGGTACCAATAATTTAATGCGACCTAGAATTTTATAAAAAGCGCGATAATCTGACCTTAGTTTAATTTATATAACTTACAATAAAATTAAAAATATTACGAAACTATAATATTCAAAATTCTGACATTTTATACATTTTCTCGCTGTTGCAAAATAATTTGTAGTATAATTTTAAAGATAAATAGTTTGTTTGGCTTGTATCGAAAACTCTTCATGTGTTGCATAAATTTTTTGATAAAACTACATGATATATTACTATTACATCATGTTAATTTGTTTTGATACACCCACTGAACATTCGGTCAAAGCTACTACTGTCACTTAAAATACAGTGTCATATGTCATACAGGACTCTTAGTTATTTCCTTAACTTCTCTGGCACGAAGCCGCAGGTAGAAGCTAGTTATGATATAAAGGTCTTTAGTCTTTATGACGGCGGCGATCGATAAAATTCATAATAAATACATTTTAACACTTTATGTGTTTTAAATATGATTTTAAAAATTTATTTATTATGTTTTAAATATGATTTTACAAAACCTATACATAGTAGTGTAATCAGTTTATCTTAATAAATTTAAAAATTAAATGAAATTTTCTAGAAAGGACTCTTAGTTTTTATAAATTTTATATTGTTTTAAATTGTATTTACTCCTTCGCTTAACTGCTCTTATATACTGTCTCTTGCCATAAATATTGTTACAAAGAAGAACATTTTTTTTAACATTTCGTAACATTTATTACTGTAACAGTATGTTAATTTAATATATTGATATAAAACCATTAAAAATATATAAAACTTGTTCGTAGAGGTATCTATTGGTTGCAAACGGCCCTTTTGAGGCCAGTTGTCAATAATAACACGCACTCTTTCTATGGGAAAGTTCCGTATTCCGTAAGTATGAACACTACGTGGACGGCTAAATCTTTTTCTGTCACAAACAGAGGTTACCCATCAATAACCACAAATGTGTTCAAGACACAAATATTTGACTAATACCAAGCTATGGAGTATTATAAAATTGTATTTGGCTCTATATCTACTTTATGTGATGCAATCATACCGATTCACTTCTCTTTATCACCCCACTCCATTTTAATATCACAAAATATTTTACAATGTATTGGCGTGAAAATAACAAAACAAAATAAAAATTCGTTTAAAAATGACAGCTTCAAAATTCAAAAGTAATATTTTCCTTATTTTTTATTGTAACAGTATTTATGGCCAGACTAAGTATAACACAAGGAACTCAGTATATAAATTGACAGTACTATGAAACGTGTATAGCTTATTAAGCGTAAGAAATCTATTAAAATTATAAAAATTTCCAAAATCTTATTATTCACAATAATTAAATATAACATGTTTATAAACAATAGTTAGTGTAGCTTAACATTAAATTTCCATTTATTTATGTATACTTCCCATAATCATCCGTACATCGTACCTTATCTACAAAGCGAGATATTATAGGTAATATTTTGTTCACTTACAAAAATTACTTATTATTTTTACCTCAGGTGCCAAACCAACCAGATGTCAAGTTAACGCTTCCTGGATGTTGTTGGAATCTGTCAGAAGAAGCCGAGGTCCCTTTTTATCTATCTACGCCAACGATATTTCAAATAATTGTTGGACCCTTAATATTAATGTATAAGTAAGTATTGCATAAATATTAAGTATCGTGCCTGAAATTTGTTTATTTCCGTCACATATTTTACTCTCCGCGGAACATTGAACTTGGCAGAAATGACACTGACCTAATAACAATCTATGGTTCAACGATCGAAAGCGCTTCACTGGTAATATAAAAAACGATATTTAAAAAAAATCCTGTCAATATAAAATTTTTTTTTCGATAAAATGTAATTAAAATTTCAATGCTTGTTTGAATAAGAAGATTTATGTAATGCTAGTAATTGAAAAAAATACCGCAGTTTAGGTACAAACGTACACAAATCGCTTCTTTTTATCATTATATTTAAAACAGGTATTAAAATAATTTATATATACCTTTTTCCATAATAGTAATGGTACGTGTACTGTACTATATCTACTGTACTATCTGTACTGGGTATATACTGTATATATCTTAATATTATTAGTATTATCATATATTCTGTGCGAGTAATATAACATTTACACATAATTAATACTGAATTTGTCTACTAGAACTACTAGCAATTACGATTAAATTGGCTACAATACAATTTAATTTAAAATTGACTTTATTGATATTACTATAACAATTTAATTTAAATTAATTTTGGGGACTTAAGCAGGTAAATAGAAACTGTCGACTATATGTACAAAATATGAAGCTAAAATCTAAAAATATATAAATATATAATCATAATAGTCTAAGGTAATCTCTAGAAAGAAAACTAACAGATATATAGGATAGCATTAGCCATAAAATCAACTCCGTATTAAATCCTTCAATTTACAAGTAAAGTATATTATAAACGGACTATTTCTGAACAATTATTCACAGTTAGCTAGTAAAGCTTGTTTTTGTAACGAATCTCATCACTATACAAAGATAACATTACGTCTACAAACCTTCACCTTGCCAATTGCTTCATTGAACCAAGACGTGCTTAGTAAAAATATTACTTAATAATATTGGGGCCAAGTTCATCTCGCTTGAGTTGCCACCATTATAGCAATTGCTATCTTTCGTTACGCTATCACGCGTACTCCGGATATTATGTCGAAATACAAGTAATATGTTCTTTTTTTCAGCCAGACGATTGAGTGGAATGTAGCGTTAATTTTTATATGAAAGTTTCTTAATACAAATTTAATAACACTTAAATACCAGTAATAAAGTTATGTTATCTCTTTCTTTAAAGCACATGCGATTGTCGAAGATATTGGGCCAATTAGATATATCTGTGTATAATATATAAATATATCTGGACGCTCATTAAATAACCACTGCGTTTTTTTTTTCACTTGTATAATATATCCAGTGGTTAAAACCTTTTATCGTTGTGACTATGAGTAATCCAAAAACTTTTAGGCGTTTTATTGGAAAAAGGCATTTCGATATGTGTGATATCTGAAGTAGATTCCCTGATCATAAAGCAATACTGCTAATACAAGTTTTTGGAGGAAGATATGACAGAATTTAAATAATGCTGGAGAACGATGCTGAATGCTGGAGTCACGAAAGCTAGTGGAATATAGAATTCTCTAGTAGTTAGCCACTTATTTTGTAGCTCTAAATTCAATTCTAAGCTTTTTTGTTTGCATGCACTTTATATTTATCATTGTTGTTTTTTCTAAATAAGAGAATATTATTTATAATATGTACTTACCTGTTTAATTTGTTTACTATTCCCAATACTACTTATCGAAATATATCTTCAATACACTTGAAGATATATTTCTATATCTATTTCTATTCTATATATTTCACTTGCAAATTGATGTTACCTTCGGCAAATCTTAGGATACTCCAAGCACATATCCTTTGGCGCCTTTCATTTTATTTTTATGTTATTTTATTAACATCGTATACGGAAATGCTAATTCAGACGAGGTGTTTAAAAACCATCGTGTCGAGTTTTTCGTATATTAATTGTATGTTAAGAATATTTCGTGTAAAGGTTTTAAAACACCGTTTTAAACATTGTTAACGCCTCCCGGGTTGTATAAAGTATATGTGGTATTACGTTTCCTGGACATTACCAGGATTTATTTGGTTTTGTCCTCACTCTTTCTCTCCACGTACAAAAATTCCTCTACTTCACTTACATCTCCCAAACAAACAAACAAACAAACAAACAGCAATCTTGAATAGTTCAACGCATTTATGTAGTAACATAACATAACAAGAGTACGAAAATTATACCATCTCAACGGTAATGAATAAATAAACAAGGATATAACTGAAAGTAGTAATCTTCACCGTATAAGCATTTGTACTAATTCTAAATTCTAAAACAATGCTTTATATAAGGTTATTTTTATTAAGGTATAATTTCTTTATTTCTTATGATTCAGATTTGGTTCTGTATCAGCCATGCCAGTAAATAAATTATACAATCAATCAACAAGGAGACAATCTAGGATCTCAGACTCTCCAGACTTAACAGCTATACAACAATATAAGTGTCATATGAATCCGTTCTGTAGATCAAAACAGACAGACAAAAATGCTTTAAATCATATTCTAGTATTGTTTTCATCTGCAACATTTTTTCTAAAAATATTCAATATTTTACTGTTTTGTTATAGATAAAAGAGGAAGAAGTCATTTTTTTACACGTAAACTGACATTGACTTCAGTTATAATTTTTATAGCATTATATAAAAGTTTAATTTACAGTTAAATTTTCGATATATATAAGACCTTTTACCATATCCTTTAACTGTATTTCTAATCAAGCCGGAAATAGTCGCACTGACGCTTAGAATGACACCTGTTATTTCAAGAGCAACTCTCGTTAAAGAAATAATGGTAATTGAGCTCCAATTAATAGAATCAATATTCAAAGTAAACCGAAGCAACAGAAGGAAGGTAAGGAAGGAAGGTAGAACATATATGACATAGACCTTGCTCGTACTTCCGTTAACCATAGGAACTGCACTTGGCCTCAATGATAGACTAATGACCGATATACCCGTAGGTGCAATAAATTATTGCAAAATGCAACAGATATAGCAATTTAGTTGAAACTGAGATCATGAATCATTTTATTAGTAATATCATTAATCATATTGACTTTTACTTGCAGTTAAAAGTGTTGTTTTTTCATTACATTATCCAAGCTAATTGTTTACAATATATAGGTATATGTAAGGATACCGAAAATTTGATAAATTGACTTAAATTTTGGGGTAATAGATTATGTAACACGTAGACTGTAATAATGTACTGGACATACGTAGATTCAAAAGTGAGAGGTCTATTTAATAAAAATATTTAGAATATTTTTGATTTCTTACTTAGTGATTTTCACTCATAACATATCTTTTGACTTATAATTTCTTTAGCTGAAGCTTATAATTTCTTATTTAATTAATAGATAAATAGGGATTTTATTTACAAAAAATTAAAATACTTTTTATTTTTTACAAATAAAATATCTACTCCAATAATCTTTGTATAAAATAAAAAAAAAAACAATTATTAGGTGTCATATAAAATAAATAATTGTTTTAAATCATATTGCCAAACCTTGTCTCGCCGTAATTACTCTCAAGTTGTACCCAAGGATACTCAACACCTAATTGCGAAAGACAATGAAACATTAAATTTGTTATATATTGTACACATAAAACAAAAATAAGCTCTTTTATTATCTTTATGATCTCTATAATTATTTATAAATTATCTAGTTAACTTTAACACCAAACATCTTATTATATTAACGCAAATGTTTATTTGACAATATTACTATGTGTGTACATTAACTTACATTTGTCTCAATAATATATTTGATTTTTCTAATTTTTCTTATTTTATTTAAATAAATTATTTTAAAGGGACGAAACGCGTTTCAGACCTCGTTTAAAAATATATTTTGAAGTGCAAAAATATACGTGTCTTAACCGATTAAAATAATTTCAATTAAAAACACATTTGTACTAACCATTCTACCCTATGTTCATTTAAATTTTAAAATTGACTGATGCGCCAATTAAAATATACGATTAACATCGTTAACATCTTTTTATATCTCTTTAATATTAAACATATTATAACTAAATAAATGTTAAATGCTTAAATTAAATATTAGTTATTGAATGTTAATTATATGTCATACATATTATATTGAGCTGTGTTTCCGGTTTATATTAAACTATATCATACGACCTTCTAATCTCAACGTATTAATTGAATCATGAAAAAACATTGCAATAGTATAAATAGAGTTGTAGCAGCCTTAGTAAGTATAGTGACAGCTTCTAAGGTTTGGCCCCTTGAAGACACAATACAGTTTGAAAATTCAAGCTTTTCACCCGAAATCGAGACATTATGTGTTGTATAGTGGAAATAATTCATTGAGTCAAGTGGGTAACGAATCCGTAATCATCGCCATTACTGTAATGTGTCATACATACCATGTCTTGATTTTATACCCATAATACCTCCGTTAGTTTTGGAATAAGCAAAATGAATGTAGGGAAAGAATATTACATTTGCGCTTACCGACTTAATGTGTTCGACATTATACATAGAGTAGGAAAACAATATCGATATGAAAAACCAAACCAGGTAAACGAAATTTTGTAAAATATTTACAAATACGAATTCGCAACTAAGTAAAACACTTCTTACGCCAGAAAGGCGTCAACACAATGTGTTTTTATATTTAAGCAAACACATATCACTATTTAAAATTAATTAAAATAATGCAACAAGAATATTGCATAATATTATGCTCCTTGCATGTCCTTATTATTAATGTAAAAAGATTGGTATTTAGGTACATACAAAGACGAGAACAATTTACCAGCAAAACATTATACTTATTTGGAATTAACATTAACCTAGCCTTGATAACCAACGTGGGCTTTTGTATTATGAATGATAACTAAATGAATCATTCAAATAGTAATTTAGATTTAGTGTTTATTTTCTCTGTTTAGGTATAATGTATACAGAATGAGTATATTATAAATATTTGACCTTTGCAATAACGATACTTTAATGTATTCATAATGGAACGCATATTGTTAGGTACATGTTCATACATATTTTTTACTATTTTAGATAATGGCAAATATATCAAAATGCAATCAATTAATGTAGTAATATAAAAACGATAGTACACATTACACTAAAATACGCTTTCCACGAAAGAATACAATCACTTCCTCAGAATCCACTTCATGAAAAATACGCATATTCTTGTCAAGCTTTCCTTGATTTTTTTGCAATGTTAATCCTAAGTAAAGAACTATTATACAATATCAAATACGTGTCCAGCCCGCTCGCGGCCGCAAGCCGAGGCTCGAGTCCTGCAGGGGACGCCCTTGCCGCCGACGTTTCCTTCCGCAGACACGACAGTGCTTGCTACTTTTCCGGGACAGTGTATCCTCTTCCCTCCCCAACTGATGTCGCTGTCAAGGCCAATAGGGCTAACAGCATTAAACTCACAACAAAAAAAAACAATATCAAATATAAAAACTACACAATTTATATAACGAATTGTACGTATATTATCATCTTGTTAGTTGTAGCCAATAAACATTATAGTAACAAAGAGCTTACGTGACTATAAGCACGCGTCAAATATTCGGTAATTTTATGTTGGTATAGTGCAAGTGTTAAAGTTATATATAAGTATATAAGGTCTTAATAATATATAAGGCTGGCACAGCGTCTTTCTTCACTTTGGTAACAAGACAAAACGCGGCGTTGAGTTCCGTCACTCGACAGGCAATGTCTTGAAAGGCGGAAGACTCCGTCTTCACACAACGTTCCCTCTGCCTAAACTGCTAAATAGTATGTCAGGAATACAGTGTGAAGTTAAAAAATATAAATTATACAAAATATCTGCTAATTAGACAATTAACAGACAACATAATTTTTTTACTAAACAATTAGTAATTACCAATATTAGAAAAGAGAGGGTTATTAGTACAATTTTCCTTAAAAATTATAGACGAACTGAAAAGAAATAATAGCTGAAGACACGCTATGATTTACCATGCCACAATTTCTTGCAGATCCAAGAAATTTTATTTCACTGTTGAACATTAAAAAGATGGAGTGATACAAAATATGGTGACTTACAATAGCTGCGCAGTAATTATGCTATTGTATCTGGGCTATCATAATTTTTATTTAAATTAATTCACAAAGTAAGCCATAAAATAAAAAAAATCTCATAACAAATATTTAAATTATCGGCATTAGGTATGTAATAGATGCAAAGAGAAACCTCCTTTTGTTTTAATTTAAAATCAATTTTGAATGAGTCATAAAAATGTCGATATTGCTGCAATAGTGTTCTAAGCATTCTAGTTACCTATGGATATTCAGATTTGCGGGTATTTTTGCCGGTTATTTTTTTTTATATTTACCGATATGAAAATTTGCAATAAAATACTTTGACAACGCAATTACGTTTTATATAATCTTCATAACAATTAAATAATTATAAGTGTTGTCATATGTATGTAATTATTTACATGTGTTTCGCACTTGGCCGCATTAATTCTTTAGTGGGGTAACCATTGTGCGTAAAACTGCACTTTGTCAAGACGATGTCAAGGCAAAATAAATAGGATAGGTCACTATTTCATTGTTCTACGTTAATTATATATTAGACACACTACAATTGTTAAATTTTTATATGGATTCCTGCGCTGTAGAGAATTTAAGGCTATAGCGATTTGATTAGGTGTCTAACGTTCTAGCTCAGTGAACCAATACAAAGAATGGACACTGAATGAAACGTCCATGTTTTAACTTTTAAATTTATCTACTAAGTTAAATTATTGTAGTGAGGTATTGAATTATAAAAAAGACACCCGAATGTATCCAATTATCATTTTCATGGGTTTTTAATTGGTAGCATATTTTCGTTCGCACCACGTGCTTAAAACGAGGTTCACTGGCGAGACTGGATATCGGTATTTAATAGTGTATCCAGTGACTGCGGATACAGTAAAGGACTGGCTTTGCAAATACTTAATACGTAAAGCCATAAGTATTTAAACTAAGAATAGTTAATTCCCAAGTCATTTAAATCTCAGTAAAATCAGTTAACCTTCAATTCAAATACATACAAACTTTCTCTTAAGGGATAAATTTCGTAAGGCCCGTTATTTTACAATTGCTGATATTGCCAAATTAGATATCTCATAGGTCAAATATTATAAGAGTTATTTTTCAATTTAATATAATAAAGAAGTATTTAAAAAAAAATACTTAAAAAATAAATATGACATGTTTATCCATGACGTAATAAGAATATTAAAGGTATGTAGCGAAACGAGAAATCAAATTTGAATATAAATTAAACGACTGCAATTTGTAGCGTGTCTTAATGCTAATTTAAAATTCAATTTGAGATGATATTGAAAATAATTCATAGTATTGGTATTAAAGTAAGTATTAATCACGAAGTGGTTTTCCCATCTGTATGAAAATTGTTATCTACTTAACTTAGTGCCGTCCGCGACTTCTTTTGGGTAAATTTTATGCCTTTAATAATTAACGTATACCTAAACGTATATTTTTTTTAAGTAAAAATTATTAAATTAAAACAAAATAAACAGATTGATCGCTTAAATTGGATTTAACATTTTTTGGAAAGTACGTTTGAACACGTTGCAGTAGTTCGTGGTCACGGGTAGACTGAGGTGGCTTTCTGTCAGTTTATACAATTTTTATAACATACTATCGCCAACGGTTCTGAGTTGCCTCGATATTTTTGTCTTTCGATAGCCACACGGATCATACTAGGTATATATCTATTTTCCCAATAGAGTATATGAGGTTTATCGAACCTGATATACAGGTTGGTTTTTTTATCCACTGTATGCTCACACACAACTTCCGTACATAAACAAATTCCAACATCATTCACCCTGACGCCGATATTAGCCCTATGGATTACTAGATTGTTACTGTTCATAATCTAGTTTTGATACACCTGCATACTGCAAAAGAATATTGTATTTTACTGGTTTCAAGAATTGGCTTACTTTTTCGTTAGGCTGAAATTTAGTTTTTATAGAAGCTCTTCTTAAAATGTTGCCGATCCTATCTGAACAGAAGAAGGGCAGAAGTGCTGGCTGTCTCTCTACTGTGCATGGCTTGGTGGTCTCTGATGCCTTCTGATAGTAAAATTCAACATTGAGATCTGTTTGTGTGAGTGGGTTTCCTATACACTATAGCCTAACGTGCCATTAGGATTTTTATAACATCAAGGAAAGCTAAAGAATTATTGGCCTGTAATTCTATAGTAAATTTTGTATTATTATTAATATAATTGAGATGGTTTAGGAATATATTAATATTGTCCGTAGGTAAAATTGTGAACGTATCATCTATGTACCGCTTATATGTTCTAGATAGACATGTTGCAGAAACAAGAGACCACCAGGAGATTACCAGGCCACAG